>JANAVB010040619.1:41435411-41748250 GCA_029216955.1 Iris pallida
AACTGGAGGCCTTCCCCCGAGTACTCAATCCATGAATGAGTTCAATAATTTTATTATGACTACGGGACTCTCAGAATTACCATCTACAGGTAGCAAGTTCACCTGGATCAAGTCGGAGGGGGATAAGCAAGGTTCAAGACTGGATCGTATGATGATGGATAAGAATTGGTGGGATATGCTTCCTCTCTCAGTTGAAGAACATCTTAATCGCAATGAGTCGGATCATTCTCCGCTCCGCTCAAATTTAAATCTATTAGCGCGGGAGGAGAAGGGCTTTCAGATTTCTGGATTTCGGATCTCTCATGAGGAATTCATGCAGGTGGTTAATAAGGCTTGGAACTCAGTGGCATGCCAATGCTTTGGTTCGAGTGGCTGAAAGATTAGTGGCCTGCAGGAAAGCGTTATCGACCTAGAGTTTGCCACTTTTGGGGACATTTTTCAGGAGGTAAAAGCAGCTGAATGGCATCCTTGCAGCTGAAATATCCTATGAGCTAGATAGCTCTGATACCAATAGAGAAGGACTTCATAAAGCTCGTGCCATCTTAAAGCAAAGGCTATCTTATGAGGATTCTTTTTGGAGACAAAAGGCGAGGATGAATGGGATTTAGAAGGTGATCGAAACACGGCTTACTTTCATGAGTGTGTTAATACCAAACGAAGGAAACTTCGTATTCACTCTATTAAGGCAGATGATGGCTCCACTCTTACTGATTTACATGATCTTCAGGTTGCGGCCAATGATTATTTGCTACTCAATACTTGAGCGCCAATCCGGTTCATGATGAGGAGTTATTATCTTGTATTCCATCATGATCGATGAAGAAGACAACAACATTCTGACCTCTGCTCCTACTACAGAAGAACTTCTCCAGACCATCAAAAGCATCGACTCGAAGAGTGCAGGGGATCCGATGGTTTCACTGCTAGTTTCTTTACGGCGGCTTGGCATATTATCGAAGGGGATATCATGGAGGCGGTGCAGTATTCATGGACGGCTTTGCATTACCCAGAGCTATTTCTAGTACATCTCTCATCCTTATTCCTAAGGTTAAGCAGCCTTCATCTTGGTCGGATTTTTGGCCTATTAGCTTGTGTACTATGATGAACAAACTTATTTCAAAGCTTCTGGTCAATCGTCTTGCTAGTTTTCTACACGGATTATCTCTCCTGAACAGTGCGGATTTGTTAGGGGCAGGGAAATTGTAGATAATGTCATTTTGGCGCAGGAGATGATGAGCATGATGAAGATCAAAAATAGAGGAGGCAATGTGGCGATTAAATTAGACATGGCCAAGGCTTATGATAGGCTGGATTAGGGCTTCTTAATGCAGGTAATGCGGAAGTTTAGGTTTAGTGAAATCTGGATTATATGGTATTCAGACTTATAACAATGTTTGGTACTCAACGGTGATAATGGGGAATCTTCGGGTTTCTTTCATGGATTTCGGAGAGTTAGGCAAGGGGATCCACTATCCCGGCTCTCTTTATCATTGCGGCAGAGGTTTTATCTCGAAATCTCAAGACCTTGCTTGATATTCCTTCTTATCATCATTTCTATTCGCCTAGTGGTTGCCCTGCGGTGACACACCTAGCGTATGCGATGATGTGTTGATTTTGCTGCTAGGGATGTTGGCTCTATTACATCTTTGAAGGACATGCTGTTGAGATATGAAAAAGCTTCGGGACAATTGGTGAATCCCTGCAAATCTTCTTTATACTTCACCCAAATTTCCCTGACAATAGAGCTGCTGAGCTGCGAGAGATTACTGGCTATCAGTCGTCTAATCCTCCATTCTCTTATTTGGGTTGTCCCCTCATGTCAGGTAGAAAGAATGCTGCGATGTTTGAAGATCTTGTTTCTAAAATCAGAACTAGAATTGAAGGGTGGCAGCAAAGGTTACTTTCATATGGAGGTAAACTTGTATTGCTTAAATCTGTTCTTACTTCAATTCCAATGTATACTTTAGCTGCATGTAACCCGCCGAGAGCAGTGATCAAGCAGCTCAAAATTATGTTTTTTCGGTTCTTTTGGGGTTCTCAAGATGGAATGTATAAACACTCGTAGCTTGGTTGGAATAAGATGGCAAAGCCATATGAGGAAGCAGGTCTTGGGCTTCGTAACTTAGATGAGGTTATTAACTCATTTTCAGCTAAGCTATGGTAGAAATTCAAATCGCAGGAGAGTCTTTGGACGTTATTTCTCAAAATGAGATACTGCAAGTTTACAAGTATTGATACAGTAAGAGCTAATTCCAATGCTTCACCTATCTGGAAGAGGCTGCTTCAGGGGAGGAACATTTCAAACCATCTTATCATTAGTGATCCCAATGATCAGAATAGATGGATATGGAGTCCTGCTAGAAGTGGTTTATTCTCAGTTTCTTCGGCATACAGACACACCAGGATTCCTCACCCATGGTGCCCAGATTTCACTCATGTTTGGAATACGTGTATTCCAATAAAATGGTCTGTCTTGGCCTGGCGTATTCTACATGATAGATTACCTACTGATGATAACGTACAGTTATTGGGTTATCAGATGGCCTCAAAATGTCATTGTTGTAATGAGCCTGCACAGGAGTCCATCGCTCATATTTTCTCTGGCGGGGTACTAGCTCACAGGGTTTGGATGAATCTGCAAAAGGAATTCTCTATGAGGTGCTCGGGTTTGTTGATCAATAGGCTTCGAAGATGGTGGAGAAGACCCATGATTCATCTTAAAAAGATAGTGGTTGGTGCGACATTGTGGGTTATGTGGAAGAACAGAAATAAATGGAGATACGAGGGTTACATGTTCTCTGACAATCAAATCCTGGCTGAAAAAGAGGCAAGTTCGTAAGGCAATGGCTCGATGCAAGCATGTGAAGACACTACCCCAATTTTTGGCTTAGCTTCTTTTAGTTTTTTGATATGTTGGACTATTTGTCCCCAACTTGTAACCTGAGTTGGTACTCAAATATGACATGAATAAAATTTAGTGTTCGTCCATATATATATATATTATATAATATATATATATATATTATATATTATATATATATATACATTTCTACATAAAATGTACATGTTATACAATATATACTCATATACCTATAAGCCCAACAAAATAACTTAGAGAAAAAGGACTACAACCCATTAGTCAACTAAATGTAACAAAGCCCAAGTCATAATAATTATAAAATCTTTAACAATACTAAAAACCCATTTATCCTAAACCCATTAGTCCCAAGCCCATTAATCCCAAGCCCAAACACCCTAAACACGCTAACCTTAATTCACTAATTTAACAAATAATCAAAACTTAACCCCAAATCAATTACACTGATTATTAAAGTCAAGGGGGTGATGTTTCTTCGATTTTGAAAAGACGACAGGGACAACATCTTAAGAAAGGAAATGATGGAGAGAGAAGCCATTCTCTCCATCCAAAAATTTGAAGCAAAAATTAAGAAGAGTAGGAAAGAGAAGTTGGGAGAAGAGCTCACCACTGTGCTCTGGTGGCTGGCTCCGGCAATGGCGCCGACACGGAGGCAGAGGAGGAGTATCTTGCCCAGGGGCGGCGGAAGACCAACGCTGGCCGCGGTGACGTGTGGAGGGGCACGGATCAGGCAGCACAGCTGGATCCGAGTCGGCCAGAGAATATCTAAATGGCTGTTCTGACCGGAGAAGCGGGGAGTGGAAGGCAGAGGCGTGATGGAGGGGCTCTGCTAGAGGGAGCTCGGCGTACGAGGAACATGGTTCGACGGTGAGCAGAGCGTGCGGGGCCATGCGGGGGTCACGGTGGGCGACGCTCGTCCCGAGGGAGGAGGCGGCTCTGCTAGAGATTTGGGCGTGGGTCAGGTTTGCTCACTCCCTCTATTTGTGATGGTGGCAGCGGTTGTTTGGTTTTGGGGGAAGCCGGTGGTGGATTATGGTGGTGGTGCGATGATGTGATGGGCAGCCGGGATCTGGAGGAGGGGGTCGGGATGGCTGGCGCAATATGGGTATTGGTGGTGATGGCAGATGGTGCTGGATGATAGGGGCGCGCGGGCGGCTTTGGTAGCATTGGTGCTGGTGGTAGGGTGACACTGTTAGGTAGTGGGTGTATTGGAATGGCCAGTGGCCAAGGTGGTAGAGGCCGTCGAGATGGCCGAGGTGGCGGCCATTTGGATGGGTGGTTACGGTTGATGTGTGGGCAGAGACAGTAAAAAGAAGAAGGTCAGAGAAAACAAGGAGGAGTGGTGGTCGAAAAAATAAGGAGTGGGAGCTGGCGGCTATAGTAGTGTGTTAGGGTTCAGGAATTTGTTTGTGTAATATTGGGGAGGCCCAGTATATATATAGGATTGGTGTAAGGAAACCCTAAGGGCAAGAATGTAAATGTAATAGAATTAAAAATATAGTAGAACACTAACTACTAACCCTAACTGCTAACCACTAACATTATTGTTACTACATAGTAGCTAATAATTAATTAATACTAGTTAATCACTACCTAATTACAATTATTATTGAAACTATACGATTCAAATAAAATATAAAAAGTATATTTATTTAAAATAATATTTTGACAAATCTTTTTGTATTCAAAAAATATTTATAACATATATAAATTTAAGAAAATGAACATGAAGATTCCAATAGAATAAAATCTCACATGAAATAGTTTCATAAAACCAAATGGTCCAACAAAATACCGATAGCATTGTACAATCAAAAAATACACTTCAAATTAGAATTCTCATTTTCAAGATCTAGAAAAATTCAGAAAATAAAAAAATGCAAGAATTCAAAAAATTTCAAAATTCGATTAACGGAGGATACAAATACCCTCCTTAAAGAAATTTCGTCCTTGAAATTTAAGGTTGGTAGAGAGATCAAAACATGATTAAGAGTTTAGTTAATAACTTAGGCACGGTCAAAGAATGATGACTTTGGCACGATCAAGCCAATCAATTTTAAAATCACTTTGGCATGACTAAAGATTTGGCGCGATAAAATCGTAGTATGGACAATATTGTATGGGCACGATTTAGGAATAAATACAAGTTATTTAAGCACGATTCAATCACGGCTAGAAGAATCAAAGGTATAATCGAAATTCAAGTATAAGATGATTCAGTAGTCTAGGCTTGATGAAAACCAGACTTTAGGTTGCATAGGCACAATCAAGGTCAAAGCTTAGTGATAAATGAAGATGAAGTGTAGGCATAATCAAGATTCGAAGTTAAAGTCTTATAGGAACGATCGAAAGTTTAATGAACAAGACTAATTAAATCGTGAATAATGATCAGAGCTCGAACGTGATTAAGAGTTTTGGAAATGATTTAAATTCATTTGGCACGATCAAGGATGATAATACAAAAATCAAAATCTAAGCATGATTAGGAATAATCTAAGCATGAATGACTATAGGATCGAAATTTAAGCACGACGGGAAATTTATTCCGACATGACCACACTCAATTCTGACATGACTAAGTTCGTAGTCAAATCAGATAGTCATGATCGAAGATCAAAAGTTTGGGCACAATTCAGGGATAAAATTAATATGTATAGTCAATCATTAGAATCATGATCGTTAGAAATCAGAATCGTTTAGTCATGCCAGATCATCTTGGCACGACCAAACGTAAATAATAGTGGTTAAGTCAAATCGTGATTAGAATGAAACTTAGTCATTATTTAAGAATTAAATCGATGGTTTAGGCACGAGCGATAATAGCATTGAAATCTAAACACGATCGGATTTTTCACGATCAAGGATAAGGTCAATCTAATCTTGATCAAAATAGTATTTCGATACGATGAAGAATAATCATAGTCTAGGCATGAGCAGTAAAGGATTGAAATCCAAGTCACGATGGATTTAAAGTCATTTGAGTATAGTTAGTAATCAAGGACTTGGCACGATAAAGAAGATGACCAAAATCGGTTGGTCACGATCAAAGTGGATCAAAAACTATACGATATTGAAATTTAAGAATTGATTTAAGGATAGGGAAATCGAAAGATTGAATTATAGGAGGAAGTTAAGTAAACATCTCACTCTAATTCGACTACTGTCAGATTATCTGATCATCACTTTTCAATTATACCCTTCTCTCACAAGTCCATACATACCACTACAAAATCATGATCTTCAATCGTAAAAATCAACCCTTGATACGACTACTACCTTAAAATCAAATCTTCGATCATGAAGATTGAACTTTTTATAAATACTATAGGCTTGACCTTTATTCCAAAGGTAGTACACTGAAGCATACTCTTTTTTATAACTCCTAAATTCCCCCCCTTTGATTTGTAATCCTTTTCCATGTAGTCATCTTGAAAGTCCAAATTCCTCTACCTTATCTTTACTTAGGTTTGAAATTCCCGAATCAAGGTTTATAAAATCCTTGAACCTGTTCAAATCACATCCCTCTTATTACTCAAATATAATGCCACCACTTCCATATAAAAATTATTCTCTATTATTTTAAATATCAACCTTCATATTTTCTTCAACTTTTATACTTTCAAATATTATCCTTCTTAAACTTAAGAATTTCCACAAAAGTCTCTAGTTTTTCCTATAACCCAAATTTTTTGTGTTCTTCCGGTTCCTAATCGTTCTTTTACAAATCTTTGTTAAATTTCATGTCATCACTGCTTTTAGTCATCAACTTCCATCCATGTATTCGGATCCCTAATTTCAGTATCTAGTCTTAATTCCAATACGAGATATATCGAGAATTAGTAACTCAAAATATCTAAGTTCTCAAAATCGAATCAACTTCGAATATCCTTATCAGTTCTAAATATATAACTACAATATATCACAGTTCTCACCATTAATGTACATTCCATTATTCTTCTTTCTCGAAATCCTCCTATGTTCCTTCTAAGGTAATCCATACTCAAATATTTCTCTAAGTGTAATCGTTTCCAAATTGATAATATCGACCTCTTGATTTCATTCCCAATCTCAGTCATACTTTTATCCCAAAATTTTATCTAAATGTCCAACAATTTATATTCCTACCAAAATTACCACTTGATAACAAATTTCGTCTATTCTGAGCTAGATGGTTACGATACTTCCTCGGCCTTCCCTAAGTAAAGATACAAGAATTCAAAAGATTTCAAAGTGTAGCTAACAGATTTAGATCTAAGATAGTTGATCGAGGTAAATAGGACAGAGTTAATTAAGACAAAAAAATAATGATAAGATGGTTATAGGAATTTGTCCTTACTCATCTGGTTATAACAAAGTCATTGCTATTTCCTTTTCTTACACTTGTACAAAATCAACCAAAGCAAATCCAAGGTATTCACCTTGTCTAAAATCAAACTCTCTCTCATAAAATCCTCTAGGCACCCTTGGTACACAGTCACTAACTCTATAACTATACTGGTCGCATGCTTACTCTAGGATGCCAACTGGTAATTATACTCTGACACAACCTATCTGCAAGTTACTAAGCTACTACACTATCCAAGAAGCTGCCTCAAAACTAATAAAGGTGAAGCCCTATGAGGAACTGAACTATATGAACTAAAGATATCCTTACCTTGAGCTTAGAGGATGGAAGAACTCAACGATAACAAGGTGGAATAATATGGACGATATGTTAAAAACTAATTTAAGATATGATCTGATAACCTGAAATCATATTACCCAGAATTTTTGCCACGCGAGTAAGCATAGCTACAATAAACGATAGAGTCTATAACTAAGGTACATAACTATACATGTTATCTAGAATTCTTACCATGCTATCTAGTATGGCTACGAGAAACTCTAAATTTCATAACTAAGATAAGTATACCTCAAATTAGGCTTTATCGTTTTATCATACCAGTTAGTATGGCTACGATAAACTCTAGACTCTATAACTAAAGTAGATATTTATCTTTTATACTGTCCTCATCAAATATGTTATCAGAATACCTTAATTTAGTCCATATAGGGCATCTCGATAAAAAATTAAATTCAACAACGAACACTAATATTCAATCAACAAACAAGGAAGAGTAGATGAAAATGAATGGAAACAGCTTTCGAGATAGGGTTCAGAGTAAGATTCTCAGGGGTCATCCCAAGAATCTCTCAAGGAGTCCTAATATGTGATTGAGTACCAAAACTTCTAGAATATTCTATGACTCAAATTCTTATCCTAGGACAGGCTCACAATAGTACGACTAAGCCTAACCACCACGACTTCGTATTAGTTGCAAAAACTGACCTGCATGGGCCGTCATAAAAATATGTTACAACCCGCAACTGGATATTCGGGCACGAGTACGTGGGTCACGCTTAGCCTACTCCATAGTATCGACGGTAGAACGTTGTTAAGTACCCAATGAATATCTACAACATATGATTTACTATAACCACATATACTCAATCATATCAGAAATAACTAAGGAAGATATGAACAGAAGATAACAATAACACTGAATCAAACATAGTCTACAATCAACTATGACAAAAATGTATCGGAGACAAATCTGATAATAAAAACACAATCTAAATAAATAAATAATATCCTAGAGCTCTCCAGAGGTCTGCTCACGATTAAAGTACATCGAGATCTGTTATCATAAAGTCCAGGGTATAGGGTATAACATTACCTAAAAAATAGTTATCCAGACAGGCTTGGAGCGAAATATATAACTCAGAAAGTAGTTTTAGCATGGTAGAAAATATATAACTCGCAATAGAATAATATACATGATGTACTAGAATAGAAATACAGAGAAATAGCATCAAGAATATGTAAGGAAACTGAGTACATGAATAAGGTAGAGAACATGCTAACTTGAAATAAACACCAAGTGATTTAGAGCACAAGACAGTTATGTGATTGGTTTAGGTTGTACATGATTATTCTACGGTAACTCAATTATACGTGAAAGGTATAATCGACATTAACAGATTACACTAAGGGTTTAATCACAGAACTACTTCTACTCCCCGCCCCAATCAATAGACATAGATCTGATCATGACATATTACGTACATGATTATTATTTGTATATAAAGTGCATGTGAGCACATGAGAGTACATAAGAGAACATGAGAGCACATGAGAGTACATGAATAATACAAATACAAGGAGTACACGATGTACATGATAAAGTACATAAACATGAAATACCTGATGTACCCGATAAAGGGATAACATCTCATGATAAGATTCATTTAGTATCAATCAGTGTAACAGTGTGTCAACATCAAGTAAAGTAGTCTAGAACAGGCAATATAGACTATTATGATGAAAATAATCAGAGGTAGGTACTCGCCTTAATTTGGTTGGAGTCTACGTACGCGATACACACGTATCAATAAGGTAGGTACAATGCTATGCTCCATAAGATGGTCCCAAATGATAGTACATGCAGTTCTATTGAGTTCAGAATAGTCCAAATAGCCTAGTTTGGTATATAGAAGCCCAAAATCAGAGTTTGGAACGATAATCGAATCAAGAAATAGGAAATGACTATAGTAGTCGCGATTGTTAATTTAGGGAAAAACGTAACTAAAAACTATAACTATCTTTGAAAATCATTATAACATTTAGAAACTATTTTTCATAATCAAACTATTTTGAGAGTCTTTTGAAAAACCCAAAAATATTTTAGTAATAAGACTCTAATTTGGCAAATATGATTTTAGGTCAAAACTTAGTAGTAATATATTATTATATATTTATTATTTCAAATAAATAATACTAATGACACTAATAGTGATAATTAATTGATTCATACATATGCATATACAGTATATAGAAACAAAACATATATATTAATACAAAAAGGGTCTATTTTTATGTACTATATACTAAGTATTCCCAGAACAGTTGGAATTTCAAAGTTTTGTTCTAAATTGAGGTATAAACTCCTGAGTTTCCTCTTTTTCCAATTGTTTTTGTTTTTTCATTTTAAATCCATGAAATCGGATAAATTAAATAAAAATGAATGGAATCATAAAAAAAAGATTTTCTCTTATCAATCAATTAAAAGAATAAAATAGCATAGTTAGGATTTTATTTTATATGTATCATAATACGAAATCAAGGGATTAACCAGACTCAAGTATCAACCCCATCCAATTTAGTAGCCCAAAATTTTATATGTATCACAATACGAAGGAGCGCGGAGCAGGCGGCGCAGCTGGATCCGAGGGTCAGCTGGAGTAGATCTAGATGGCTGCTCTGATCGGAGGAGTGGAAGCAGGGCAGTCGGAGGCGTGATGGAGTGGCTCTGCTGGAGGCGAGGCTTGACGTACGAGGAACAGGGTTCGACGGTGAGCGGAGCGTGCGGGCCAGACGGGGGTCACGATGGGCGGCACTCATCCCCGAGGGAGGAGGTGGCTCTGCTAGAGATCTAGGTGCGGGTCAGGTTCGCTCACTCTCTATCTATTTGTGATGGTGGCGACGATTGTTTGATTTTGGTGGAAGCCGACAGTGGATTATGTGGTAGTGCGGTGATGTGAAGAGTGGCTGGGATCTGGAGGAGGGGTTGAGAATAGGGGTCGGGATGACCATTGTTTGCAAAAACAAAAAGTGTTTGATTACAAACTGAGAAGAGTACAATAGTATAATTTGATTTTTGGAGAAGTACAACTGTAGGAATCTTATCAGAAGATGATTACTTTATCCTTTGGACGATGTGATGTCGAAGAAGAAAGTCTTTGGAGAGTGCTGCAGCAAGTGCTCAGGAGTTATGATAATTAGTGTGCTTTGAAAGTGATTTGGAACTCTATTTATAGAGTTTAGAGATAACTGTTAAGTAGTTATCCTGATTGGCGTATACTACAATTGGCGCAACATTCACCCAATCGTACGAACGGTTGGTTTAACTGCTTGGATGTATGGCATTCTGTGAGAGAGATGTGCTTGGTCATGGGCAATGTCATGTACACGTTTGGCATGTGTGCCACGTCATCTAACTGCTTCTGAATGATTTGATCGAATAGCACCAACTGTTAAATGGCGCCGGGCGCTACTTGCTGTTTAGTGCTCTCTGCTTAATGTAATGATATTGATTATCTTGCGCCAACTGCAAATGGCGTGAGGCAGCTGTCAGTCATTATGATAAATCTGATACGATCTTCTCGAGCGTCGTGCGTTCGAGATTCGGACATATTTTTTTCGACTGACGTGCTGTTAGTAATGATGACAACTATTTCAGCTTCTTGAGGAAGCTTGCCACGTGTCGGCCAACGCCACCTATGTCTAAACGCCAATTGATATCGTGTACCATCTGATGGCCAGCGCCATTTAATGATTTGTGTCTAACGCCATTTATGAGTAGCGCATGATGGTGATTATACTTTTTAGTCTTCTACAAGACCCCCTTCAAAGTTTTCAAATTTAAAAAGCTTTAAATTTTGGAATACTTTGAATAAGAAGCGTTTCTATGTGATTGGCGCATAATAGCATCATAATTGACCCCGAGTTTTGGGCATGGATCGTGCGACTGTTACGGGTAGCTTTAGGCTATAAATAGCCGATAGGAGAGAGAGAAAACACTTTTACTCGAATTCTCTTCTTCTTAGCTCTTCATTTTCTTCAACTTTCGTGGCTTTCGATTAATCGAAATGGCCCCAAAGAGAACTGCAGCTGAGAAAGAAAAGAAAGTGGCCGGAGCCACTTCGTGTGTGCCTCTATTGATGGTGTCGTAGCATGTCATACCGTCGATGAGAGCTGAGGAAGCGAACCCCGCTCTTGAATGTTAGAAGATTGATTAGAGAAGATGACAATAGAACGCTCGTACCATTTACGGGTAACACGATCAAGGGCCAATATCGACCACCTCTTTCAGAGTGTTGGTCGATGCCTTCGCCATCTGCAAATTGTGCCACCTCTTTCAGAGTGTTGGCTAAAAATCAATCATAAAAAATGATGCCCTACGCCATTTGTCATGTTTTAAGCATGATGCGCCATCTGTCGTAATGCACAACTCATGTGCTGACTGACTGATGCGCCATTTGATTTGAGAACTGTCACTCTGCTTGCGCTAACTGAGGACTTTTCTTCATATCCTGTGCCATCCATGATTGGCACATGATGTTTCTTTAGGAAAACAATCTTTTTAAGATTTTAACTCTAAATTTTCTTTTTATAGTTAATCGGAGAGAAGACCCTTATGCTGAGGAATTGGCTTCTGCGTTCCGGGTGTCTGTGTATCAAGAATCTCTCTTATGTCCATTTTCTTCAATACGATCTTCCTGAAGCCAGGAGAACTGTGCTAAAGTCTCAAAATAATAATACTTTATTATCTAATGAATGGTGAACCCCTCATAAGCTTGGATCAGGTTCCCCATAAGAAACCAACCTTCTTGTTTGGCGAAGCTATCAAGAGAGATTCTCAGCCTAAATCGAAGAGGGAAAAATGAGTCTATCAGAGCAAAAATAGACTAATATATCTCACTGATATGACGAGACATCTGTCCCTATCCCGTTATGCCATACCAGCTATCCTCAAAATTTGGCATGGGATTTGACTCCTTTTCAACTGGCCAGAGTTGGAAGGATATGCCACAGATTTGGTACTCAAAATAGAGACATATGTTGGCCCAATGATTGTATCATGTTTTTGAATATGGTTAATATGTTATGTTTAGCATTTCATTATCACTAATCTTCATACTATCGCTATAGCATTTCTACTTATACTTATACTTTTGGTGATATGTGCCCATTGGTTTATATTAGTGATATGAGCTTATCTATCTTAAATTTAATCGGGTTGCCAAAATCAAAACTATGTTTTTGATTATGGTCATTCAATTAAGTTTAATCATTATGATATCACTAACATTTATGCTATCACCTTAGAACTTATACTTAAACTCAGCATTGTCCTTATGTGCATTAAACTTATCATACTTGCTACTATTTATGCTATCACCTTAGATCCTACAAGATTTCTCTAAACCACCCAACGATATCTCCGGAGCCACGCACTCGGGGGTTCCGCTGCCCGGTCAGCGGACGGGGGTCGAGGGTGCAGTGCTCTCGTCGAGGGTTAGGGAGCGAAGCTCCCAAAAGGTATTCAATTTTCATAAACTGGATATCTTTGGACAGCTGCCGCTAAGGAAAAAGCCAGCACCTATCAAAGGAAGAAGCTAAGCCATGCCATCATCATTTCAAGACTCTGAAGAAGCCTGCACCTGCTACAGTATTTCTGGAGTCTGTAATGAGTCTTAGAAATAATTGTAAACACAAAAAATGGATGACAAAATTGAAAGTTAGGGTAGAAATTAGCCCAGGATCATTTTCGGATAAAAATTGACATACTGACGGTATACCGATCTATACCGACGGTATACCGATTTTGTTCACAGAAAGTTTATGTCTACAAAATCGGCATACCGACGGAATACCGATCTATACCGACGGTATATCGATTTAGTAACGTTGAAAATCCAATGGTCGAATTTCTAACATTAATGATCCCAACGGCTATATTTCTAGCCGTTGTAATTCCAGACCGGTATATCGACGGTATACTGGTTCGTACCGACGGTATACCGATCGCTGACTGAAAAGTTACCTTTAAGCTCTTTTCAATGCTTTGGTTATAAATAGCCTTGAACTCCTTCATTCAAGGTTGATGCTTTGAGCCTAAATTTTTTTAAACCACCAAAGCCTATCCACAAACAACTCTACAAAGCTTTCATTTTCCATCCACAAATTGTGTTAGAGTTTTTTAGTTGAAAAGTAAGATCTTCATCTTGTTATATACGGAGATCAAAACCTATTGTGAAAGGTTGAAGTTGGAGAGTCTTCAGATCCAAACTCTCGGTTGAAGTTGGAGAGTCTTCATATCCAAACTCTCGGTTGAAGTTGGAGAGTCTTCGTATCCAAACTCTCGGTTAAAGTTGGAGAGTCTTCGTATCGAAACTCTCGGTTGAAGTCGAAGAGGCCTTCAGACTAAAGCTCTCGTATAAGAAGTTGGCGAGTTCTTCGGATCCAAACTCGTGTGTAACTATTTACTCAAATAGTGGATTAAAGCCGGAGAGAGTTCCGGGACTGGAGTGCCCCTTGGAAGGATACCAGGATATATCGTGTGTCGGTATTATTGTTACTTCTTCTCTTGCACTTATATTTTTAAATTACCCATTAGCTTGTGCTAAGTGATTGATTAGTTAGCTTGACCCTATTCACCCCCCTAGGGTTACTACATATTCTTCAGTTCATCGGAGAGGAATAGCACCTACTTGAGAGGCATAAAACCAAGCTGCGTGCCTCCTGAGGATTCATCTCTGATGATTCCAGTTAGGATACATTTCTTTGCGAACCTGTTTGCTAAGGCTGAAGGAAAGTATCCGACCCAGAATATGAGATTGACGGGTTTGATGAATCCAGATATCAAACGCTGGAACCAGCTTTCAATCTAGGCTTTGAACAACTTTAGAGACGAGCTGCTTGATTTAGAGCTTTATGAACCCATTTGGACTACTTCCTGCGGAATTCGCACCAATTTCAATTTGTTTTTGGCCTTGGTAGAAAGATACAACAGTAGGACATGCACTTTTGTAACCCTTCGGAAGAGATATGCTTCGTCCTTCACGAATTGCAATACATTTCTTATCTGCCAATAGGTGAAAACCCATATGAAGAGTATGTGCCAACAAATGAAGAATTGGATGCTTTAGTCGAGAAAAACTCGAAAATGGTGGCAGTCTTCGACGAGTTGTTATGCCACTTCATGATCTGCACCCTTCTATACAAGAGTCATACAAAGGGGACGTGTTATTTGTCCAAATGGTTATTGTATCTATTTTTGGACCACATCTAGGAAGACAAGGTGCAGGAACACCTAGATGGTGAACCTCATTTTTTGAACCACTTGACCGTAGTACTATCCAGAAATTGATAGAAAGGTCAAGGCATGTTGATAATGAGCTGAAGAAGGATTGACGTGAGTTTACAACGGTACTCCTATCGAGACTTAAGACAAGGTGGTAGACAGATGTCTCGAGAGGCTACTCTGGCAGGTTTTTCTTATTGTGGCTGCGACGGTTCGTGGTCCCTGGAGACAATATTGTTGATAGGATCCACCGGGGTATACTATTTGCTGTTGTGCGTTTAGTATTCAGACACAAGATGGACATTCTTTCTGCGATGACTTGTCGGTTGAACGCAGGTCTTCATTCTTTCACAGATGCCATGATGATCGATCCCAGTACTCGAGATGGGTTTCTCGTACTAAGATGCCATATACTTATTTGTTCGGCTGGTTGTCGCTATACAATCCTATTCTGATGGATCCTGCTCTAGGTGTCGTAGGAGGAGACTTCATCAAAATTATTGCACATCTCGGTGAAAAGTAAACTCTCTTACTGACTGCCGAAAAGCATTAAATATGGGTTCCGAATGGAGTTTCTACTGTGTTCCTCCTCCACGTGGAACTGAGAATCTTCCCCCTTTGCTCATGGACCTAGAGCCTATAGGTGCTCATCCACCGCCAGCTGCTTTTATGTGGTTGAAGATGATCAGACCCTCTCACTGATATATCGGTTTGGGGTGAGTATTGTCTGGAACCGTATCTGCCTAGCCGATTTGCCCTCCAGTTCGACTATGATCAAATGTATGTCGACAACGCAACCACCTGCCTAAAAGCCTCCGGATATCTGAATGATGGTGCTAGAGGGTGGAGATATTATAGTATCAGGGGCACTAAGGCCACATTCTCAATGCCCTCTACCACTCTTGAAGTGGGCCCACGTATGTTATATACGTACGTGAACTTTTATACTTCGGCCAATACCTTCTTCGAAGGCTTCAATTTGTCTGATAGTTTTGTTAGTGTCAGACGGTCGAGATCAGGGGCTAAGACCACCATGGAGTTCAGAGAAGTTGAGAAAAAATGCTTCTGCCGATGAACCTCTTGAAGCTACACTTGTCGGTCTCCTTGACGAAGTGAATGATCCGCTAGAAATCTCTCTTAGGAAGCAGAAAAAGAAATCTCTTGCAAAAGGGGCTAGTAAAAGACAAAAAGTTGGGGAATCAACTATCCAATTTGCCCCAGCTAAACCTCCTTCTCCCCTAAGGCTCGGGAGAAGAAAAAAAGAAGCAATTTTTATGAACAGCCCGTAGCG
The DNA here is from genome assembly GCA_029216955.1 of Iris pallida. Lineage (NCBI taxonomy): Eukaryota > Viridiplantae > Streptophyta > Magnoliopsida > Asparagales > Iridaceae > Iris > Iris pallida. The sequence continues at coordinate 41,451,487 of JANAVB010040619.1, forward strand.
AGGACGAGATCCCAGTCGCGACAGGTTGAAGCAGGGATTTTTTATGGAGGGAACAGGGACAACTCCTTCTCCAATCCCAAAAGAAAGTAGAACTCCTACCGAAAAGACTAGTAGAGGGCTATATGTGCAGGATGAACCTTCTGGATCTGAAGGATCTCCTTCAATACCGCTCAAGCGCAAAACGAGGAGGAAATTATTAGTAACCAAAGTTGTGCAGCAAGAAACTGTAGCTTCGTTTACTCCCTTAGTGCTGGGGCAGTCTCCTGGTCAACCAGAATTGTCATTGCCATCGTAAGACCCACTGGTCCCCGAAAGGTGATACTCTTGCCTTCCAAATATTAATTCATTAGGCATTTGTGTTAATATATATGTTTTCTATTTGCAGAGACTCCAACAACGAATGTTCTGGCTCCAACTGTTGCAGCGGATGCTCCTTCGGTTCCTATTTCTGTCACTCTCCGTTCCCAGAATGCGTATTTTATACATGTACTACTCAAATGTATTTATTTAATATTATCATGTATTATCCTGTATTTAAATTCCTTTAAATTCATGTTAATTAATTATCTGCATTTTACTTTCTGCTTTTATTTCTCTGCTTTAGCTAGACTTGGGTTCGGCTTGGTTTGGTTTAGTTAGTTGGTTCATCATGAACCAAACCTAACACCCCCACCTACCACCACCTTTTTATTTAAAAGCCAACCCCCCTTTTCTCTCTCTTCATTATTTTTCCTTCACCATCACTCTTCTTCTTCTTCCTCATCACTCCCTCCACCTACAAACCGTAGGCAAGTACAACTTGCTTCCCATGAGAACCCATGTTTTTATAGTTCATTTATCTTCCTCTCATGATCCTAAGAGAGTTTAGAACTTGGCATTTTTCATTTCGAAGCCTTAATTTTTGTAGATCTAGAAATGAGTTATTTTCGGATTTGGTGGTTTTGATCTATCAAACTTCTTTGTTTGCAAGTTTTGATGGTCCCATGTTGTAGAGAATTTTATTCTACCCAAATTTGACCTTTGGAAAGTTGGATTTGGACTTGTTTTGACCAAGTTATGGACTTTTGAAGCCTTGGGTGCTAACCATGGAGTTCTTGCTGCTTTGGAGAAGACAGTGAGCAGTGTGCGCTAGCTTTTTAGCTTGCGCCACTGAGTTGCACGCGCTCTTTAGCGTAGCGCAGTTTGATTCATACGCTGCCTTTTAGAAGCGTATGACTTGCGTACGCTGGCTTGGATAGTAAGGAGTCGTATGGAGTTCATACGCTGCCTTTTGGAAGCGTATGACTTGACGCTGGCTTGGATAGTAAGGAGTCGTATGGAGTTCATACACTGCCTTTTGGAAGCGTATGACTTGCGGACGCTGGCTTGGATAGTAAGGAGTCGTATGGAGTTCATACGCTGCCTTTTGGAAGCGTATGACTTGCGTACGCTGGCTTGGATAGTAAGGAGTCGTATGGAGTTCATACGCTGCCTTTTGGAAGCGTATGACTTGCGTATGCTGGCTTGGATAGTAAGGAGTCTTATGGAGTTCATACGCTGCCTTTTGGAAGCGTATGACTTGCGTACGCTGGCTTGGATGGTAAGGAGTCGTACCTGACTTGAGCGTAGCCTGACTTGGGCATAGATCAACCTTGGCGTAATCTAACCTTGGTGTTTCTATTTGCTCTATAATAGTTGACTTTCATGCCTTGGTACAAATCAACATTGATGGCAATTTTACTAATAATTGATCATGTGTTCCTAGTTGGAACTGAGAGACTGGTTAGTCGTCTTATTGAATTGAATGAATGAGACACGTTCATATTAACTATGAACTATTGTAATCGACTGGCTAATCCCGAACCTCGGCATACAGACACATGCATGCTTCAATCTAATTAATTATTTATTTATTTATTTTTCTACAAAAGCAGCATGTGTACTTTATGGTCAAGGCATGATTATTTCGTGGTTAGATTTGATTGTTGCATTACGCTATGTAAGACCTACAACCTAGCCGCACGGATATCGTTGTAGAGTTGCGCATATCGTACCCCGTACGAACGTACTCATTTGAATAACCATGATCTACGGCATGGGATTTCACTCAACATAGAGATTATAAAGTTAAATAAAATAATAATTGCATGGAGAGAATGGATTCTCGAGTTCTTACATGGCAGCCCTCTTGGGACTATTAAGTGCCCGACAGGTCGGCTGGTCCCCACAGATACTGCAAGCCTGCCACACGGGCACGGAGCGGTATCTGGTTATATTATTTATTATATATTATATATTGATGACGGGCGTCCTGCTGGGACTCGTCTAATTCATGATTGGCACAATTGATTGACTGGGTAAACTAGCCTTGCTTGCACATAGTGAGAACTGAGGAATCTTTTATTGCATAATTCCAGGATAACTTGGAACACACAGTAGCAAGCCGTAGTAGTTGAATGGCCGTTTAAATTGATTTGTTTGTGTACTGTACCTACTCTGTTGCCTAACTAAGATGATCAGAATGTCAGGACATGACGGGCCAACTTCTGTCCTTGTTTGGTTGGGAGGTTGGTTCGAAGTGTCATGATGTTATGAGAATCCTAGTGGCAAGCAGAGATCTATTTATCATATTTCTCATTACTGGTTTTAGTTCTCATGTCGTGCTTCCTTGTGGTACTTGCTATTAGAGGTCTAACCTCTCTGATTTTGCATGGCCAGATTTAGAGCCGGTTCCCGAGGACTCAGCTTACTTCTACCTCCAAGATGGTCAACACTAGAGGGATGATCGCAGGAGGACTCGAGTGGGTTTCTTACTTCCCCGCTCATTTTGTTATCTACTCTATACCTTGCCGTTTGGCACCGACATGTTATTCAGATCGTCTTGTACTTACTTTTACATAATTGTAACTAAGTCAGGCTGCAGCTGATAACAATTGTGTATGCCTTGCTACATCATCTGGCTATGTTTTGTAAAGCCAGATATCAAAGAACATTTTGACTAAGCGTTTGGGACGCCTTACTGCTTTATCTTATATGTTCTCTATTTTTGTTTCTTGTTTGAATGATTGAGACAATAGATGTGAAGTGACCATAGTGAGACTTTCATGTAGTATGCACCCCCTCGTCTTGTAGACAGCATTGATCGTATTATACGATATTCATCTACCCGTAATACGTAGCTGGCTGAGTCATTCCCCCGCTCTCCAGTATTCTGGTTCTGGAGCATGACAAGGTTTTAGTGGTGGCCCATGCAGGTCTGATTTCAGACTTGTGGGGTGTTTTAATTTGTAGGATGTCTCAATCACACACGTTCCCCCTTGATCTCATGATTCGTTGTTCTCAATTCTATCTTGACATTCCAGTATCTTTTGACTTTATTGATCTTTTCTGTCCGTTCGTTTGATGGTTTTCTTGTCCCTTTTCTTAGGGGCACCTCGTCCGCATCTGTCAGGATTGGGCAACAACAACAAGGGCAGCATGGACAACCTGACCAGGTTGATCAGCAACAAGGGTCAGAACCACTTCATGAGACTATTCAAGAAGAGGTGATAGTAGAACCAGCAGTTGGACCGCAGTATCCGGAGGTTCCAACACTACCAATAGTCCTACCTACCCCTGTGGAATTGGACACACCAGCCCTTCTGGAGATCATGAGAGGGATGATGGCTGCTCAGCAACACCAGATGTTAGCCCAGCAGCGCATGCACGCTCAGTTACAAGAGCAGAATGTACTACTCAACCAAGGGTTGCAGACAGCTTTGGAAAGAGGGGCAAGGCCGGATTCTGGAGCATCGACGAGATTTTACAAGTTTAATCCCCGCCGTTTTGAAGGAACGGAGGATGCCATCTCAGCAGATGCATGGCTTAAGGATATTGAGGCTATTTTGACAGCTGCTAAGGTGCCGACAGAAGAACGTGTGGATCAGGTGAAGTTGTTACTTCAGGATCTCGTACGTGATTGGTGGGAATCAGAGGAGGTAGGCATCAGACGTCCTGTGGCTTGGGACGATTTTACAGCAAGATTCAAGACAAAGTACTATGGAGTTGTGGCGCAGTTTGAGCTACAGCAGAAGTTTATCAACCTCAAGCAGGCCGACAAGACGGTAGATGCTTATGCAGCGGAGTTCTGCAGATTAAGTAGGTTTGCCCCAGAGATGGTAGCGACGGAGCGCCAGAGGGCTATGAGGTTTCAGCAAGGGTTTCATCTTGAGCTCTTGCAATTGATAGATGGGCACAATTACCAGACTTTTGATGAGATATTGACGGCAACCCGAAGGCATGAGATCACCATTCAGAGGATCACAGTAAGGACTGGAGGTCAGAAGAGATCTCACAGTCAGATTGAAGGAGGAGGGGGAGCAGCGCCCCGAACAACAGCACCATCCCTTGGCATTCGCATTCACTATGTGGCAATACGAGGGCCAGCACCACCACCCAGGCAGCAGCAGCAACAGAAAAAGAACCAGCAACCCCCAGCGGGCTATACATATTGTGGGAAGATAGGGCACACTAGAGATGTGTGTCGGGCATTAAACGGACTGTGTTTGATATGTGGAAATCCAGATCATCGGGTTACCACATGTCCCATGAATTCGAGGTCAGGAGGACCAGGGCAACAGTTTCCTGCTCTGCCAGCACCAGGGGCAGGGCAGTATCGAGGACCAGCGGTAGCAGTGAGACCATTGGCCCAGCGTCCGTTAATGCCACAGGCTCAGATATTTCGGCAGCAGGGACCACCGATGCAGCAGCACCAGCATAGACCACCCCAGCATCATCAAGGCAGGGGCCAGCAGCAGCACCAGACTAGGCCACCGCATGGAAACCAGCAAGGAGGTCGAGGGCAGGCATTCACTCTGTCCTTGGAGGAGGCATTGGCATCAGGAGATGTTGTGGCAGGTAACATTCTCGTCGGCTCATATCCCGTAATAGCATTGTTTGATTCAGGAGCATCACACTCATTTATATCTGCACAATTTGTGACACGGCTAGGAATGGAGTTCGAGGCATTGCCAGGGAGGTTGAATATACTCACTGGCAATGGGCTCGTAGGAGTTAGTAGAGTTATTCTAGCGTGTAGTGTTGTAGTTTGCGGGCATTCCTTACCCACCCAGTTGATAGAATTTCCTGTTGGAAATTTCGACGTCATCTTAGGCATGGACTGGCTGAAAGACAGTCATGCGACAATAGATTGTCGTAGTGGGAGTGTATCTTTTGATATTCCAGGCATGAAGAGATTCACCTTAGTCAGATCAGAGGCAACTCAGCAAGAGCAAGGAGTAATAACGGCAATGGAAGAAGTTCAGGTTCCGAAGATAGTTGAAGAATTTCTAGACGTATTTTCCGAAGAACTTTCCGGTCTGTCACCGGTTAGAGATATTGAGTTCAGTATAGAATTGGCACCTGGGACTAAACCGATATCAGATCGGGTTTACAGAATGGCGGATTCAGAGCAGGCAAAGGTATATCAGCACATAGAGAAACTGAAGGAGAAGAAGTTTATCCAAGCCAGCATATCGCCATGGGCAGCACCAGTGTTACTTGTGGGGAAGAAGGATGGATCATCCAGATTGTGTATCGACTACAGGAAGCTTAACGCGGCAACAGTAAAGAACAAGTACCCACTACCCAGGATCGACGACTTGTTTGACCAGTTGAGCACATCTAGAGTTTTATCCAAGATAGATCTTCGTTCAAGGTACCATCAAGTGAGGGTTCGAAAGGAAGACATTTCCAAGACAGCATTCAGGTCGAAGTATGGACATTATGAATTCTTAGTAATGCCGTTTGGTTTGACCAATGCTCCAGCTATATTCATGGATTTGATGAACCGTATCTTTATACCGTATTTAGATCAGTTTGTCGTAGTATTTCTCGACGACATTCTTGTGTACTCTGCTAGTGAAGAGGAGCATGAAGACCACCTCAGGAAAGTGTTACAGGTTCTGAGAGAGAACCAGTTGTATGCCAAGCTCAGCAAGTGTGAGTTCTGGGCGGATCACATTTCATTTTTGGGTTATATCGTATCAGGAGCTGGAGTAGCAGTGGATCCCAAGAAGGTAGAAGCAGTAAAGAGTTGGCCAGTACCCAAGACCGTAGCTGATGTACGAAGTTTCTTGGGATTGGCAGGATATTACAGAAGATTTGTGTCAGATTTTGCAAGACTTTTAGCACCCATGACCCGCTTGACACGGAAGGATGTGCCATTTGTCTGGTCGGCAGAATGCCAGTCATTGTTTGAGAAATTGAAGCAGAAGTTGATACCAGTGCCTATTCTTACATTGCCAGTTGGACCCGGAGGTTTTACCGTATATTGTGATACGTCAGGTAAAGGACTTGGATGTGTCCTCATGTAGCACGGGAAGGTGATAGCATATGCATTTAGGCAGCTTCGGGACCAAGAGAAGAATTACCCAACTCATGATTTGGAGTTGGCGGCAGTAGTATTTGCTTTGAAGCTATGGAGGCATTACTTATATGGTGATCGAGTAGACATGTACACAGACCACAAAAGTCTGAAGTACATCTTTACTCAGAAGAAGCTGAACATGAGGCAGAGAAGATGGTTAGAGCTGATCAAAGATTATGACGTGGAGCTTCAGTATCATCCAGGCAAGGCTAATGTGGTAGCAGACGCTCTCAGCAGAAGAGGCGGCGCATTTATGTTGACAACGCAGAAGCACATCTTAGAAGACCTTCAGGAGATGGGCATCGAAGTTATACTTCCTAATGATATAGGAATTCTGGCGAGTCTAGAAGTTCAATCCGACTTGGTAGGCAGGATCAAGGCGGCCCAGGCACAGGACCCAAGGATTCAGAAGCTTAGAGCAGAATGTGAGTCAGGACTCAGAAAGGAGTTGAAAATCCACGAAGACGGTACACTTAGGTTTGGATCACGTCTATGTGTGCCTAGTGGAGATATCAGACAGGAAGTTATGACAGAAGCTCACAGTTCTCAGTATTCTATACATCCTGGAGGGACCAAGATGTATCAAGATATCAAGCAGCACTTCTGGTGGAACGGGATGAAGAGGGAGATAGCTAGGTTTGTTTCCCGTTGCTTGATATGTCAGCAAGTAAAGGCAGAACAGCAGAGGCCAGCTGGATTATTACAACCGCTTCCTATCCCGGAATGGAAGTGGGAATACATCATAATGGACTTTGTGACCGGTTTACCGAGATCACCAAGTGGTAAAGATGCTATTTGGGTGATAGTAGATTGGCTTACAAAGGTAGCACATTTTCTTCCTTTCAGAGTAGGGCAATCTACAGAAAAGTTGGCAGAGTTGTATATGCAACAGATAGTCAGGCAGCACGGAGTCCCTGTCAGTATTGTGTCAGACCGAGATACCCGCTTTACATCACATTTCTGGAAGAGCTTGCATCATAGTCTGGGTACCAAGTTAAGATTTAGCACGGATTACCATCCGCAGACGGACGGGCAATCAGAAAGGACAATTCAGACTTTGGAAGATATGTTGTGAGCTTGCACTATGGATTTTGGAGGATCTTGGGAAAGCCACCTGCACTTAGTTGAGTTCTCATACAACAACAGTTATCAAGCCAGTATCCAGATGGCGCCATTTGAGGCACTATATGGTAAGAAGTGTAGATCGCCACTAGCATGGGATAATATCGGGGAAAGGAAGATGCTAGACCCAGAAATGATTATCCAGACGGTTGAAGTGATTAAGGGAATTAGAGAGCGACTTCGTGTTGCGCAGGATCAGCATCGTCATTGGGCGGACCAGCATCGTAGGCCGCTAGAGTTTTCTGTTGGGGACCACGTGTTCTTGCGGATCTCACCTACCCGTGGGGTCATTAGATTTGGCGTTCGCGGGAAGTCGAGTCCACGATACGTAGGCCCATTTGTTATTCTTAATAGGGTAGGCGATGTTGCTTATCGTTTGTCCCTTCCGCCTTCGTTACGAGAGGTGCATGACGTGTTTCATGTATCTCAATTGCGAAGGTATGTATCGGACCCCAGCCATATCCTCGATCATTCAGAACTGGTTGTTGGTACCAACCTATCTTACGAGGAGCAGCCTGTGTCCATCTTGGACCAAAGAGAGAAGATACTCAAGAACCGAACAATTAACCTTGTCCGGGTTGCTTGGGGTCATCACTCTTTGGGAGAGTCAACGTGGGAACGTGAGGATGATATCCGATCACGGTATCCACACCTGTTTGACTCACAAGGTATATCTTTTTCTGTGTACCTTGATTGTCTTGATTCCTCATGCTTATCACCTTTTGGGTAGAATTGCTTGATATCGTAGATTGTTAAATATAGATATGTTACTTGCTATGGACATTGTAAAATGATTGCTTGATTGAATTGCTTGTACTTAGATTAGTTTAGCCCCGATGTTCCTATCCTGCTTGGATTTGAAATTCTGAGGACGGAATTTTTCTAAGGAGGGTAGAGATGTCACTCCCCATTCCCAGAATGCGTATTTTATACATGTACTACTCAAATGTATTTATTTAATATTTATCATGTATTATCCTGTATTTAAATTCCTTTAAATTCATGTTAATTAATTATCTGCATTTACTTTCTGCTTTTATTTCTCTGCTTTAGCTAGGCTTGGGTTCAGCTTGGTTTGGTTTAGTTAGTTGGTTCATCATGAACCAAACCTAACACCCCCACCTACCACCACCTTTTCATTTAAAAGCCAACCCCGCCTTTTCTCTCTCTTTATTATTTTTCCTTCACCATCACTCTTCTTCTTCTTCCTCATCACTCCCTCCACCTACCAAACCGTAGGCAAGTACAACTTGCTTCCCATGAGAACCCATGTTTTTATAGTTCATTTATCTTCCTCTCATGATCCTAAGAGAGTTTAGAACTTGGCATTTTTCATTTCGAAGCCTTAATTTTTGTAGACCTAGAAATGAGTTATTTTTGGATTTTGGTGGTTTTGATCTATCAAACTTCTTTGTTTGCAAGTTTTGATAGTCCCATGTTGTAGAGAATTTTATTCTACCCAAATTTAACCTTTGGAAAGTTGGATTTGGACTTATTTTGACCAAGTTATGGACTTTTGAAGCCTTGGGTGCTAACCATGGAGTTCTTGCTGCTTTGGAGAAGACAGTGAGCAGTGTGCGCTAGCTTTTTAGCTTGCGCCACTGAGTTGCGTGCGCTCTTTAGCGTAGCGCAGTTTGATTCATACGCTGTCTTTTGGAAGCGTATGACTTGCGTACGCTCATACGCTGCCTTTTGGAAGCGTATGACTTGCGTACGCTGGCTTGGATACTAAGGAGTAGTATGGAGTTCATATGCTGCCTTTTGGATGCATATGACTTGCGGACGCTGGCTTGGATAGTAAGGAGTCGTATGGAGTTCATACGCTGCCTTTTGGAAGCGTATGACTTGCGTACGCTGGCTTGGATAGTAAGGAGTCGTATGAAGTTCATACGCTGCCTTTTGGAAGCGTATGACTTGCGTACGCTGGCTTGGATGGTAAGGAGTCGTACCTGACTTGAGCGTAACCTGACTTGAGCGTAGCCTGACTTGGGCATTGATCAACCTTGGCATAATCTAACCTTGGTGTTTCTATTTGCTCTATAATAGTTGACTTTCATGCCTTGGTACAAATCAACATTGATGGGTAATTTTACTAATAATTGATCATGTGTTCCTAGTTAGAACTGAGAGACTGGTTAGTCGTCTAATTGAATTGAATGAATGAGACACGTTCATATTAACTATGAACTATTATAATCGACTGGCTAATCCCGAACCTTGGCATACAGACACATGCATGCTTCAATCTAATTATTTATTTATTTATTTATTTTTCTACAAAAGCAGCATGTGTACTTTATGGTCAAGGCATGATTATTTTGTGGTTAGATTTGATTGTTGCATTACGCTATGTAAGACCTACAACCTAGCCGTACGGGTATCGTTGTAGAGTTGCGCATTTCGTACCCCATACGAATGTACTCATTTGAATAACCATGATCCACGGCATGGGATTTCACTCAACATAGAGATTATTAAGTTAAATAAAATAATAATTGCATGGAGAGAATGGATTCCCGAGTTCTTATATGGCAGCCCTCTTGGGACTATTAAGTGCCCGACAGGTCGGCTGGTCCCCACAGATACTGCAAGCCTGCCACACGGGAACGGAGCGGTATCTGGTTATATTATTTATTGTATATTATATATTGATGATGGGCGTCCTACTGGGACTCGTCTAATTCATGATTGGCGCAATTGATTGACTGGGTGAACTAGCCTTGCTTGCACATAGTGAGAACTGAGGAATCTTTTATTGCATAATTCCAGGATAACTTGGAACACACAGTAGCAAGCCGTAGTAGTTGAATGGCCGTTTAAATTGATTTGTTTGTGTACTGTACCTACTCTGTTGCCTAACTAAGATGATCAGAATGTCAGGACATGACGGGCCAACTTCTGTCCTTGTTTGGTTGGGAGGTTGGTTCGAAGTGTCATGATGTTATGAGAATCCTAGTGGCAAGCAGAGATCTATTTATCATATTTCTCATTACTGGTTTTAGTTCTCATGTCGTGCTTCGTTGTGGTACTTGCTATTAGAGGTCTAACCTCTCTGGTTTTGTATGGCCAGATTTAGAGCCGGTTCCCGAGGACTCAGCTTACTTCTACCTCCAAGATGGTCAACACTAGAGGGATGATCGCAGGAGGACTCGAGTGGGTTTCTTACTTCCCCGCTCGTTTTGTTATCTACTCTATACCTTGCCGTTTGGCACCGATATGTTAGTCGGATCGTCTTGTACTTACTTTTACATAATTGTAACTAAGTCAGGCTGCAGCTGATAACAATTGTGTATGCCTTGCTACATCATCTGGCTATGTTTTGTAAAGCCAGATATCAAAGAACATTTTGACTAAGCGTTTGGGACGCCTTACTGCTTTATCTTATATGTTCTCTATTTTTGTTTCTTGTTTGAATGATTGAGACAATAGATGTGAAGTGACCATAGTGAGACTTTCATGTAGTATGCACCCCCCTCGTCTTGTAGACAGCATTGATCGTATTATACGGTATTCATCTACCCGTAATACGTAGCTGGCTGAGTCATTCCCCTGCTCTCCAGTATTCTGGTTCTGGGGCGTGACAATTTCGAAACCAGTATTTATGAGGATCACCGTTCCTGTGACTGTACTTGCTACGACCGAAATAATGTTACCGTCCCTTACTGATGGTCTTCTGAAAGTCATGACTCCTGAAGAACATTACCTTCAGAGGACATTCTGAATGTTCCAGCTCCCTCTCTAGGCCAAACTCCTGTACTCTCTCGAGAAGACAAGGAGATGATAGAGGCGCTAGATGGCTGCGACTTTGATGACGATCTGATTGAAGAAGAACCCATAGATGCTTCTTCTGATGTTGATAAAGCTGAAGTAAGCCAAGGTCCAAAGGAGACCCAGAAAGATCAAAACTCGATGGCCAAGGATGGCCATATTGTTGTTGAGAATGAAGTTGAGGGCTATCAGAGCCCAAAATATGACAATCAGAATCTCGATGAACCACAAGGCGATAAGAATTCTGATGTTGATATTGAGGGCGATAAAAGCCCAGGTGATGAAGATGATGACGAAGACCTTGCCAAAGGTCTTGAGAATGTTGAGGGTGACAAAAACCCTAAAGAACTTAATATTGAGGGGATTCATACCTCAGCTGAACGCGTCTTTGAAATAGAGGGGGCAGAGGTGGCAGCCCCAGGTGACCAAGCTAAATTCGGGGCTGGAAGCAGCCGTTTCATGTCAGGTGGTTCTAAAGCTGGGAGCAGTCAGGCGGCCGTCTCTGAGAACACCATGGCGAGGCTCATTACAGAACGAGACACTGCACCTCATGAGACTCCATATGTATTGCCAGACTCAGGTAAATTTCAGAATTTATTTACCATTGCACCTTTGATGTTGTTTGATATGATGTATAATGATTATGCTTTTGATTGCAGAGGGTCATATAGGGACCATTGCTGTAGCCCCGTTGACGTCTACGACCTTCAGCTTTAGTTCCACTATGGCGACTTAGGGACTTATATTACCGAAGGAAGCTCTTCAAGAATGCCTAAGCCAAAATCTCCTGGTGCACAAGCTATGATCACTCCATCTTCTGCAGAAGGAGGAGCTTTTGTCGAAGTGGAGACACCTGGCGTATCGACGATGACAAATTGCCTCGTCGAGACTTATACAAGCGCCTTTTTTCTCTCTATGAACTCTTATTTTGATGGCTTTGGAGAAAAGCCACCCTTATAAATCAGTAAGGAGAACTGCCTCTTTTGCGATTGAAGCAATACATAATATCGGCGATACTGAAAGAGTCAGCTTTTTGGAGCATATCTTGGATGCGCTTGAAGAGCCGATCAAATCTTATCAGGATTTGACAAAAGACAACATTCATAGACTCGTAGATACAGAATGTGAGGCAATGGGTCATGAATATAAGGCATAACATGCAGCTTTGAAAGATTCTATAGTTGCCTTCATAGTGCGATCTGGAGAAATGGAAACGAGCATTGCCGAAACTACCTCTGCCATTGAGCGTTACAAGACTGAAGCCGTAGAGAAAGAGAAAGAAGCAGCTGAATGCCAAACTCATCTTCAAGAGCTGGAAGCTGAGATGGCCAAGCTTCACGAGGCGATCACAACAGCCAAAAAATGTGAAGAAGAAGTGCTTGAACTGCATCAAGTTGCCGCAAGGCGTCTGTATGATTTGATGAGGTAGCGAGATGAATTCGTCCAAGTTTAAGGTAGAAAAATTGAACGCCAAGTTAACTCACTGCAACCTTTTGACCCAGATTCTGGGAGATACTTAGCTAGAAAAAGGGTGATTGACTCCAGAGTGGAGTGAGCCGAATCTTTGAAGAGGTTGATCATCGACCTTAGCACCCAGCCTTCCAAATAAAATTATCTGATTGTGACAACTTTTTTGTTTTACTGAATGTTTTGATGAATGTAATGATTTTGTGTGATATGGAATAAAAATGATGATGTTTTGTGGTTCTATTACTTATTATGTATCTGTTTGAGACACAAGCAATAGATAGGAATAAGAAATATGTTCAGAGGTACTGGATATGACATCTCTTGAAAATACATTACTTATTATATATGTTCAGAGGTAATGTGGACATGACAAAATATAACTTGAAATATTGTCATTTCTGAGACGACATCATCAGAGGTAATGTGGACGTGACGAGTCGTTAATATAGATAGCAAAATTCAGAGGTAATGTGGACGTGAATTCGTATATCTGTTGTTTATCCATGGGTCAACTGGGACTCAAGGATATGATATCTTTTAAAATAGCTGGGTTTCAAAAAATGATGTTTGCAATTATGTAGTAGATGTTGTGGGTCAATGAAGATGTATTATAAGATCTGGATAGACTCCATTGGAGATTTTACAGACGAGTAAATAATTCAAAGATTTGAAGTATGCATTGTATTTGTCAGAAAATACAGTACACACTTTCAAACATGGTACTTTTTAGGAATTTGTCGTTGATAGGCATCATAGAGATTTGGCCATCCATCCCTGCAGTTGATAAGCTCCATTAGAGAACTTTGCTTATAATGTAGGGACCTTCCCACTTTTGTTCGAACTTGCCCTTACTCATGTGTGTCATTGTCCTAGGACGTCTGATGGTAAGGACTACCTCACCTTTTTGAAATGCTCGTACTTTGACTTTACGGTTGAAGGCTTTTGAGATACGGGCTTGATATAGCTCGATGTGTTGTTGAGCTAGTAGTCGCTTCTCGTCAAGTGATTCAAGCTCCTGAAGTTGAAGACGGTCATTATTTTCTGTTGTGAGCTCGTTGGCAATGGCAATACTTAGAGAAGGGATTTGAATCTCCAATGGCAGGACAACTTGGCATCCATACACCAAAGAGAAAGGTGTACAACCAGTCGGAGTGCGTACGGTAGTACGGTAGGCCCATAGACATTCTCTAAGCTTTTCGCTCTAGTTATGTTTATTGGTGGAAACAAACTTCTTGAGAAGCTTGATGATCGTCTTGTTGAACGCTTCCGCCAAACCATTAGCGGCATGATTGTAGGCTGTAGAAGTAACATTGTTGATTCAATTGTTATCACAGAATCGAGTGAACTTCTGACTGATGAATTGAGGTCCATTATCATGGATAATTTGCCGAGGAACGTCGAATCTGTAGATTACATGATGTTTAGCGAAGTTGATGACATTGCTTGTCTTGATTTCGGCTAAAGGTATAACTTATGCCCATTTTGAGAAGTAATCGGTTATAGCTAGAATAAACCAATGTCCTCGAGATAAAGACGGATTAATGGGACCAATGACATCCATGTCCCAAGCTTCGAAGGGTCATGATACTGCAGTCGGATGCAAGAATTCTTATGGTTGATGAATAAAATTCGCATGGATTTGGCATGCTCGATATTTTTTTGAATATTCAATGGCATCTGACACCATGGTTGGCCAATAATATCCCATGCGTCGGATCCGATCCTGTAGCTTGGGACCAGGTTGTTGTGCACCACAGATACCATCGTGAGCTTCATGTAGTATCTGTTTTTCTTCATCTCCCTCAAGGCAGCGTAAGAGCATACCGTCAAATGAACACCTGTATAGTATTTTGGAGGTGTGATTATAGTAGAATCGGAGTGATCGCCGACGGATTATTATGTCTTCTTTGAGATCTTCAGGTAATATGTCATGTACCGCGAAGTCAATGAAATGAGCTCTCCAGTCTTCACTAGTAGTACAAATTTTGACTGAATTGCTGTATTCAAGGTGCAAATTATTCTCGATACAGAATAATTTTCTGTTAGTAATGACGATCATCTGTTGTCTTTTCACAGGGATCGCCAATACTGTTGCTAGATTAGCAAGCACATCGGCTTCTGTATTGCAAGCTCGACGTACATGTTCAATGAAGAAGCCTTTGAATGATGTAGCCAACTTGAATACTGCTTCATGGTATAGAACGAGATCTTGATGCCGAACTTCATTCGTGTCTCTAACCTGATTGAAAATCAGTTTAGAATCTCCATATAATTTAAGGTATTCGATATCCAACTGTTTAGATAATTAGAGACCGATGAGTAGAGCGTTATATTCAGCGACATTGTTAGAGCATGACTCATCCAGGGAATAAGCTCTTTGAATGGCCAGTCCTTCTGGTGATACCAGAACGATTCCAACTCCAGCAACGATAGTGCCTTTGGATCCAATTCTGGATGCACCATCGAAGAATTGACGCCAAGTAAGGATTCCTTCTGAAGTCATATTAGATTCCAGAGTTTCATCAGGATTTTTATCATAGAGTTCAGAAGTCTCAGGAATTGGATGAGCAGCCAGGAAGTCAGCTAAGGCTTGACCCTTAACAGACTTTTGTGGGACATATACCATATCATACTGTATTAGCAATATAGCCCATGTAGCGAGTCTGGAATTGAGTGTACTGGGCTTCTTCATCAAGACTCAGAGAGGGTTGACTCTGGAGATGCCATGAATGGTTTGGCCCATGATATAATATTGTATTTTCTGGACAGCGAACATCAGGGCTAAACATTCTTTTTCTACTGGGCTGTATTGATGTTCAACACCGATCATCATGCGACTGAGGTAATAGATGGCTTGCTCATGACCTTCTTTGTTCTTCTGGGCTAATAGAGCACCCATAGAATGATCTATTGCTCGAACATACATCAGAAATGAGATTCCTATAACTGGAGGCACTAGGACTGGAGGGTTCATCAAGTACCGCTTTATGCCTTTAAATGCTTGCTGGCATTCTTCGGTCTAAACGAAAGACACACCTTTCTTCATTAGTTGAGTGAACGGTCTACAGCGTCTAGAGAGATTTGAGATGAATCTCCTGATGTACGCAAGTCGTCCCTGGAATCCTCATAGCTCTTTTATGTTGAGTGGAGGACGCATCTCTTGAATGACTTTGACTTTCTCGGGGTCAACTTGTATACCCTTAGAGGTAATAACGAATCCGAGGAATTTACCACTAGAGATTCCCAGGAATGACTTGGTGGGATTCATCTTAAGTTGATGCCGATGCATTAGATCGAAGATAGTTCTTAAGTCTTAGATGTGATCTTCCTTTAGACGAATTTTGACAGCAATATCGTCAATATAGCATTCGACTGTCTTCCGTAAATATTTGTAAAAGATGGTGCTCATGGCTCGCTGATAAGTTGCACCAGCGTTCTTGAGACCAAACGATATGACTGTGTAACAGTAGACCCCTAGAGAAGTACGAAAAGATGTATGTTTTTCATCTTCAGGGTTCATCCTGATCTGATTATATTCGGAGAATCCGTCCATAAAATACATCCGCTCGAACCCGCAAGTGTTGTCGATCATGATATCAGTGATCGAAAGAGGGAACTCATCCTTAGGACAAGCTTTATTAAGGTCTTTAAAGTCGATGCAGACTCGGACCTTCCCTATTTTCTTCATGATTGGGACAACAATAGCCACCTAGTCCGGATGTTGTTCTTCTTTGACAAAGCTGCAAGCGACGAGCTTCTTAACTTCAGCTTCTATAGTGTCTATCATATCAGGTTGGAATCGATGCTGTTGTTGTTTGACTGGCCTAGCATTTGGCAGAATGTTGAGCTTGTGGGTAGCGTTCCAAGGATCTAATCCCGGTGTATCTTCATAGCTCCAGGCGAATACGTCAATGTATTCCCGAATGAGCTGAATTAGTTCTTGTTTATCTGCTTCGGGAAGACTTTTGCTAATGAAGATTGGCCTTGGAGAAGTTTCATCTCCGACATCGACCTGGACTAATTGATCTTCAATAGGTGGTTCACATTGCTCAAAGCGAAGTTCCTATTGGGATCCTTTGTGCCCAAGGATAAGATTCAGGGGCTTCAGCGATGTCGTCGTCAACTTCTGAGAACTCAGCGTTTACCATATTTGAAGATAAGGTCACTCGATGGATATGCCCTACACTGGTATATGAATCCCATGAGGCAGAGTCAGAAGAGTTAGATCGCTCCTCTTTGTCGGACTCAGAGGCATCTGGGGTCGCGATCGGCGTAGTGTAGCCTAACCCATGCTTTGTTTTGTTATAATATTGTAGCGACTTTCCATTTGGAGTAGGTATACGAATAGGAGTTCGCCTTCACCTACTACCGTTGAGGCCAGATTTGAAGTTATAGCCTATCTTTTGGATGAAGCTCTTCGATTGTTGACTGTAATGACATAGTTGGACTCGTCCATTATCTTCATTCGCAGAATCGCTACGGAGGTAGCCTTTTGGTTCAATCCTTTTCTAAAAAGAATAGGATGTTCATCCTTCTTGCGGGAGAGAACCAGAAAGAATGAATCTTATACTGATTCAAGTGATACTTCATCTTGAAGAGGTTGAACTGCTCCTAATGTGTTATCCATGATTTCTAGGTAACGTCGAGTGTAATAATTGACATCGATATACTACAAAGGAGATGCTACTTTATTGATAATTACATCATCATTTACAACAGTGATCTTGGCCTTAGCCGATGGCTTAGTAAGATTGTTAACAAGAGAAGGAGAAGGAGAAGAAGAAGACTTATTACGACAAAGGTCAATAACAAGAGGCTCAGAAGAGGTGAGCTCCTTATACTCTATCTTTTCAGCAGGAGGATGCTTGATAGAAGGAAAGAGATTGATTCTCAATGTCTGAGAAGACGAAGGACGAGAAGTGCATCCTTTGACAAGAATTACCAGGACGTCATCCGAAAATTCTTTCCGGTCTTCTTCGGTGTCCATGGCCAGCACGACTTTCATGAACTCCTATTTATACATTCTGGAATCAGTAAAATATGCCTCAATGCCTCGAAAAGAATTAAGATCAGCCACTTCTTTCCGGACTTCTCCGTTGTCATCGACATACTTGAAGCATTGATGGAGAATGGATGGCACCATGTTATGTTCACGCAACCACGGTCTTTCCAACAAGACGTTGTAGGAGACATGATTGTCAATCACATAGAAGGTGACCTTCGTGCGAAGATTACCAATTTGGACTTTTAGGCGAATCCTTCCAATGGTTTGCTTCTCTAGGAATTGAACCCCAAAATAGTCGTGATTATTGTAGAGAGGTTATAAACTGGGATCTTCAGCGCATCCAATAGAGTTTTCGGTATTGTCACGCCCTAGAACCAGAATACTGGAGAGCGGGGGAATGACTCAGCCAGCTACGTATTACGGGTAGATGAATACCGAATAATACGATCAATGCTGTCTAACCAGACGAGGGGGTGCATACTACATAAAGTCTTACTATGGTGATTTCACATCTATTGTCTCAATCATTCAAATAAGAAACAGTAATAAAGAACATGTAAGATAAGGCAGTAAGGCATCCCAAACGCTCAGTCAAAATGTTCTTGAGATCTGGCTTTACAAAACATAGCCAGATGGTATAGCAAGGTATACACAATTGTTATCAGCTGCAGTCTGACTTAATTACAATTATGCAAAAGTAAGTACAAGACGATCCGACTAGCATGTCGGTGCCAACGGCTAAATATAAAGTAAATAACAAAACGAGCGGTGAGGTAAGGAACCCACTCGAGTCCTCCTGCGATCATTCCCCAAGTATTGACCATCTTGGAGGTAGAAGTAAGCTGGATCCTCGGGGACCGGCTCTAAATCTGGCCATGCAAAACCAGAGAGGTTAGACCTCTAATAGCAAGTACCACAAGGAAGGACGATATGAAGGATTAAACCAGTATGTAAGAGAATATAATAATAGATCTCTGCTTTCCACTAGGATTCACATAACATCACGACACTTCGAACCAACCTCCCAACCAAACAAGGACAGAGGTTGGCCCGTCATGTCCTGACATTCTGATTGTCTTAGTTAGGCAACAAAGTAGATACAGTACACAAACAAATCATCTTGAACGGCCAATCAACTATTACGGCTTGCTATTGTGAGTCCCAAGTTATCCTGGAATTATACGAAATAGGGATTCCTCAGTTCTTACTATGTGCGAGCAAGGCTAGTCTATCCAGTTAATCAATTGCGCCAATCATGTAGTTAGACGAGTCCCAGCAGGATGCCCGCCGTTATAGCATGTACAATTATATAAGCAGATATCGTTCCCTGCCCGTGTGACAGATTTACAGTATCTGTGGGAACCAGCCGGCCTGTCGGGCACTTAATAGTCCCAAGAGGGCTGCCATGTAAGAACTCGAGAATCTATTCTCTCCATGCCATCGTTATTTTATTTGACTTAATGGCCTCTACGTTGAGTGAAGTTCCATGCCGTAGATCATGGTCATTCAATGAGTACTTTCGTACGGGGTACGATATGCGCAACTTTACAACGATACCTGTACGGCTAAGTTGTAGGTCTTATATAGCGTGATGCAACAATCAAATCTGACCACGGGGTAATCATGCCTTGACCATAAGTACACATGCTGTTTTTTGTAAGATAAATAACTAAATAAATAAATAAATAATTTGAAGCCTGCATGTGCCTGTATGCCAATATTCGGGATCGGCTAATCGAGTATAATAGTTTATTACATGAACGTGTCTCATTCATTTCATTCAATAAGACGACTAGCCAGTCTCTTAGTTCCAACTAGGAACGCATGATCAATTATTAGTCATTGTCACAATCATTATCAATGGTGACAAGGCATGAAAGTCAATCAATATTACATGGGGTCGAGTCTATAACTCTCAAGGTTAAGTTCTAGTCATACTGGGTATCCATGGATCAATCAAGACACAGGGCACGTTCTACACAATCATAAGTATCAAAAACATCAACATGCTAAGACTATCGAGTTCATGCAAAAAAAGCATAAGGATAAAATAGGAGAACTAATATGCCACTATCAGATGAATAAAATTATAGAACAATTAGGAACACCCAGGTCAGGAAGTCACGCCAAGTTTAGTAGGTTATACTAAGGCCAACAAGTCACGCCAACAAGTCTAGTCGGAGTGAGCGTGAAAATGGTTCATGTTGGCATGCACAGTGTGAGTGTAGAAAATGATAAGAAATTCACGCACGCACTCATGGATGTGTGCGTGACTAAAAATCCACGCACTCATGAATGTGTGCGTGACTGAAAATACACGCACTCATGGGTATGTACGTGACTGAAAATACACGCACTCATGGGTATGTACGTGACTAAAAATATACGCACTCATGGATGTGTGCGTGACTGAAAATACACGCACGCATGGGTGTGTGCGTGACTAAAAATACACGCACGCTCATGAGAATGTTAGCGTGACTAAAAATACACGCACGCTCATGGGAACGTGAGCGTGACTAAAAATACACGCACGCTCATGAGAACGTGAGCGTGACTAAAAATACACGCACGCTCATGAGAACGTGAGCGTGTCTAAAAATACACGCACGCTCATGAGGAGCATGACTAAAAATACACACAGACACATAGAGACGTGTGCGTGACTGAAAATATACGCACGCTCATGAGAACGTGAGCATGACTAAAAATACACGCACGCTCATGAGAACGTGAGCGTGACTAAAAATACACGCACGCTCATGAGGAGCGTGACTAAAAATACACGCAGACACGTAGAGACGTGTGCGTGACTGAAAATACACGCAGCCACGTAAGAACGTGTGCGTGACTCAGCCAGAAAATGAAGTTCCCAACCAGAAGACACGCTAAGTTGGGAGATCAAAACCCATGAACAACCGAGAATACAACAACTTAGATCTAGAGAAAACAAGCCATAGAAATCAAAAATGCCAAGAACTAAACTCTCTCAGAATCATGAGAGGAAGAGAAATGAACCATAAAAACATGGTTCTCCAAGCAAGAAGCAAGATTTGTACTTGCCTGCTGTGGTTGGTGGAGAAAGTGATGAGAGAAAGAAGATGAAGTAATGGTGAAGAGAAGTAATGAGGAGAGAGAAGAAGAAGGATGCTTTAAATAGGAAGGATGGTGGTAGGTGGGAGTTGTGGGCCGGGTTGGCGGGTTGGGTTCATTCGGATCCACCATGAACCCGAGAAGAACCACTAAGAACCCGAACCTAAAAGCAAGAATAACAACAAGAAATAAAATACAGAAAATTAAATAACATAAAAATTAAAGAGCAGGTAATTAACATAAACTTATAGGAATTTAAATACAGGATAATACATGATAAATATTAAATAAATCTACATGAATTGCACATGTATAAAAATACGCATTCTGGTAACGGGGAGTGACATCTCTACCCACCTTAGAAAAATTCCGTCCTCGGAATTTCAAATCCAAGCAGGTAGAAATATCAGAGCTAAACTAATACAAGCAATTCTAGTGAGCAAGCATTCATTTTTACCATATCAAAAGCAAGTACTATATATGTAAATCCATCAATCCACGATATCAAGTAGCTCTACCCATAAAGCGATAAGCATGAAGAATCAGGACAATCAAGGTATACAGAAAGAGATATACCTTGTGAGTCAAACAGGTGTGGATACCGTGATCGGATATCATCCTCACGTTCCCACGTTGACTCTCTCAAGGAGTGATGACCCCAAGCTACCCGGACAAGACTAATTGTTCGGTTCTTGAGTATCTTCTCTCTTCGGTCCAAAATGGACACAGGCTGTTCCTCGTAAGACAGGTTGGTACCAACAACCAGCTCCGAATGATCGAGGACATGGCTTGGGTCTGATACATACCTACGTAATTGAGATACATGAAACACGTCATGCACCTCTCGTAACGAAGGTGGGAGGGATAAACGATAAGCAACATCGCCTATCCGATCAAGGATAACAAATGGGCCCACGTACCGCGGACTCAATTTCCCGCGAACGCCAAATCTAATGACCCCACGAGTAGGTGAGATTCGCAAGAATACGTGATCCCCAACAGAGAACTCTAACGGCCTACGATGCTGGTCCGCCCAATGACGATGCCGATCCTGCGCAACTCGAAGTCGCTCTCTAATTCCCTTAACTACTTCAACCGTCTGAACAATCATTTCTGGGCCTAACATCTTTCTCTCTCCGATATCATCCCATGCAAGCGGCGACCTGCACTTCTTACCATATAGTGCTTCGAATGGCGCCATCTGGATACTGGCTTGATAACTATTGTTGTATGAGAACTCGACCAAGTGCAGGTGACTCTCCCAAGACCCTCCAAAATCTAGAGTGCAAGCTCGTAACATATCTTCTAAAGTCTGAATCGTTCTTTCTGACTGCCCATCTGTCTGTGGATGGTAAGCCGTGCTAAATCTTAACTTGGTACCCAGACTATGATGTAAACTCTTCCAAAAATGTGATGTAAAGCAGGTATCTCGATCCGACACAATACTGATAGGGACTCCATGCTGCCTGACTATCTGTTGTATATACAACTCTGCCAACTTCTCTGTAGATTGCCCTACTCTGAAAGAAAGAAAGTGTGATACCTTCGTAAGTCGGTCCACTATTACCCAAATAGCGTCCTTACCACTTGGTGATCTCGGTAAACCGGTCACAAAGTCCATTGTAATATGCTCCCATTTCCATTCCGGAATAGGAAGTGGTTGCAATAACCCAGCTGGCCTCTGTTGTTCTGCCTTCACTTGCTGACATACCAAGCAACGGGAAACGAATCTAGCTATCTCCCTCTTCATCCCGTTCCACCAGAAATGCTGCTTGATATCTTGGTACATCTTGGTCCCTCCAGGGTGAATAGAGTACTGAGAACTGTGAGCTTCTGCCATAACCTCCTGTCTGATATCTCCACTAGACACACATAGACGTGATCCAAACCTAAGTGTACCATCTTCATGAATTCTCATCTCCTTCTTGAGTCCTGACTCACATTCTGCCCTAAGCTTCTGAATCCTTGGGTCTTGTGCCTGAGCTGCCTTGATCCTGTCTACTAAGTCAGATTGAACTTGCAGACTTGTTAGAACTCCTACATCACTAGGAAGTATAACCTCGATGCCCATCTCCTGAAGGTCTTCTAGGATATGCCTCTGTGTTGTTAACATAAATGTGCCGCCTCTCCTGCTAAGAGCGTCTACTACTACATTAGCCTTGCCTGGATGATACGGAAGCTCCACGTCATAATCCTTAATCAACTCCAACCATCTTCTCTGCCTCATGTTCAGTTCCTTCTGAGTAAAGATGTACTTCAGACTTTTATGATCTGTGTACATCTCCACTCGGTCACCATATAAGTAATGCCTCCATAGCTTCAGAGCAAACACTACTGCCGCTAACTCCAAATTATGAGTTGGGTAATTTTTCTCGTGGTCCCGAAGCTGCCTATATGCATATGCTATCACCTTCCCATGCTACATAAGGACACATCCAAGTCCTTTACTTGACGCATCACAGTATACTGTAAAACCTCCGGGTCCAACTGGCAACGTAAGAATAGGTGCTGATATCAACTTCTGCTTCAAAGTCTCGAATGATACCTGACATTCTGCCGACCAAACGAATGGTACATCCTTCCGGGTCAAGCGGGTCATGGGTGCTGAAAGCTTCGTAAAGTTTGACACAAACCTTCTGTAATATCCTGCTAATCCCAAGAAACTCCGCACATCTGCTACGGTCTTGGGTACTGGCCAACTTTCTACTGCTTCTATCTTCTTGGGATCTACTGCTACTCCAGCTCCTGATATGATGTGACCTAAAAATGAAATGTGATCCGACCAAAACTCATACTTGCTGAGCTTGGCATACAACTGGTTCTCTCTCAGAACCTGCAACACTGTCCTGAGGTGGTCTTCATGCTCCTCTTCACTAGCAGAATATACGAGAATGTCGTCAAGAAACACAACGACAAACTGGTCTAAATATGGCATAAAGATACGATTCATCAAATCCATGAATATCGCTGGAGCATTGGTCAAACCAAACGACATTACTAAGAATTCATAATGCCCATACTTCGACCTAAACGCTGTCTTGGGAATATCTTCCTTCCGAACCCTTACCTATGATACCCTGAACGAAGATCTATCTTGGAGAAAACTCTAGCTTTGCTCAACTGATCAAATAAGTCATCGATCCTGGGTAATGGGTACTTGTTCTTCACTGTTGCCGCGTTAAGCTTCCTGTAGTCAATGCACAATCTGGATGACCCATCCTTCTTCCCCACAAGTACCACTGGTGCTGCCCATGGTGACACGCTAGCTTGGATGAACTTCTTCTCCTTCAGTTCCTCTATATGCTGGTATACCTTGGCCTGCTTTGAATCCGCCATTCTGTAAACCCGATCTGATATCGGTTTAGTTCCTGGTGCCAATTCTATACTGAACTCAATATCTCTAACCGGTGGCAGACCTGGAAGTTCTTCGAGAAATACGTCTAGAAACTCTTCAACTACCTTCGGAATCTGAACTTCTTCCATTGCCGTTATTACTCCCTGCTCTCGCTGAGTTGCCTCTGATCTGACTAAGGTGAACCGCTTCATGCCTGGAATATCAAAAGATACACTCCCTCTACGACAATCTATTATCACATAACTGTCTTTCAGCCAGTCCATGCCTAAGATAACGTCGAAATTTCTAACAGGAAATTCTATCAACCGGGCGGGTAAAGAATGCCCACAAACTACAACGCTACACGCTAGAATAACTCTACTAACTCCTACGAGCCCATTACCAGTGAGTATATTCAACCTCCCTGGCAATGCCTCGAACTCTATTCCTAGTCGTGTCGCAAATTGTGCAGATATAAATGAATGGGATGCTCCCGAATCAAACAATGCTACTGTGGGATATGAGGCGACGAGAATATTACCTGCCACAACATCTCCCAATGCCAATGCCTCCTCCAAGGACAGAGTGAATGCTTGCCCTCGACCTCCTTGCAGGTTTCCATGCTGCGGCCTAACCTGATGCTGCTGCTGGCCCCTTCCTTGATGATGCTTGGGTGGTCTATGCTGGTGTTGCTGCATCGGCGGTCCCTGCTGCCGAAACATCTGAGCCTGCGGACGCTGCGCCAATGGCCTTACTGCCATTGCTGGTCCTCGATACTGTCCTGCCCCTGGGGCTGGCAGAGTAGGAAACTGCTGCCCTGGTCCTCCTGAACTCGAATTCATGGGACATGTGGTAACCCGATGATCTGGATTTCCACATATCAGACACAGTCCATTCAATGTCCGACACACATCTCTAGTGTGTCCTATCTTCCTACAATAAGTGCAGCCCGTCGGGGTTTGCTGGTTCTTCCTCTATTGCTGTTGTTGCTGCCTGGGTGGTGGTGGTCCTCGTATCGCTACATCATGGATACGAATGCCAGTGGATGGTGCTGTTGTTCGGGGCGCTGCTCCCCCTCCTCCTTCAATCTGACTGTGGGATCTCTTCTGACCCCCAGTCCTCACCGCAAGCCTCTGAATGGTGATCTCATGCCTTCGAGTTGCCGTCAATACTTCGTCAAAAGTTTGGTAATTGTGCCCCTCTATCAATTGCAAGAGTTCAAGATGAAACCCTTGCTGAAACCTCATGGCCCTCTGGCTCTCTGTTGCTACCATCTCTGGGGCGAATCTACTCAATCTGCAGAACTCCGCTGCATAAGCATCTACAGTCTTGCCGGCCTGCCTGAGGCTGATAAACTTCTGTTGTAGCTCAAACCGTGCCACAACTCCATAGTACTTGGTCTTGAATCTTGCTGTAAAATTGTCCCAAGCCACAGGACGTCTGATGCCCACTTCCTCTGATTCCCACCAATCACGTGCGAGATCCTGAAGTAACAACTTCACTAAATCCACACGTTCTTCTGCCGGCACCTTCGCTGCTGTCAGAATAGCCTCAATATCTTTAAGCCATGCATCTGCTGAGATGGCATCCTCCGTGCCCTCGAAACGGCGGGGGTTGTACTTGCAAAACCTGGCTGATGCTCCTGAATCTGGCCTTGCCCCTCTTTCTAATGCTGTCTGCAATCCTTGGTTGAGTAGCACATTCTGCTCTTGTAGCTGAGTGTACATGCGTTGCTGGGCCAACATCTGATGTTGCTGAGTAGCCATCATTCCTCTCATGATCTCCAGAAGGGCTGGTGTGCCCACTTGGGTAGGTGGAACTGTTGGTGGTGGGGGAACATCCGGATACTGCGATCCAGCTGCTGGTTCTACTATCACTTCTTTCTGGGTAGCCTCCTGAGGTGAGACTGGCCCTTGTTGCTGACCAACCTGGTCAGGTTGTCCATGTTGCTCTTGTTGTTGCTGCCCAGCTCTGACCGATGCAGACGAAGTGCCCCTAAGAAAAGGGACAAGAGAACAATCAAACAACCGGACATGGAGGATCGATGAAGTCAAAGGATACCGGAATGTCAAGCAAGGGTTGAGAATAACGAATCATGAGATCAAGGAGGAAAATACGTGTGATTGAGACATCCTATAAATCAAAACACCCCACAAGTCTGAAATCAGACCTGCATGGACCACCACTAAAACCTTGCCACGCCCCAGAACCAGAATACTGGAGAGCGGAAGAATGACTCAGCCATCTACGTATTACGGGTAGATGAATACCGAATAATACGATCAATGCTGTCTAACCAGACGAGGGGGTGCATACTACATAAAGTCTCACTATGGTCATTTCACATATATTGTCTCAATCATTCAAATAAGAAACAGTAATAAAGAACATGTAAGATAAGGCAGTAAGGCGTCCCAAACACTCAGTCAAAATGTTCTTGAGATCTGGCTTTACAAAACATAGCCAGATGGTATAGCAAGGTATACACAATTGTTATCAACTGCAGTCTGACTTAATTACAATTATGCAAAAGTAAGTACAAGACGATCCGACTAGCATGTCGGTGCCAACGGCTAAATATAAAGTAAATAACAAAATGAGCGGTGAGGTAAGGAACCCACTCGAGTCCTCCTGCGATCATTCCCCAAGTATTGACCATCTTGGAGGTAGAAGTAAGCTGGATCCTCGGGGACCGGCTCTAAATCTGGCCATGCAAAACCAGAGAGGTTAGACCTCTAATAGCAAGTACCACAAGGAAGGACGATATGAAGGATTAAACCAGTATGTAAGAGAATATAATAATAGATCTCTGCTTCCCACTAGGATGCACATAACATCACGACACTTCGAACCAACCTCCCAACCAAACAAGGACAGAGGTTGGCCCGTCATGTCCTGACATTCTGATTGTCTCAGTTAGGCAACAGAGTAGATACAGTACACAAACAAATCATCTTGAACGACCAATCAACTCTTACGGCTTGCTATTGTGAGTCCCAAGTTATCCTGGAATTATGCGAAATAGGGATTCCTCAGTTCTTACTATGTGCGAGCAAGGCTAGTCTATCCAGTCAATCAATTGCACCAATCATATAGTTAGACGAGTCCCAGCGGGACGCCCGCCGTTATAGCATGTACAATTATATAAGCAGATACCGTTCCCTGCCCGTGTGACAGATTTACAGTATCTGTGGGAACCAGCCGGCCTGTCGGGCACTTAATAGTCCCAAGAGGGCTGCCATGTAAGAACTCGGGAATCCATTCTCTCCATGCCATCGTTATTTTATTTGACTTAATGGCCTCTACGTTGAGTGAAGTTCCATGCCGTGGATCATGGTCATTCAATGAGTACTTTCGTACGGGGTACAATATGCGCAACTTTACAACGATACCTGTGCGACTAAGTTGTAGGTCTTACATAGCGTGATGCAACAATCAAATCTGACCATGGGGTAATCATGCCTTGACCATAAGTACACATGCTGTTTTTTGTAAGATAAATAACTAAATAAATAAATAAATAATTTGAAGCCTGCATGTGCCTGTATGCCAATATTCGGGATCGGCTAATCGAGTATAATAGTTCATTACATGAACGTGTCTCATTCATTTCATTCAATAAGACGACTAGCCAGTCTCTTAGTTCCAACTAGGAACGCATAATCAATTATTAGTCATTGTCACAATCATTATCAATGGTGACAAGGCATGAAAGTCAATCAATATTACATGGGGTCGAGTCTATAACTCTCAAGGTTAAGTTCTAGTCATATTGGGTATCCATGGATCAATCAAGACACAGGGCACGTTCTACACAATCATAAGTATCAAAAACATCAACATGCTAAGACTATCGAGTTCATGCAAAAAAAGCATAAGGATAAAATAGGAGAACTAACATGCCACTATCAGATGAATAAAATTATAGAACAATTAGGAACACCCAGGTCAGGAAGTCACGCCAAGTTTAGTAGGTTATACTAAGGCCAACAAGTCACGCCAACAAGTCTAGTCGGAGTGAGCGTGAAAATGGTTCATGTTGGCATGCACAGTGTGAGTGTGGAAAATGATAAGAAATTCACGCACGCACTCATGGACGTGTGCGTGACTAAAAATCCACGCACTCATGGATGTGTGCGTGACTGAAAATACACGCACTCATGGGTATGTGCATGACTGAAAATACACGCACTCATGGGTATGTGCGTGACTAAAAATACACGCACTCATGGATGTGTGCGTGACTGAAAATACACGCACTCATGGGTGTGTGCGTGACTAAAAATACACGCACGCTCATGAGAACGTTAGTGTGACTAAAAATACACGCACGCTCATGAGAACGTTAGCGTGACTAAAAATACACTCACGCTCATGAGA
Organism: Iris pallida; assembly: GCA_029216955.1. Classification (NCBI taxonomy): domain Eukaryota; kingdom Viridiplantae; phylum Streptophyta; class Magnoliopsida; order Asparagales; family Iridaceae; genus Iris; species Iris pallida. Next base: position 41,480,044 of record JANAVB010040619.1, read on the forward strand.
ACGTGAGCGTGACTAAAAATACACGCACGCTCATGAGAACGTGAGCGTGACTAAAAATACACGCACGCTCATGAGAACGTGAGCGTGACTAAAAATACACGCACGCTCATGAGAACGTGAGCGTGACTAAAAATACACGCAGACACGTAGAGACGTGTGCGTGACTGAAAATATACGCACGCTCATGAGAACGTGAGCGTGACTAAAAATATACGCACGCTCATGAGATCGTGAGCGTGACTAAAAATACACGCACGCTCATGAGGAGCGTGACTAAAAATACACGCAGACCCGTAGAGACGTGTGCGTGACTGAAAATACACGCAGCCACGTAAGAACGTGTGCATGACTCAGCCAGAAAATGAAGTTCCCAACCAGAAGACACGCTAAGTTGGGAGATCAAAACCCATGAACAACCGAGAATACAACTTAGATCTAGAGATAACAAGCCATAGAAATCAAAAATGCCAAGAACTAAACTCTCTCAGAATCATGAGAGGAAGAGAAATGAACCATAAAAACATGGTTCTCCAAGCAAGAAGCAAGATTTGCACTTGCCTGCTGTGGTTGGTGGAGAGAGTGATGAGAGGAAGAAGATGAAGTAATGGTGAAGAGAAGTAATGAGGAGAGAGAAGAAGAAGGATGCTTTAAATAGGAAGGATGGTGGTAGGTAGGAGTTGTGGGCCGGGTTGGCGGGTTGGGTTCATTCGGATCCACCATGAACCCGAGAAGAACCACTAAGAACCCGAACCTAAAAGCAAGAATAACAGCAAGAAATAAAATGCAGAAAATTAAATAACATGAAAATTAAAGAGCAGGTAATTAACATGAACTTATAGGAATTTAAATACAGGATAATACATGATAAATATTAAATAAATCTACATGAATTGCACATGTATAAAAATATGCATTCTGGTAACGGGGAGTGACAGGTATAATGCTGAGTGTCGATCCTGGGTCGACTAGAATGCGATCGACCTTCATGGTATCGACATATCCCATATAGTAGAGAGGTCGGTCATGTCTATTGTTGTCATGACCCGCTCCCGAATAATCGGATACGAGTCGGACACGTCCAACCTTCGTCGTTAGGCACGACGAAGTAAGCTGTACCAAGCTAGGGAAACTAACAAGTCAAACATGAATATATACAATCACAGCATCTAAATCGATCCCAAAATCCAAGTACATGTCCAAGAATTATTACGTTCATCCAGAAATGGTTAATCAAAAGTAAAGTCTGAGTCTTAGATACAATGAAATATAAACTGCTAGAGGTAAGGTAACTAGGCCTCCTTGGCCTCTAAGTTCAGAGCAACTCCAGCTGGCTCTACCATATCAGCAGGCTCACGCCCATAGTACATGTCACACAGCCTCCATCTCACCTACAACATATCCAATTAGGAGCGGAGCAAATTACAGTTCTAGGTAATGAACAAAAACATCAAGAGATGAAAATGGTACATGAAAACATGGAATATAAAGAACCTGAAAGTACAAGAATGTAAAGTACATAAAAGTAAAGTACAAGAGTGTAAATCCTGAACCTGAAGTACAAGAACCTGACATGTGCATAATGTTTGAAATACAACTAGCATATGTGACCGACTGGGGGTAAGCACAGGTGTACAAGAATATCGGTACGACTTAGAGTCCCACGTGCATGATGTGAGACCTAAGCTATCAACCTGAATTTCTGATCTTTGGATTTGGTCACATAGCTAGTGTATTTCTCCTCCCCGACCACAAGTAAGTACAAGAACATGAAAGTACAAGAGTACAGGATATCGTGTCATGACGTGTCACAAAAAAAGCACAGGTTATGAATGTAAATGAACATAAACCATAGAATGTACTTGCCTTGCTCCGGGAAACCAATGGTAGAAAATAGAGCCGGATGTCCACCTGTGAATATGGGTATAGCTCGGTTAAACGCAATAATTAGTCACTAGCTATGTCTATAGTAAATCCTATAATTTAGCTATCAACCACACTCCCCTGGTCAACATCCCTATTACCAATCTTAGATCAAGACCTCTGTTATTGTCCAATAAATTACACTAGAGTTAATAAATTATTTGTCCAAAATAGTTCTTATTCTATCAGCTCACAATTTCATATCTACCTTTCACTTAACTATTAACCATTCATTTGAAAGGGAAATGCAAAGCTACTAAAAGAGAAATCTAAACACAACTGTTGCTTTAAGAGAAAAAAAATAATTGAAATTAATTAAATGACATGGAGGGTCCTCTATCATTCCTACAGCTAGTATCAGTAAACCTTGATACTCTGCCATCAGGATAATTCCTTAGTGAACTTCAATGGTTTTATCCTTCCACATCAATTCTACCTTAAATGAATACCTGTCCTTAATTCATAACTATTAGACTCTTACTGGTAACTGGACATATGTAGGTTTCTAAACTATGGGAATAAGCCACGAATAATTGAAGCTCAATCAATTACCAAAATTTTAAGTATTCACCCAATGTTTTACTTTAAGAAAAAGTATGATGTTCCAATTATATACATACACTCCAAACTTTACATATCAGTAAAGACTGATATCTTCACTTTGAATAACCTTGATATCACAAAATGAGTATAACTAGCTCACTAACCCCTTGTCCTTCAATTCAGTAATTGCTCTGCTGAACAGACATATGAACTTGCTAACCAAAGGCTTCCCTCCAATTATCATGCCCAAACAAATAAGTACATAACATATATTTATATATATATATAAAGGAATGCAACCCAGTCACCAACTCAAGAAGTTCAAACCAAAGAAGTTATACAAAGTAATGAAGGAACTTCAAATTGCTAACAATTCAAGTGTAGGGACTGCTACTTATATCCCAACGGCTCACTCCATTTGATCCCAAGCACTAGGTTAAATACACATGACTGGACATGCACACGAACTGGATACACATACGAACTGGACACGAACGGGGACGGTCCTGAACACAAGAGAGCAACACCCCACCTCCCTGGACGGACACACTATAACCATTAAAATTTTGCAGCAGTAAAATCCATAAAAACGATTTAAGGAATTTACCTGAAGAAAGCTTCCTCCAAACAAGGAGTCGATCTTGACGTGTCCGATACGAGCCTTATGTGTCCCAATACTGTCCCTGGTTCAGTCAATTCAACAAACAAGTGGCGCTCAGCAAAATCTTCCAAATCCAATACGTTTCCTATGTTTTCTTTAAAAACTCAGAATTATAAGAATCGAATCCAAGATCTCATGGATCGAACATCAATCGAAATTTCCTCAAGGATTCAGGAAGATCTGATTCATTCAAGAAAATAAAAAATCCTCACTCAAGAAATGAAACTTCAGTGGAACAAAAAAATATAGAATATAGATCAATAAGTGGGGACAAAACTCACATACTCGAATTTGTTCGATCAATCACTTGAAATCCATAACACATAAAAGAAATCAAACTAAATACTCACCGATTCGAGAATCAATATTCCGTTCCTTCGTCTAGGAACAGAGTCTGAGCTATTGAGTTGTTAAGGAAGAATCAATCCTTCTCAAGAATCGATCCGATCAGTGCTATCCCGCTATTCCGAGCGACCGTCGTCACGATCTTGATCAAGACAGGGATCGCGATCGAACCAACTGATTCGGACAGTGGATGGAAATTTAGGTCAGCTCGGCCAACAGGTGATGGCGATCAAGCAAGGAATCATAGAAGAAGGTGGAGGAGTCCCGCTGGAGAAGGATCAGCACACCTTCGTCGCTGAAGAAGACGAGCACTCTGCTGTCGCCGAAAAGTTGTCGAGAATCGTCCGCCTCACCGTCGACTAGTCGCTCAACTCCGAAAAGGATGGCCTTGTCGTCAACATCGCCATGGCTGAACTTCAATTTGGGTTAGGGCTCAAGAAAGGGAAAGGAGGGAGAAATGAGTGGGCTCTGCTTCAAAAATTTCGTTTAGAAGAATCAAATGAAAGGAAAAAGGGGTGGAGTGATATATATATATATAGTTGGTGGCCGATAGCTTGGCCAATGGGAGTTGTTGGAGGGAACGGTTAGAAAAGTTTTGCCTCACCAAAATTTCAAATGTTAGTTAGCTCCTTGGTTGCTCTTGTAGGAATTGGTTAGCAGCAAATGATTTCTTGGGCTGGAATGGATTTAGTCCCAATAGTCCACCCACATGGTTATGCTTAAATCTCAAGAATAAGGGCCCAATGAATATAACATAAAATGTATATTGAGGCCAAAAGAAATGTACTTAACATGGTATACTCATGATGATTTCAATTCAAAATTTATTTAAATAATTTCATAAATTCCTTTTTCATCCTTAAAATAATATTATAAATATTTAGGGCAGGAAAGTGGGGTTACAAATCTCCCCCCTTCAAAATAATTTTGTCCTCGAAATTCAAAAGACAAAATTAAATCCAAAAACAATATCACAATGATTGTTCCAACACACCATTCATTTATTGAATTAAATTTTTTTTGAAAACATCAATACAATCAAGCAAATAAACTGGGGTAGCACTCCCGTATTTCATCCTCGTGCTCCCATGTGGACTCTCCCGGAGAGTGGTGTCTCCACATGACCCTGACAAGCGGTATCGTCTGGCTCCATAGCTGCTTTTCTCTTCGATCAGGGATCTCCATCGGCTGCTCCACATAGGTCAAGCTTGGGCCAACCGCCAACTCTGAGTAGTCGACGACATGGCTCGGGTCAGAAATATAGCGACGGAGCTGGGAAACATGAAAGACATCATGTACCCCCTCCAGACTAGCAGGAAGCACTAGTCGATACGCAATCTCACCAATCTACACTTTCACGTCAAAGGGCCTGATGTATCTAGGACTGAGCTTCTCGCCTCTGACAAATCAGATAGTGCTTCTGGTCCACGAGATCTTCAGGAACACCATGTCTCCAACTGCAAACTCCAGGGCCATCTGCTACTGTCCACCCAGTGCTTCTGTCGATCCTGTGCAACTCTGTGACGCACTGAGCCTCGAGACCAAGTACACACAAGAAGTTTGAAATAACACGCTTTGACAATGATTGAGGATCAAACAGGCACGAGGTGGAATGAATTTCAATTACAACTTAGAGGGTAAATCGTGAGGGCACGATCTTCCAGGCATGATTGAAAGTTTAGCACGATAGGAGAATCACTGTTAGATAGGTATGATCATATCGGAGTTTAGACAAAACACGATTAAAATATAGATACGATAAAATCTGATGGAATGGAATCCAAGTCTAGGAAGTCAAATGATCCGACTATAAAATGCAAAAAGAGTAATTACAACGGTCGATTTGAGAAATTAGATGGAAACTATCCAGGAGGTATTAGTATCAAATCAAGGAAAATGTACAAAGATTTGTGATTCCCAAAAGTCAATAATTATATGAAGAGGGGATATAGTCTCTATGGTATTCGAAGACATAAAGATATTTGTAGTTACTTTACTTAGAATCCCTGCCCTGTTAGTGTACATCTGGCTATAGTGAACAATCGGTTCCGTGACTCAAATAACGATATGTTACCGAATACACTATCAACTCATCCATTTCAAACAAATGTTAACGAAGCAACTTAAGGGATCAAAATATGGAGAATTTAGGACAAAGTCTCAATAATACCCAAAAACCTACGAATGTCTGAAATCACTTCAACTTAGAGTTCATGCATCGCCAGTGCGCGACTGGCTGCAGTGAACTCTCAGTCTCCATAATCCAGATAGCGGCTGTAGCGCACAACTGCCACACCCTAGTAGGTAATCGAATAGTCTCTCAACCTTATCCATAGAAATTTCAAAAAGGTTTCAAGGAATTCCAAAAAGTTCCAATAGTCCAAGTCACGATAAAGGTGCTGTCTTTTAGAAAATAAGAGTTTCACTAGGTACCAAGAAGCAACAAGGATACAAACAGGAGTAGTAGGTACTAGAAAGGGACAACCAAGAAGATTTTAAATCTCGAATAGGGAATGGAGTTTCAAATAGTAATCGGGATCTCAAATGGCAAGCAACCCCATATAGGGAACAAAATCCCAAATAGATAACAAAGCCCCAGATGGTGAACAGAAAGCAAAGTATAGAATAAAAACAAAATCTCAAAGTAAAAAAACAATTCTCGCATCGGAAACATAGTTCAATAAAGTCTCGAATAACAACAAAATCTCAAATAGATCTCGAAGGGAAATTGAAATCTCCAATAGGACACAAGTCTCAAATAGAAAATCAAATGTCAACACAGTTGTGAATAAGAACAAATCTCGAATAGGAAATCCCGATGAGGAAGCAAGGTTTCAAACAAGGGACAAGGTCTCAACAAGTCGTGAACAGAACAATTTCTCAAATAGAAAACAAGTTACGGATAGGAAACAAAATCTCATATAGGGAACAAGTCAAAACCTCATATTAGAAATAAAGTTTTCAAATAATGTCTTGAATGGTGAATAGAAGCAAATATCAAATAGGAATCAAATTCTAACAGCCCAATAGAAAATTGAACCTCGAGTAGAAACAAAATTACGAGTTGTAACAAGTTCTGAATAGGAAACAAAATTTTCAAACAGAGTCTCGAATAGTAATCGAATCTCAAACAAGTCTCGATTAGAGGCGAAAGTTCAAACAAGGTTTTGAATGGTAACAAATTATGAAATCTTGAGTAGGAAGTAAGATCTTAATCAGCACAAAGTTCGATCGGGGAACAAAACTTCAAATAGAAACCAACAATAGGAAACAAAATCATGAATAATGAACAAGTCTTGAATGGTAAAAACAAAACCTTGAATAGAAACCAGAGTTTCGAACAAGACCCTTGGAGTAGAAAACATTATCTCGAATTAAACCTCGAACGTGATTCAAAGTTTATAATAGAACGAGGTCTAACAATTTTCAATTAGGAAACAAGGAGTTTTTAGGCATGAGAAGAAAATCTAAAAGAAATTGGAATAAAAATCATGACCCACGGCCTTCTCCAATCATGCAGGAATATGTTCTATCTTCAGCTGTCTTCAGTATTCTTCCGGGATTAGAATCTCTTCAACGTCTTCAGCTGTCATGTCGTAGGCTGGTCATTGCAGAAGTGCTCCATGTGATTGTTGAATCTGGAGAGACGAGTCCCCTTGCTGTAGTCCTGGTGCTCCTCGTGCTCGTCCTTGGGCAATATGATCAGCGGTCTCCGATAATCCTTGACTTGGTGGGCAGACGATCCACAGTATAGGCTCAGTCTCTTGCGGTACTTGTCGTAGTGGTGTCCTGGGCGATGGCATAAATTACAAGTGATCGTCGTCTGAATCTTCTGCTGGGGTAGCTGAAGTGCAGGGACTCTGACAGGAATATATGGCTGTTGGCGTGCTCGATGCTGAGATCCTGATGCTCCTCGACCTTTGTGATCAGCAACCTGCTGGCAATCCTTCATTTGGTGGGCAGAAGATCCACAATATAGGCAGAGTTTGAGCCTCTTACGACATTCTTCGAAGCGATGTCCTGGATGACGACAAAAAGCACAAATGGTCATCATTTGAGTCTGAATCTGATGGTACAGCTGAAAGGGCGTTGTCTGAGTGTGGCGGCGCTATGCGGATCCATAGTAGCTGCTATCTCCGTCATAAGTCTTCCTGTGTCTCACGAGTTTCAGCTTTCCGTATCGTTCTATTGTCTGTGCTACATTCTGGATCTCCGGGTTGGTGACTTCAATCAGAGTAGTCGGGTCCTCCAAGACTTGGATGATCTTCAGTGGCGGCTCCAGGTTCTCGATCTGCTCCTTGGTGTAAGATATGTGCTCGGTGTTGGAGAAGTCCAAAGATCTGAGAGTCTAGAAGTCAGAAGTCCTCCCTGGCTCGGAATACGCATCTACAAGTATGGCTTAAGAAAGAATGGCTTACTCCCTTTGGGCATCAAGGAATCTCCTGGAGCATCTTCATCAATGGATACTACCAATGGTGATAGTAGGAACGACAGGGGGCGATGGAAGCTCAGAAGCGTCAAGTGCAGGTGAATCGATAGTTCCTATATTTGCGTGTCTGAACCATCTGAAAAACAAAAAACTATTAAAATGGCCTAACTATAGATAATAAGTAAACCTAGGAAATAATATGTATAACCAGACTTAGTAAGATATACCCATAACCATTTTCCCGCAATCCTATTCTATGATCAAGTTTTCTCTAGCTTTAGCAAGTCCCCCAATAGTACACTATAGCCTAAGTACTATTAGGACTGACCTGCATGGGCCACCACTAAAAACATGTCACGACCAGCTCCCAAATAATCGGACACGAGTCAGACACGTCTAGCCTTCGTCGTTAGATACGATGAAGTAAGCTGTACCAAGCTAGGAAAACTAACAAGTCAAATATGAATATATACAATCACAACATCTAAATCGATCCCATAATCCACGTACATATTCAAGAATTATTACGTTCATCCAGAAATGGTAAATCAAAAGTAAAGTCTGAGTCTCAGAAACAATAAAATATAAACTGCTAGAGGTAAGGTAACCAGGCCTCATTGGCCTCTAAGTCCAGAGCAACTCCAGCTGGCTCTACCACGTCAGCAGGCTCATGCCCATAGTACATGTCACACATAGCCTCTATCTCACATACAACATATCCAATTAGGAGCGGAGCAAAGTACAGTTCTAGGTAATGAACAAAAATATCATGATATACAAATGGTACAGGAAAACATGGAATATAAAGAACCTGAAAGTAGAAGAATGTAAAGTACAGGAAAGTAAAGTACAAGAATGTAAATCCTGAACCTGAAGTACAAGAACCTGACATATGTACAATGTTTAAAATGCAACTAGCATATGTGACCGACAGGGGGTAAGCACAGGAGTACAGAAATATCGGTACGGCTTAGAGTCCCACGTGCACGATGTGAGACCTAAGCTGTCAACCTGAATTTCTGATCTTTGGGTTTGGTCATATAGCTAGTGTATTTCCCCTCCTACAAGAACATAAAAGTACAAGAGTATAGGATATCATGTCATGACGTGTCACAAGAAAAACACAGGGTACGAATGTAAATGAACATAAACCATAGAAAGTACTTGCCTTGCTCCGGGAAACCAAGGGTAGAAGAGCCGGAGGTCCTCCTGTGAATAGGGGTATAGCTTGGTTAAACACAATAATTAGTCACTAGCTATGTCTATAGTAAATCCTATAATTTAGCTATCAACCACAGTCTGGTCAACATCCCTATTACCAATCTTAGATCAAGACCTCTGTTATTGTCCTATAAATTACACTAGAGTTAATAAATTATCTGTCCAAAAGAGTTCTTATTCCATCAGCTAACAATTTCATATCTACCTTTCACTTAACTATTAACCATTCATTTGAAAGGGAAATGCAAAGCTACTAAAATAGAATTCTAAACACAACTGCTGCTTTAAGAGAAAGAAAATAATCAAAATTTATTAAATGACATGGAGGGTCCTCTATCATTCCTACAACTAGTATCAGTAAACCTTGATACTCTGCCATCAAGGATAATTCCTTAGTGAACTTCAATGGTTTTATCCTTCCACATCAATTCTACCTTAAATGAATACATGTCCTTAATTCATAACTATTAGACTCTTACTGGTAACTGGACAGATGTAGGTTTTTAAACTATGGGAATAAGCCACAAATAATTGAAGCTCAATCAATTACCAAAATTTTAAGTATTCACCCAATGTTTCACTTTAAGAAAAAGTATGATGTTCCAATTATATACATACACTCCAAACTTTACATATCAGTAAAGACTGATATCTTCACTTTGAATAACCTTGATATCACAAACTGAGTATAACTAGCTCACCTAACCCCTTGTCCATTTAATTCAGTAATTGCTCTACTGAACTGACATATGAACTTGCTAACCAAAGGCTTCAATTATCATGCCCGAAGAAATAAGTACATAACATATATATATAAAGGAATGCAACCCAGTCACCAACTCAGGAAGTTCAAACCAAAGAAGTTATACAAAGTAATGAAAGAACTTCAAATTGCTAACAATTCAAGTGTAGGGATTGCTACTTATATCCCAACGACTCACTCCATTTGATCCAAAGCACTAGGTTAAATACACATGACTAGAAACGCACGTGAACTGGATACACACACGAACTGGATACGAACGGGGACAGTCCTGAACACAAGAGAGCGACACTCCACCTCTCTAGACGGACACACTTTAACCATTATAAATTTGCACCAGTAAAATCCATAGAAACGAGTTAAGGAATTTACCTGAAGAAGGCTTCCTCCAAACAAGGAGTCGATCCTGACGTGTCCGATACGAGCCTTATGTGTCCCAATACTGTCCCTGGTTCAGTCAATTCAACAAACAAGTGGTGCTCAACAAAATCTTCCAAATCTAATACGTTTTCTATATTTTCTTTAAAAACTCAGAATTATAAGAATCGAATCCAAGATCTCATAGATCGAACATCAATCAAAATTTCCTCAAGGATCCAGGAAGATCCGATTCATTCAAGAAAATAAAAAATCCTTACTCAAGAAATGAAACTTCAGCGGAAACAAAAATTTACATAATATTGGATCAATAAGCGGGGACAAAACTCATTTACTCGAATTTGTTCGATCAAACACTTGAAATCCATAACACATAAAAGAAATCAAACTAAATACTCACCAATTCAAGAATCAAGGTTTTGTTCCTTCGTTCAGGAACAGAGTCTGAGCTGTTGAGTTGTTAAGGAAGAATCAATCCTTCTCAAGAATCGATCCGATCAATGCTACCCCGCTACTTCGAGTATTTGTCGTCGCGATCTTGATCAAGACAGGGATCGCGATCGAATCAACTAATTCGGATAGTAGATGGAAATTTAGGCCAGCTCGGCTAACAGGTGATGGCGATCAAGCGAGGAATCATGGAAGTAGGTGGAGAAGTCCCGCCGGAGAACGATCAGCACACCTTCGTCGCTGAAGAAGACGAGCACTCTGCTGTCGCCGAAAAGTTGTTGAGAATCGTCCGCCTTACCGTTGACTAGTCGCTCAGCACCGGACAGGATGGCCTCGTCATCAACATCGTCTTGGCTGAACTTCAATTTGGGTTAAGGCTCAAAAAAGGGAAAGAAGGAGGAATGAGTGAGCTTCGCTTCAAAAATTTTTTTAGAAGAATCAAATAAAAGGAAAAAAAAGGGTGGAGTGATATATATACAGTTGGTGGCCGATAGCTTGGCCAATGGGAGTTGTTGGAAGGAACGGTTAGAAAAGTTTTGCCTCACCAAAATTTCAAATGTTAGTTAGCTCCTTGGTTGCTCTTGTAGGAATTGGTTAGCAACAAATGATTTCTTGGACTGGAATGGATTTAGTCCCAATAGGCCACCCACATGGTTATGCTTAAATCTCAAGAATAAGAGCCCAATGAATATAACACAAAATGTATATTGAGGCCAAAAGAAATGTACTTAATATGGTATACTCATGATGATTTAAATTCAAAATTTATTTAAATAATTTAATAAATTCCTTTTCCATCCTTAAAATAAATATTATAAATATTTAGGCCAGGAAAGTGGGGTTACAATTGTCCTCCATAAGCATATCATCTTGAGTGAAGGTGATATTGGAAATCAGCTCCATCATACTATGACTGTAAGAACATGCCACGGGTTCTTCGTCCGGTCTCTTATGATGGGCCAGACAAGCATCATCTTGCATCAAAGCTTCACTTAATGTCTTTTGGGTTTCCTTTGAAAGACGTAAGAGTTCAAAAATCGATAACCTTGCCAGAGTATTGGCTACTTGAGCCAATATGTCAAAGCTATACGACTTGTGGAGTTTTCTTCAATATTTTATCAAAGCTAACTGGCTGTTTGCCTTTGTCAGCCGCTGTTGGTTTAGGAGGAACTGGTTTCGCTTGAGACGATGATGCCGAAGGAATATTGACGACAGGCAGAGAAGATGCTGGAGGGGCATCACAGACTGGAGGAGGAGTGACTGCATTCTTTTGTCCCACTGGATAGTCTCTGAGATAGAGCCTCCCAGATCGAGTACCAGTCATGGCTTCTTCTTTCGGCACTGGTGCAAAGGAAACCATGTTGCAGTTCTTCATCTGAGTCTTGCTTTTGGAAGACTTCTTTTGGAGAGATGAAGGACCTATCCAGAATCCCAGACCAATACGGGACTGATTGTGTTGAAGACGTAGGGAAAGAGGTATAAGAGACCCTTTTCCATCATTTAAGCCAGGAGCTTTCTGTAGATCATATCCCATCTGTCATCAGTTCGCGGGACTGTTGACTATATAGATGGAATGCTAGCCGGTAATTGATTTCTGGCTTCGGTACTACCATTTTGGTAGAAGGAAGTGAAGCCATCGCTGGGATGTAGGTAGCATCCAAAGGTGGGAGATGACCACCCAGTGATGTCATATGACATGACTTGTACTTGGTTGTCTTTATTGACTTTGTTGAGGAAGCAGGTGTCTTTGATTCAAATTTGACAACTAAATCGGAGTGAATCCACATGATCTCCCCTTTGTCGTTTGATAGGAGTACAAGACCGTCACTTCGTTCTGGCGGAAGGTTGACGATCTCCAGAGTAGCGTTTGGAATGGGGATGACTCTATCCTGCACAAGTTGAGCAGAAAAGTCACCGAATTGCAGAGAGACGACATTGGCAGTCACCGTCTTTTCATCTTACTGAAGAGTGGTCGCCTTGGCGTTGATTAGTTCTTGGATCTTCCCTTTGACTACGTAACACACCCTATTTGGATGTCCCAAAAACCTATGATACACGCAGTATTTGGGATTATCAGTCTACTTTATCTGGTCATTTTGCTTCAGGCAGTTGAAGTTTGTTGCTTTTGATCAGATAATCAAATATGCTCATAATGTCATCCTCATCAAAGGAATATTCCTCTTTAGGATGCGGTGCTCTCTGTGGGGGTGCCGTCGTAGTAGGTGTTGACTGACCCACATTGACAGCTAAATCTTCTTTGCCTTTCATTGATAGCTAAAGCTTTTTTTCCTTTGCGGTTGCTCTAACGACCACCGCTGTTGGTTGCAGAATGTTCATCTTTGTCAAGATTAAGCATCTGGATGCCTAGTTGTTTGAATTTATCAGCATTATCACTTACCATGAAGGAGGCCCAGTCTTGGAATTGCGTAGGTTCGGTCCACATGTTGACTATAGGTAACAAGTTTGATTTGTATGTATCTATAGTCAATGCATCTGAAGTACCCAGAGGCATTTTGAGTGCCTAACGACGGAAGCGCTTGATGAAACATTCAGCAGTTTTATTAGGCCGTTGTTTGATTTTAATGAGGGCTGACATAGTCATGTATTTGTTCTCTCATAGAATCGTTCCAGGAACATTTGCTTGAATCCTGCAAAAGATATTATGCAACCATCTAGCAAGCTATGATACCAGTCATAGGACGCACCCGCCAAGCACCGACGAATACTCTAGTGAGTAGAGCATCGTTCGGTTGGAGCTGATCAGTCATTACCTTAAAATGGTTGACATACTGACTCGAAAATGAACTACCGTCAAACAACATGATGGTTGGTGGCTTGTACTTAGCTGGAAACGAGACTTCCTTACTCTACAGGGTAAGGTTGTTTGATTCCCAACTTCTGTAGACCATCTTTCTGCTTGAAGGCTTCGAACTGGTTACGCAAAAGCTTCACCGCTTCAAAGGAATCTCTTGAGGCTTGGAAAGCAGTAGACTGATTCGATGTGTTAGGAGGAGGAACGCATGATATAGACTGCCCCAGCACCAGACTGACTTGGAGTAGACTCAGCTGGCATTGTAGTATTGTAAGGAGATTACACTCCCAGACCAGTGTTGACAGGGGCAGATGCTGCTATGTGTTCCTGGATTAGAATTGGATTCGCAACCGGTAGAACAATGTGTTGTGCTACGATCACAGCATACATACTTACAACCATTTCAGCCATGGTTTTCAAGTTAGCCTCTAACGTAGCAATCCTCTGCTCCTGACTGTCGGAGCTAGACGCATCTTATTCTTCATTAGTGACATAAGCAGTCACTTCTCTGGCCACCGAAGAGGAACTGGTAGAGGAGATAGTCGCTCAGAGCCCTCACTATCGGCATCGAAGTCATGCAGGGAACTACCCCAAGATAAAGAGTGGAAAGATTCCTTTGATCGAGGAAATCTTGGTCAGAATCAAAGATTCCTCTGATCGATTGTTTCTTGGTCGGAAGAAAGATTCCTTTGACCGATTGTTTCTTGGTCGGAAGAAAGATTTCTTTGACTGATTGTTTCATGGTCGGAAGGAAGATTTCCTTTGACCGATTGAGTCTTGGTTGGAATCAAGAAGATTTCTTTGATGAGGACATCTCCAAGACTAGAGAGGGATGATTCCTTTGACCGAGTAGATCTCGGTCTCTTGATCTTGTATTTTGGTAGACCCTTTCACCGAAGTCACGGATACGATCAAGGTATTGTTGACTAGAATTATAGGATGCATTACGTCTTAGACGTTTTCTACCCCTAGTACTTCGGGACGTCATGTTGACTGAAGCATATTACAATTCATCTTCGTCTACCATAATGAGTTCAGGAGTCCGAGTGTAGTTTAAATGGTCGAACACATACCATTTAGCCGATTGACAGCAACATTTGATCACTACTTCATGGTGATGATCACAGTGGTGTTCCTGATGTAGAGTTACAGGTGGACGAGATGGTCCTACGATTTTTCGCTTTTGTACAAAAATTCGCGGAGATCAGTTACAGTGATAGGATAAGGAGAAGTCGGAGACACATATTCCTTGATAATATTAGGAACATGGTTCGGTTCTTGAAATGCCTTGTTGCCTGTGTGTACAGAGAAGTACTGAGTTATTTGAATAGGTGAGAGGATTCTTGATTTGAGAAACTCTTCATGTGCATAATTTAGTAAGTGACACATATTGTGCTTGATGTGGACTTGATGTTGTTCTGCACTGATTAAGGTAAGTATGCATGTCAGAGTCATGCGCCATCTGGCTGTTTGAATGAGATACCATCAGTTTTCCCTACCTTGTCCTTGATATGCGTAGGGTAGGAAGATCCTGGCTCTAGCTTGGTTTGTGCTGGCTATGTGGAGTGGGCAGGAAGCCCTGTTGTTCTGCACAACTTGTTACAGCACGTTTGGTGCAGCATAGATGAGCAACAGGAAATGGACTTCGAGTAGAGTCTAATTTTTTGGCATCAATTTGATTATCTCTGCCAAGAAAAGTAGAGTTTCTACTCAGAAGCATTCTCGCATTGATTGGCACAGAGGCACATTTTTCCACCGAGTCCAGGACTGGGGAAGGATAAGGAGAGGCCATAGGGCGCTTTCTTTTATTATGCGCCATGGGCAGTAATATGTAACATCTCTACCAAGTTTAGAATTGGGAAGGAGTGAGGATTAGCCATAGGGCATTTTTTTTATTCTGTGTAGAGGCAGTGTTTGGTGCACTAACCACCAAGTTTAGAACTGGAAAGGAAGATGGAGTAGCCATGTGGTGCTGCCCCAAGATTGGCACCAGGGTAGTGTTTAGCGCACCCTCTACCAATTTCAGAATTGGTGAGGGAGAAGGAGTGACTACAAAGCTTTTCTCCATGCTTGGCGCACAAGTCATGATTGGTGCACTGGAGGACTTTGGAGTATCCAGATGGCGCGCGCCTTGTTCTTGGCAGCAACAGTGATGGAGCGCCTATCACCCCCAACGCCAATTATGGCTTCGTAGGTAGTTTGGTCGACTTTCACGACCTAAGTCTTCTGCGTCGTGCCGACCGACGCAACATCGCATTGAGTTGTCACTTTCTCGTCGGAGGAGAAAGTGATCCCCAGTAGAGTCACTATTTTGTTTTCAAAAGTAAAAAGTGTTTGATTACAAACTGAGAAGAGTGTAAGAGTATAATTTTTTTAGGGAAGTACAACTGTAGGAATTTTATCAGAAGACGATCACTTTATCCCTTGGACGATGCGATGTCGAAGAAGAAAGCCTTTGGAGAGTCTGCAGCAAGTGCTCAGGAGATTATGATCATTATTGATGCTTTGAAAGTGATTTGGAACTCTATTTATAGACTTTAGAGATAACTGTTAAGTAGTTATCCTGATTGGCGAATATTGTAATTGGTACGCCATTCACCCAGTCGTGTGAACGGTTGGTTTAACTGCTTGGACGCATGGCATTCTGTGAGAGAGATACGCTTGGTCGTGGGCAATGTCACGTACACGTTCTTCAAGATTAGTGGCATGTGCACCACATCATCTAACTGCTTCTGGATGATTTGATCGAATAGCGCCAACTGTTAAATGGCGTCGAGGCAGCTGTCAACTACAAATGGCGCGAGGCAGCTGTCTGTCATTATGAAAAATTTGACACAATCTTCTCGAGCACCGTGCATTCAAAATTTGAACAGATTTTCCTCGACTGACTTGCTGTTAGTAGTGACGACAACTGTTTCAGCTTCTTGAGGAAGCTTGACACGTGTCGGCCAACGCCACCTATGTCCAGCGCCAATTGATGCCATGTGCCATCTGATGGCCAACGCCATTTGACGATTTGTGCCCTGGCGCCATTTATGAGTAGCGCATGATGATGATTATACTTTTTAGGCTTCTACAGCCGGCACGGTGTGGGTATTGGCGGTGATGGCGGATGGTACTGGATGATCGGGGGGGCGGGGGCTTTGGCATTATTGGTGCTGGTGGTAGGGTGACACTGTTGGGTGGTCGGGCTGTGTTGGGATGGCTATTGGCCAAGGTGGTGGAGGTGGTCGAGATGGCCGGGGTGGCGGCCATTTGGATGGGTGGTTGTAGTTGATGTGTGGGCAGAGATAGTGAAAACGGGGAGGAGGTCAGAGAAAATATGGAGGGGTGGTGGTCGAAAAAATGGGGAGTAGGAGCTGGCGGCTACAGTGGTATGTTAGGGTTCAGGAATTTGTTTGTGTAATATTGGGGAGGCCCAATATATATAGGATTGGTGTAGGGAAACCCTAAGGGCATGAATGTAAATGTAATAGAATTAGAAAAAATAGTGGAACACTAACTACTAACCCTAATTGCTAACTACTAACAATTGTTACTACATACTAGCTAATAATTAATTAATTAATACTAGTTAATCACTACCGAATTACAATTATTATTGAAACTATATGATTCAAAAAAAATAGAAGAAAAGTATATTTATTTAAAATAATATTTTGACAAATCTTTATGTATTCGAAAATAATATTTATAACTTATATAAATTTAAGGAAATGGACAGAATGATTTCAATAGAATAAAATCTCACATGAAATAGTTTCATGAAACCAAATGGTCCAACAGAATACCGATAGCATTATACGATCGAAAAATACACTTCAAATTAGAATTCTCATTTTCAAGATTTAGAAAAATCTGAAAAATAGAAAAATAAAAATTCAAAAAATTTCAAAATTCGGTTAAAGCAGGTTACAGGAACACAACAACTCAGAGAAAAAAAGGAAAGGGGAAGAATAGAGAGAGAGAGAGATTGAAAGAGAGATGAGAGGAATCAAGAATGAGAGGATAGGGAAAACTGATCGAATTTCCACGATAATCGCCGACACGTATGGAGGCGTTGAGGCTGCAGAGCCGAGATCGACAAGCTACAAGAATTTGAAGGAAGGTTGCACGGCACGGCATGACGGAGGACAGAGAGGATGGGTTGGTGTTGGCCCGCAAGTCGAGGAGGAGCGTTGGCCGGCGAGCTTCGATAGGCTAGGTGGTCGAGGCTAGGGGGGTCTGCCGGTGGTAATGTATGGCAGAGCTTGGCTTTGGTGGTGACAGTGTGTGGGTCGCAACGGTAGAGAAAGCAGAGGAGGGTGGCTGAAGAAGATCTGGGCGCGACACCGACGGCGAGGCAACAACGGAGGATCTAGTGGCCATTATCGTCGAAGCGCGGATCTCCGGCAAGGGCTGGGCTTGAGGAAGGCTAGGCGAGGAGGTGCTGGACACGGGCGAAGCCGGGTGGTGTTTAGTGATAGTAGTGGTGGTGGCGGTGGAAAGTTGGGGAGAGGTTCTCCAGTGGTGATGTGGCGAGATTAGAGGGGTTGGCTGTGACGTGTCTACACGCGGAGGACTATGGTGACAGGTGGTAATGGGGGTTGGCATAGGCTGGTGTAGGCGCTACCAGAGAAGAGGTGGTCGCCGATGGTTGGCCGAAGATCAAAGTAGAGGGGCTGTGGGTTCGACATGGAGGATGGTCGATGATTGTGGTATTACAGAGGTGGGGATGGCCGAAACCAAGGGCAATGAGGGCTAGGGTTTGGGTTAGAGTTAAAGTTTGATGAATGTGTCGTGTCCTGTATCACATAGGACACAGAAAAGTTTTTGTGGATTGGAATCATGTCCGAGATTGTCGGACACGATATTGGTGGTGTAATTGTGATAAAAAATAGTAAAAGACACCTAGGGTCGGACCCGAGGCCGACACGGCTGACACGAATTGAATGGTGGACACAAACACAATACACGACACATTTGTGGTTATGGTGATGATGGGTGATGTTGGATATTGATGATTGTAGCTAAAAGTATTTGGGTGTTGACAAAACGAGGGGGAGGTTCTTCTTAAATAGATGGAGGAACTCCTAGTTAGATAAGGATCAAAATTCTTCTAGATAAAATTAATTTAAAACATAGTCCCACATCGGCTACACCAAATGGTGAGTATCTCAATATAATGCATTGCTTGTGTTGAGGTGTGTGTTGACACAAAGTCACAGTCAACCAAATATTGATAACTTTGACTAAATAATACTTGTGATAATTCAATACGACACGACGACTACTTCCAGCTCAAGCCCGACGACAGCTCATTTTTACAGATACGAGTTTTTCGAGTCTGTACTTTTATATTTTATTGAGTCTAGAATGATTGTAAGCTGCGTTATGCTGGGCTCTTGAGACTCAAGCCATAATCTATCCAAATCCATAAAGCTCCACATCCAAAATAGCCCACTGGACCCTTGGACCAATTCTGTGCTCTGGAGACAGAGTTCGGGCCGAACTCTGCCTCCATAAAGAGTTCGGGCCGAACTCTGTCCCCTAAAAATCAGCAGCCTAATTTTTAGGGCTTGCTAGTTGCTAGTTGTCCAACGGCCAAAATTTTGCAAATTCCTACCAGAATTCTGGCCGAATTCTGCCTGATAAAAACCTATAAATAGGCCAAGAATTCTCTCATTTTCATTCATCCAATCTTCTCTTCTCTTCTCTTAAGCTCAATATAAGCCATACCCTTCTCATCTACTAGCCACAAGTTTCCTAAGTCTCGAGTGCTCAGCATCTCTCAGTTAGGAGTCTTGTGCAAGATTTCAAGAAGTAGCTTGGAAAATTCCAAGCATCGCCACTGCAATATTGTAAGAAGTTGACGTGCTCTTCTGAAGTAAAGGCACGGGGTGTAACTACTACTTCACAAATAGTAGATTTAATCCCGAGCTAGAGTTCTCAGGCCTGGACTAGTCCTCCATGTTTGCCATGATTGTAAAAGTACAGAACAATTATCGGAGGACTGAACTTAGACTCACAATACAAACTCGCTTGTACAAAGAAAGCCTAGGAACGAAAACCTAGGTACAGCAATCTAAGTACAATTGTTTATTTTAGATTGGGGGGTGACGATAGAGGCTCGGGAAGGCGACGACAGCCCTGCCTTACTCCTTGGACGATCGGTATGCAGCCTTGGCTCCTTGTGAAAAGATGGTTGGCGTTGACGAAGAAGTGCTCTTTTTGCTCCTCTGTTGCTCTCCTGGCTTCTCTCTCTCTGTGTATCTCTCTCTGACTCTGTATGTTTTTATTCTTTTTGTTGCCCGCCCTTGTGCAAAGAAATGATGCTGGCTATTTATAAGAGTGGGGTATGATCATTAGGGTTTGCTAATAATCATTTGTTTGGAATGTCGGCGCTCCTTCAATCTATCTGAACCCTTGATCCTGATTACAATGAATCTCGGCCATTAATAAGGATAGCACCGAATCTTGTGAGCAATTAATGTTAACTGCTTTAAATCTCCATGATGGATTCTACCAATATCTGATTGCTCGCCACGTGTCCCGTTGGCTTGATGATAAATGATATGCCTTGATCTCAGTAATTATGATGATGATGTCAAATATATTTGTTGAGATTCGGTTAAATCGTTGATTGATCCGATGCCACGTGTTTGATTGTGGGTCCTGCCAGAGCCGCATAGGATGGGCAATACTTGAACCGCAGGGAGATACTCTTCGTGAGCCGCATAGGACAATGCTTCATCGAACCGCAGGGAACGAACTCTCAATGAGCCGTATATGCATAGTCTTTGCGAGCCGCATGAGCTAGCGTTGTATTGAGCCGCAGGGGCTGAGCTCTCAGTGGGCCGCATATGGATGATTTCTGAGTCATATAGGGTGACTTCTCAGTGAGCCGCATGAAGCTGTTCTCTATTTAAGCCGCATGAGATTTGCCACGTGGCAACCTAGGATTTCTGACGGATCGGGTCAGAGATCTTCTTTTTTCCCGAAGAGTCTGTCATTATGGCAGAGCCATTATGACACTTTATGCCAGAGCCGCCACAGTCGTCAAATCGTGTCAGAGCATTAAATGAGGCCACTATTCAAAGGGCCAGCTGTAGGGAAGGATCACAGGGGGACACGTGGCATCGATCGAGCTGCATATTCCTGCTGAACCGCATACACTCTCGAGCCGCATGAGACGGAGAGTCTTCCTTTGAACTGTATAAGACAGCTCCCATATGAGCCGCATGGGCTTCGTATCTGGAGCCGCATGGACCATTATTCTGATATTTTCCATACTTCTACATGACCCCCTTCAAAGTTTCAATTTGCAAAATTGAAACACTTTGAATAAGAAGTATGGTCCCGTTCATGCCGCATAAGTGTCCCAGCCGCATAGATTCATCTGTCCGTATAGGCTCTTTGCCACGTGTCCTGACTATGTGTGCAAATCTTTATTAAATGCTCTTGATTCGTCTTGATCTAACGCCGTCTTTTGGGGGAGGATCCCAAGGGTCGGTTGCTTTGCTGACGGACCGTCTCAGGGCGTTATGTGCCCCGGAGCAGTGATCAGCTTTCTGTTCTCTTTTTTTTGTAAGGGATGTGATCCCAAATAATGTAGTACTTAGAATTTCGAATAAATGAGCATGTTTCAACTCATCTTCTCTTTCTTGTACTTGTGGCGTTTGCAGAATTGGACTTGCTGGGGGATTATTTGTGGACCTGTTACCCTAGGCGTACCTTGGTTTTAAGTACGGATAATAAGTTTGGACAGGATGTCCGGAACAGCCGTGGCAAAGTGGTCATGGATGTTCCCGGTGCTTAAAAAAGGAATGCCGTAGAGCAGCTGGGCTCCCGGGGCATGGTGGGTAGTGCATTTATGTTAAGAAGCTTAGCAAAGGAATATTTGTGGACCTATTATCCTTGGCGTACCCTGGTTCGGGATACAGATAATAGGGTGAAAGGAAAACCAACATATTTGCTCAGAGGTCATGAGGACATGGCAAGCATGAGGGTTTTACCGTGGAACCTTCCTGCTCAGAGGTAGTGAGGACATGTCAGGGGAGGTTTCACGGAAGATATTCGTGGTCAACAGCGAACATTTGTGGACCTATTATCCTTGTCGTACTCCGGTTGTGGGTACAGATAATAGGTCGAAAGGAGACCGACATACTTGCTCAGAGGTAATGTGGACATGGCAAGCATGAAGGGTTCTTCGACGGAGCCTTCCCACTCAGAGGTAATGATGACATGGCAGAAGTGGGCTCAATGAAGAGGGAGTACATAGAACGACTCAGAGGTAGGAGAACGTGGAGGTTCTATGTGAGGGGCGGTTTGTTTTTGGTGGAAGTAAAAACGATTCAGAGGTAATAAGGACATGTCCGTTTTCAAAAATTTGTGGATCGATTACCCTTTTTGTGCACTGGGAGTGCGGGTATTGGATCATGAGGGAGGATCTCTTCCAGGAAGAAAGTTCAGAGGTATAATCATACGTGACTTACTATCTGAAAGAGTGACTGAAATGTGAGTTCAGAGGCACCAGCGGGTACATAACTCGGTAAATTAACATATTGAGAAAGTGGGAGTCCAATGGCACCAGCGGGTACATGACTCGATAATCTAAAGGGGATGTAGGGGTGAGTTCAAGGGCACCAGCAGGTACATGACTCGATGATCTTGAAATGTTGTGGGTGTCAGTTCAGTGGTACCAGCCGGTACATGACTCGATAATCTGAAATGCTGAGGGTGTGAGTTCAGTGGTACCAGCGGGTACATGACTCGACGACCTTGTAGCGAATTTCGTTTAGACATAATATTTTTTTAGGAACTTGCCGTTGACGGGCAGCATGAGCAAGTCTCCATTTTGCTTTGCAAGGCGGTAAGCACCGTTGGAGAATACCGTCTCAATGATAAACGGACCCTCCCACTTTGGTTGGAATTTGTCGGCGGTCTTGTGAGTCATGACCATTGGCCTCCGGACTGCCAAGACGAGATCGCCTACCTGGAATGTTTTGATTTTGACCTTCTTATTGAAGGCTCCTGAGATGCGTGCTTGGTATAGCTCGATCCTTTGCTGAGCTAGGAGGCGCTTTTCATCTAAGGCCTCTAACTCTTGCAGTCGACGTCGGTAGTTATCATCGATTGTCAATTGATGGGTGAGGGTGACACGTAGTGAGGGGATCTGTGTCTCCAAGGGGAGTACTGCCTCACTCCCGTATACCAGGGAGAATGGCGTATTTTCGGTGGCTGTTCGGACCGTGGTGCGATAAGCCCATAAGCACTCGTCGAGCTTCTCGTTCCAGTCGCGCTTGTTGGAGGAGACGAACTTCTTGAGCAGTTTGATGATTGTTTTGTTGAACGCCTTTGCTAACCCATTTGCTGCCGGGTTGTACGGCGTCGAGGCGATATTCTGAATACGGTGCTTATCGCAAAACCGATAGAATGCATGGCTTGTAAACTGCGGATCATTATCATGGATGATCCTTCGGGGCAGTCCAAAGCGGTAGATGACGTGGTGTTTAAGGAAGCTGATCACGTTTGAAGTCTGACTTCTGTGAGTGGGACAACTTTCGCCCATTTAGAGAAGTAATCAGTGATCGTAAGTATGAAGCGATGTCCTCGAGAGGAAGGTGGGGTGATTGGACCAATAATATCCATTCCCCATGCTTCGAATGGCCAGGACGCCACTGTCGGATGTAAAAATTTGGATGGTTGGTGGATGAAGTCCGCGTGGACTTGGAAAGCTTTGCACTTTCTAGCATAATCTATCGCGTCTGCCACCATTGTGGGCCAATAGTAGCCCATTCGGCGAAGACGGTCTTGTAGTTTCGGGCCGGGCTGGATCTAGGCAGCCGAATTATCATCTGCTCCTCTTGCGCCGAGAGGCTGATCGCGTCCTTCCGCAGAGTGGCGGTGAGGGGTGCAGACTTTCCCGGTTTGCGAGCTTGGAGGTGGATCGTCAGGGGTCCTTCTGATCCCGTGGCTGTCTCAGTATGAGCTTGTGCGTCTCCTTCATCCAGGTGCCTCTTCGACTTTTCGTATAAACAGGAGTCCGAGTAGTAAGATTCGACCCCTTTGAAGGGATCGATGTCAGCAAACTCTGTCTTCACGAAGCCGTGTTTGTCGACATATTTGAAGCACTGGTGTAGCGTGGAAGGCACGATCATATAATCGTGTATCCATGGGCGCCCCAAGAGGATGTTGTAAAAAGTGTCTGCATCTATGACGTAGCAGGTGACCTCGGATTGGAGATCGCCAATCTGATACTTCAGACGAATCTTCCCGATAGGGTAGCTCCTGCCCGAATTGAAACCGCTGATGGCAGTTTTTGTAGGTGTTAGGCGATGCATTGGGATGCGAAGATGATGTAGCAGGCCCTTCGGGATGATGTTTATGGAAGAGCCGGGATCAATGTGCATCCGATCTACCTTCACGTCGACGATGTATCCCGTGTAGTATAGCGGGCGATCATGTAGGTTGGTTTTGATGAGCATGTCCTGCGGAGTGAAGACGATGTTGGGCATTGCTCCCGTGCAGGCACTATCTTGGAGATCCATGGGTGAGTCCTCCCCAGTGAGGTTAGATTGAGCGAGATAGGCATCGGCATTTTGGAGTGCTTCGCTCAATGCAATACGAACGTCCTTGGAGAGCCTCAGGAGTTCGTATAATTACAATTTGGCCGGAGTGTTAGCCAATTGTGCTAAGATGTCAAAGTTGTAGGGCCTCTCTAGCCCTTGGGCTGCGTCCTTTCGGAGAGATTTGTCGAAGCGAGTCTCCCTCGGCCTAGGCTTGTCGGTTGTCCAAGGCTGAGCCGGTCCCAGAGCATCAGCTGCAGTAGGTTGATGATTTTCGGGTGGACTGTCAACCACAGGTTGGGATTACGCTCCGGACCGTGTGACGACGGCTGTAACTTCCTCGTTGTCTGCTGAAACTGTGCGGCAGGTCTTGATTTTTCTACTCTTTTTGTTGGTGGGAGATAGTGTGAGCCGAGTCACTTCTGACACCAAGTCTGGATGGACCCACATGACCTCTCCTCGTGAGGTGGTGAGAGGTACTAGACCAGCAGCTTGTTCTCGGGGCGGAGGAAGATTGGTAATCTCCATTGTCGCGAGAGGGACGGGAATTACCCCGTCTTGAGTCTCCGTCGGAGGGAAGTTGCCAAACTGTACGGACACCATATTAGCTGCTACGGTTACCTCTTCGAAGTCGATGGCCAGAGCGTTTGAATCGATGAGGCTTTGGATGTACCATTTTAATTGGTAGCAGTCATGTGTAGCGTGGTGTACATAACGGTGGTAATGGCAGAACTTCGGGTTCTCCAGATCAGCCGGCCGAGGCTCCCGCCTTGGTGGAGGAAGCTGAATTCTACCTCCTTGTATGAGCATGTCTAAGATAGGCTTGACGTGGCCATCTTCGAAAGAGTAAGTGATTTGAGACCATTGCTTGTCTGCTGGCTGTGGCTCGGGCTTCTGGGCCGTGTCGGCCACCATAGCCTGTTTTCCCTTGCTGTCCCGATTGTTGGAGGGGTTATCCCCATTATTGTTGTTGAGACGCTTGCCCTCGTTTTCCCCTTCTGAGATGTGCAACCTCAGTTGGCGGGCCCTCTTCAGTCGTTCTTCAGCGCTTGTGGCGCTGATGATGAACGCCTTCCAATCTTTGAATTGACTCTCGCCCATCCAGAGACTGATCGTTGGAAGCAGTCTCTTTTGGCAGATTTCAATCAAAGAAGAATCCAGATTTCCGGAAGGCAGCTTCATGGCGGTCTGGCGGAACCGCTCAATGTAGTTCCTCGTTAACTCCTTCTCCCCTTGGACGACGTCCATGAGAGTGGACATAGTGACGTCTTGTCCTACTTCATAGAACCGTTCCAAGAACATGTGCTTGAAGCCGACGAAGGAATAGATGCAGTTGTCCGGTAGATTGCGGTACCAATCGAAGGCGACTCCTTCTAATGCTCCAATGAATAACCATGTGAGGATCGCATCTTCATGGGGCAGATGGTCGGTGGTGACCTCAAAGTAAGTGATGTATCGACTAGCTGAGGTTTTGCCATCATACGGGTTGATGTTGAACGGCTTATATCTTGGTGGGAATGGAACATCCCTCCACTCAGCAGGGTATGGTTGCCGTATTCTGAGATCTTGAGCATTTTCTCGGGCATGAAACATGGCACGGAGCTCCTGGACCTCTCTTCTTACTTCTCGGGTCTCATCTATCGCGGCGGGGGCTGTTATTTTGGGAGGATTATTGCCTTGGTTTGGTGTCGCTGAGTTCGAATCTACATTGACCGCGGGGCCCGTGTTTGTTTGACCAGGCACTCCTCCTTGTAGAGTGGGCAGGGCCGCTTTAATCTCGTCTACAGACTTGACCAAAGCAAGTAATATGGCTTCGAGACTGTCGATGCGCTGGCGATCACTGGAACCACCTTGATCGCTGTCCGTCATGAATACCGTCCTTACGTGAGGAGTGATGGAAGGAACGGTGGAGGATGTGCCCTCTGAGTCATACCCATGCACCGAGAAGTCATCGGGATAGGTGGGGATGTTCTCTTCGGGCTCGGACTCGAAGGGGATGGTATCCCCAGCTTCAGAGCTTGCCTTGTCTTGAGAGTTACGGATGTCCTCGGGGGCATCAGCGTCCGTTACTCCTGATAGAAGAGTTGTTTGTGCGAACTCGGTTCCTTGGAACATCGGATTGTTGCGGATGTTCGGAGGAGTGCTACCCCAGCTCCTTCCACCCCCAGCGATGTAGATGATGAATTTCCTATCGCGGTAAATTTCGTCTTTGAACAGGTGTGTTGGAATACACCAGTGGATGGCAACCGTTTAGACGACAGTTTCTTAGTTGTAGTGGTTGATATCTTCGGACTGGAGATGCTCGTTTTCTTCCTCCTCTCTTCGGTGGGAACTTTTTGAGCAGAATTGCAGGAGACAACAGGAGGTGCCTCATCTTCTGAGTTCGGGTGCTGTAACCTTTGGAAGACGGATGGCCGATCTTCCGTCATTGTCGCGTTGTTACAGCAGCAATTGACGATGATTTGGGTACAGCGATGTCCAAGCGAGGACTCTTTGCACACCGACACTCCTTCCCTTTCCTTGCGTTTGTGGAGGATCGTCTCCTGCAGGTCAGAGGAACCACTCTGTCTGTTTCCCGCGGGGGGCTGGACTTGAGTGGTCTTATACAACTTTCCATCCGAGGCCCGTGTGATAGTCAACGGGACGCTCCGATAGTCAGAGGTTGGGACAGCTGACTGGGCTCGATGAGCCCGCGCTGCCCTAGACTTCCTCCTTCTAGCACTTATGGGTGCGTAATAGGAGGAGTCCAAGTTGAATGCAACAGAGTCTGGTTTATCATACAGAGAATCATCAGGGTCCGGACCGTATGAGAGACGGTCGAAGACCGATCGAAAGAAGCATGGAACGGACGTTATGCGGCTAGAGTTGGGTACCGTACAGGCTGTCTACATGCGGTCGTCTTCTGCTATCGGATGAGTTGTCTTTGGGCGTCTAGGAGTCACGACCGTGCAGGCTGAACGCATGCGGTTGGCAATAGTGGCCGTATGGGTTTTCTGCAAGCGACTGACTCCTGTAGCCTCATGTGTTTCATCCATGTGATTGGCGACCGTAGCTGCATAAACTATACGGCTGCCAGATGTGACCGTCTGATTCTTCTTCATGCGGCTTGCAACTGTGGCCGCATGGGCTTTGTCCATGCGGCTAGCGGATGTGGTCGCATGAGCCTTTTTCACTCGGCTAGCACCCCTATGCGGCTCAATTCGCGTAAAGTTCCTCTTTGTCCCTGCAAGTCCAGCATCATAGTATTTTCTTCTGCCGGACTTGGGGACAGCAGAGTTGTCTACGGTTTAAAGTGGGGTCGCAGAAGAGTCCTTCTCGCCGTCTTGAGCAACAGAGGGTACACCGTCGGGGGCTTGGAGAGGAGCAAATGATTTTGGCCTCCACTCTCTGCGAGCCTTTGTCGTGCGGGTGCGCTTCTGGACCGGGCCAGCGCTTCCTTCGGAGAGCATCTCTTCAAACGCTTGTTGGTCGAAGCGTACGACCATCTTTTGTTGCGTGGAGCCAAGTTTGGCTGCATCCGATTGCGTCACCAACTCCTCAGCCATGGAGAAGTTAGTCCCCAGCAGAGTCGCCATCGTGTTTGCCATTGATTGTAAAAGTACAGAACAATTATCGGAGGACTGAACTTAGACTCACAATACAAACTCGCTTGTACAAAGAAAGCCTAGGGACGAAAACCTAGGTACAGCAATCTAAGTACAATTGTTTATTTTAGATTCTGGGGGGGTGACGATAGAGGCTCGGGAAGGCGACGGCAGCCCTGCCTTACTCCTTGGACGATCGGTATGCAGCCTTGGCTCCTTGTGAAAAGATGGTTGGCGTTGACGAAGAAGTGCTCTTTTTGCTCCTCTGTTGCTCTCCTGGCTTCTCTCTCTCTCTCTGTGTATTCTCTCTCTGACTCTGTATGTTTTTATTCTTTTTGTTGCCCGCCCTTGTACAAAGAAATGATGCTGGCTATTTATAAGAGTGGGGTATGATCATTAGGGTTTGCTAATGATCATTTGTTTGGAATGTCGGCGCTCCTTCAATCTATCTGAACCCTTGATCCTGATTACAATGAATCTCGGCCATTAATGAGGATAGCACCGAATCTTGTGAGCAATTAATGTTAACTGCTTTAAATCTCCATGATGGATTCTACCAATATCCGATTGCTCGCCACGTGTCCCGTTGGCTTGATGATAAATGATATGCCTTGATCTCAGTAATTATGATGATGATGTCAAATATATTTGTTAAGATTCGATTAAATCGTTGATTGATCCGATGCTACGTATTTTGATTGTGGGTCCTGCCAGAGCCGCATAGGATGGGCAACACTTGAACCGCAGGGAGATACTCTTCGTGAGCCGCATAGGACAATGCTTCATCGAACCGCAGGGAACGAACTCTCAATGAGCCGCATATGCATAGTCTTTGCGAGCCGCATGAGCTAGAGTTGTATTGAGCCGCAGGGGCTGAGCTCTCAGTGGGCCGCATATGGCTGATTTCTGCTAGTCATATAGGGTGACTTCTCAGTGAGCCGCATGAAGCTGTTCTCTATTTAAGCCGTATGAGATTTGCCATGTGGCAACCTAGGATTTCTGACGGATCGGGTCAGAGATCTTCTTCTTTTCCCGAAGAGTCTGTCATTATGGCAGAGCCATTATGACACTTTATGCCAGAGCCGCCACATTCGTCAAATCGTGTCAGAGCATTAAATGAGGCCACTATTCAAAGGGCCAGCTGTAGAGAAGGATCACAGGGGGACACGTGGCATCGATCGAGCCGCATATTCCTGCTGAACCGCATACACTCTCGAGCCGCAAGAGACGGAGAGTCTTCCTTTGAACTGTATAAGACAGATCCCATATGAGCCGCATAGCCTTCGTATCCGGAGCCGCATGGACCATTATTCTGATATTTTCCATGCTTCTATACTCCACGAGGGAAACCAGGTTAAAATCGGCTGTGTTTGCGTATGCTCTCTTGCTCCTTATTTATTTTCTGCATTTACTCTGATTAATTTTAGATTGTGAAAGAGTTGTTTTTTAATTGGTTATTATTACTGTAACTCTATTCACCCCTCTCTAGAGTTGCCATCTGTTCTTCAGTGTGCACATAAGGTGTAGTGGGGCACAAGTTTGTGCCATGTGGGAGTATTTTCCTAGAAGAAAAAAAGGATTAAATCCAACAAGGATGCAAGTTGATTTTTGTTGTACGGACTCGGACTCGGACACGGACTCCAGGATGTCTCATGCATGCACGGGAGTGTTCGGGGGGTAGGCGTGGACTGGCACACTTCTATGCTGATTGTGGGATGATCTAAAATATCAAACTCTATTTTTGAGTATTGGTATTTTAGTCCCACATCAGATAGGAGAAGAGGTGAAGTCTTAACTCCACTTTTTAAATAGAGCCCCTTGGCCTCCTTTGAAAGATGTACCAAGAAGAGAGTTAAGGGAGTCTGTAAAGTCCAGGAATCCCGTTCAAGTCTCAAATTTTGACTTACGAGCGTTCCAGAACTTCTTCGTGAACTTGCTGGTTCCTGGAAGCAGATCATGGTGGGGCGAATCTTGCTTTGAGCAACGGTGATCTTTATCACCCCAGTTAGAACCTTTCCTCTTCTTCTTTCTTCTTTCTTCTTTCTTCTTTCTTCTCCTTCATCTGAGTTGTAACTCAGTTCTGTCCGTCTGCAACTGTGATTGCAAGGAAGAACGTGAGATTTACTTTCTGATTATTGTTGCTTTTGTAATCAGATTCATATTATAGAGTTCCTCTTGCATCTCGAAAATAATCAGAAAGTGAACGTTTGTTGAACCTCTGATCTCGACATCGAGTCTACCATCTTTGATCAAGCCCCGGGACTAACAATCTTAAAGCAAGATCCTTGTAGATGGAGAACACTCGTGCTTCTCTCATCGATACCAGCTTTAACAAATTGGAGAAATTTGACGGAGAATATTTCTAAATCTGGAAGAGGAAGGTCACCCTTAATCTTCAACTCGTGGACGTAGACCATGTGTTGATTGAGGATGAACCGACGATTCCAGAAGGAGGAACTACCGATGCTATTGCTGCTGTACTCGTCAAGTAGAGCAAATGGAAGAGAGAAAACATCATATGTAAATTGTTGATTCTCAATTCTATGGAAAACTCTCTAGCAGAGTCATATTCTAAGAAGGAGAAGGCCAAAGAGATCTGGGATTCTTTGGGTAAGCTATATGAAGATGATAAGAACAAGTCCAAAATCTTCATCGTCGAGAAGTACCACAAGTGGCTCTTCGAAGACGAGATGGCGATGCTACCTCAAGTAAAGGAATTCCTGAAGTTGCGCCAAAAGTTAGATGACGAGAAGATGCCCCTCGTCGACAAGTTTGTCATTGGAGGGATAGTCTCGAAACTTTCTGCTGGTTGGATCAACTTCTATGCTAGAATGCATCGGAAGAAGTTGGACATTAGCTTGGAAGATCTTCTACAAGACATCCACGTTGATGACAAAATACAATCTCAACAGAAGATGGACTCTCTGTCCAAACAATTGGTTAAGGCCAACTTGGTGCAGACAAGAGAGTTCAAGGGGAAGTAGGTGGCTTCTCATCACAAGAAGAAGGACTCCACTAATCTAAAAGTGAACGGTCCTTCGTTCAAGCAACAGAAGTCCAAGTCCCACGTGACTTGCTTCAACTGTGACAAGAATGACCACTACATGAGTGAATGCAAATCCAAGCCCAAACCAAAATAGCAGGTATAGCTAAACTTGGTTATTTTGATTACTTAACTTGGTTGCTATTGTTGCACAGGTTGAGTTATCTAGCGTGGTAGATAACTAGTGGTCTGACACTAGTGCATCTGACCACGTGTGCTCTCAAAGGAGCTAGTTGTTCACCAAGGACGAGTCATGTTATGACGAAGGTCTCGATGGCAAACATATATCTAGCAGAAGTTCTGAAGATCGAGACAGTGGTTATTAACCATCGACAAGGACACTGGAAGCGTGTTGTACGTACCAGAGATTTTTTGGTGATCTGATCTCAGAAAGTCTGTTATCTGATACAGACTTGAAAGATGGACATTCGTACTAGTCAGATGGTAATTTCTTGGCGAGGAACATGCTTCGAAAAGATGTTCGGTGCTGAAGGTATGTTCGAACTTCTGTTGATAGCAATGAAGTTACTTCATTGAGTGGACTGAGAGTTGTTCTATGACAGAAGCAGACTCAAGTTGTCCTACCAGGACCTTATCTTCAGAATGTAGGGGTAAGGAGGTGGAGGAGTTTAAGGTCTGTGTAGATACAAGACTGTTGGAAAGATGCTCAGACGATTGAACTAAAGTACTGATCATCTTGAGTTAGTACACTCAAATATCTATGACTTTTATCAATTCTCAACAGAGGTCGGTTCGAAGTATTTCTCGAAGTGCACGTTCGTATGACTTCTCAAGTAGAAGGATGCAGCATTCTAGTAGTTTAGAGACTTCAGGGCTGAAGCTGAACGTTAAACTGATCTACAACTACTTAGAAGTGATCGAGATGTAGAGTATAGGTCTCATGAATTCGCATCGTTCTGCAAAGAACATGGAATCATCAATGAGACTACTGCTCCATATTCTTCTCAATCTAACGAAGTAGCGGAGAGGAAGAACAGAACGTTGACAGAAATGATGAACTCAATACTGCTAACTGCGGGTCTTCCTAAATGCTACTGGGGATAAGCTCCATTGACGGACACTTTTATTCTAAATAGAGTGCCGTATGCAACTTCGGACGTAACTCCTCATGAACTCTGGTTCAAAGTCAAACCTAACTTGAATGTCATTCGAGTGTGGGGGTGTCTGGCCTATGTGAAGCTCCCAGATCTGAAGATTCAGAAGCCGGAGACAAGGACTACGAAGACGATCTTCTTGGGGTATGCCGAGAAGAGTGATGCTCGGAGATTCCTTGATATTGAGTCAAATCATATCATCGAATCTCGCGATGCTGAATATTTTGAAGACAAGTTTTTAAGGCACATGAACATTGTTCTAACGGACATTCCGGAGAATGATGAAGGTGCAAAGATAACTGAGATCTTTAACGAGCCAGTTGTCAAGATGAAGTTGTTACTGAGGAAACAATGATTGAACCAGAACTCGCTGAGTCGTCGTCGAAGCGAGCGAGAAGGCCGAAGAACTTCGAAGATAACCTCATCACCTATCATGTGGAAGCAGATCCGCTTACCTATGATGAGGCGATGAAGACCAGAGATATTTGTTTTCTGGAAGGAGGCGATAGACAATAAAATTGAATCAATCACCTCCAATAACACTTGGGTGTTGGTTGATCTACCTGAAGGAGCAAAACCTATCGGATGCAAGTGGATCTTCAAGAAGAAGATGAAAGCTGATGGAACCATTGACAAGTTCAAGGCCAGGCTAGTGGCAAAGGGGTTTTCTTAGAAGCAGGGGATCGACTACTTTGACACGTATGCTCCAGTAGCTCGGATGACCACCATCAGAATGTTGATTGCTCTCGCAGTGATACATAAGATGGTGATACATCAGATAGATATGAAAATGGTATTCCTGAATGGCGAGCTGACCGAAGAGATCTACATGCAACAACCAGAAGGGTTTGTCATCAAAGGTCTTGAAGACAAAGTCTGCAAGTTGATAAAATCTCTGTACGGTTTAAAGCAAGCTCCCAAAATATGGTATGAGAAGTTTGACAAAGTCATAAGGTGAAATGGCTACAGGTTCAGTGAAACAGACAAAGTGCGTCTATACGAAGTTTGTTGACGGAAGAGGAGTCATCGTTTGTCTATACGTGGACGACATGCTAATCCTAGGTACGGATATAAGCTGTGTCACGGAGACAAAGAAGTTCCTCTCGACGAAGTTCAGTATGAAGGACTTGGGGGATGCTGATGTTATCTTGGGACTGAAGATCATCCGGACAGACACTGGATTATTGCTGTCACAATCTCATTACATTGAGAAGATGCTCACTCGATACGGGTATCATGATCTTCCTTTAATTGATACGCCGTACCGGGGTGATCAGAAGCTGGAGCCAAACTCGAAGGAAAGCGTCATGCAGCTGGAGTATACAAGCATAATCGAGAGTTTGAGGTATGCCACTACTGCCACAAGGCCTGACATAGCTTTTGCCGTGGGAATGCTGAGTCGTTTCACGAACAATCCAGGCATTGAGTACTGGAAAGCTGTAAAACGGGTTATGAGATATCTCAAGAAGACTCAGGCATATGCACTGCACTATAGCGGAGATCCGCCGGTAGTAGAAGGCTTCAGTGATGCCAGTTGGTGCTCAGAATTAGAGAGCGAGAGGTCCACAGGTGGATTCATATTCACTATGGATGGAGCTGCTATATCGTGAAAGTCGAAGAAGCAGACTATGCTCTTACAATCATCTATGGAATCTGAGTTCTTTGCACTTGATACCGCAACAGATGAAGCAGAGTGGCTTCGGGAGCTCATGTATGATCTTCCAGTGGTTGGGGCTCAGATACTGGCAATTTCGATATACTGCGATAACTAGGTAACTGCAGCGGTGGCATCGAATGATCTCTTCAATGAGAAGAAGATAACTGTGCGGTTGAAGCACATGGCAGTGAACGATCTTATCAAGAGAGGTGTCATTGCAGTGATTGATGTTCGGAGTCAGGAGAACCTGGCGGATCCGTTCACCAAGGGCCTCAAGCGCCAGCTGGTCGATGACACAGCTTGTAAAATGGGCTTGAAGGCATTCTGATATTGTGTTATTACAATCCTACCATAAAGTTTTATGCTATTAGTTCAAAGAAAAATCTACTAGGCTTCTAGCTTTTGGTTCAAAAGAGGATTATTAACCAGAAGAATATCAGGAACGGTGGGTACTTGTCCTCTGTGACATGGAAAGGTTATGGACCTACAACCACTGTTGTCTACTGTTGTTTTCTGCGGAAAATGGATCCTGTGGGAAGGTTGGCTTAAATGCCTTAATGAGTTCTCAGGCAGAGTGAATGCCTGGAGTGCTTTACAGGAAGCACGGTAGTGTAGCACTACAAGGATTGTAACTCCATGGTACAGTGAGGTGACTTCACCATGAGGTTTCCGGTAGGGATAATGCCTCGGCTTTGCAAGCCAAGTCACATCGGAGTAGCACCGCAAATAGGAAGGTAGCCTAATGCTATATGATAATAGTAATAAAGAGAGGTAGACAGCAGTACAAAGAGGACGATGTCCTCATATTACAGTGGCATGACACCACGAAGAGGTACCAGGTAGGGTAAAGCTTCGGCTTCGTAAGCCATGTCATAGCGACGTAACACCGCACGGAAGCGCAAGGCTTCATGCTGGGTAGTTTGGCACTATAAAGAGGCTTGTGACCTCATGCTATAGTAGTATGACACTACGATGAGGTACCCAGGTGGGGTAAAGCCTCGGCTTTAAGCCATGCCATAGCGGCGTAGCACCGCAAAGATGCGCAATGCTTCATGCCATGACTCTTTATAAAGAACTCACCTATAGTGTATGGACAGAGATATCAGGCCGTCCCTTGAGGGTAAACTTGTAGATGCCCAAAAATTATATACTGAAACCAGGCTGGCACAAGGCCTTCAATGTGCAGCTAGAAGCACAGTTGATGTCATTATGTGAGTAGGAAGAATTACAGTTATGATGCAGAATTCAAGGCTTAGTCCATTCTTGTATCATGCTGTTATTTAACCTATGCGGAAAGATTCAAGTCGTAGTGACATCTCTCCTAATGCATGATGGACAGTCACTGTGGGGAACACTCAACCCATATATTGAGATATGTGGGGGATTGTTGGTATTTTTGCCTTTGGACTAGAAAAGATAGTCCCACATCGGCTACACCAAATGGTGAGTATCTCAATATAATGTATTGCTTGTGTTGAGGTGTGCAGATGAGGTGTAGTGGGGCACAAGTTTGTGCCATGTGGGAGTATTTTCCTAGAAGGAAAAAGGATTAAATCCAACAAGGATGCAAGTTGATTTTTGTTGTGCGGACTCGGACTCGGACACGGACTCCAGGATGTCTCTTGTATGCACGGGAGTGTTCGGGGGATAGGTGTGGACTGGCACACTTCTATGCTGATTGTGGGATGATCTAAAATAGCAAACTCTATTTTTGAGTATTGGTATTTTAGTCCCACATTGGATAGGAGAAGAGGTGAAGTCTTAACTCCATTCTATAAATAGAGCCCCTTGGCCTCCTTTGAAAGATGTACCAAGAAGAGAGTTAAGGGAGTCTGTAAAGTCCAGGAATCCCGTTCAAGTCTCAAATTTTGACTTACGAGCGTTCCAGAAGTTCTTCGTGAACTTGCTGGTTCCTGGAAGCAGATCGTGGTAGGGCGAATCTTGCTTTGAGCAACGGTGATCTTTATCACCCCAGCAAGAACCTTTCCTCTTCTTCTTTCTTCTCCTTCATCTGAGTTGTAACTCAGTTCTGTCCGTCTGCAACTGCGATTGCAAGGAAGAACGTGAGATTTACTTTCTGATTATTGTTGCTTTTGTAATCAGATTCATATTATAGAGTTCCTCTTGGATCTCGAGAATAATCAGAAGGTGAACGTTTGTTGAACCTCTGATCTCGACATCGAGTCTACCATCTTTGATCAAGCCCCGGGACTAACAATGTTGGATATTGATGATTGTAGCTAAAAGTATTTGGGTGTTGACAAAACGAGGGGGAGGTTCTTCTTAAATTGATGGAGGAACTCCTAGTTAGATAAGGATCAAAATTCTTCTAGATAAAATTCATTTAAAACAATTAAATTTTTAAAAACCAAATTAATCTAATCTTGATCAATATTTGATAAAAAAAATTTAAATTGCTAGTTAATATTATCAAAATAATTTAAAACAATATTTGATACTTATCAGAAAATTTAAATAAATGAATTTAAAACTAGATAAATCTAATCTCAATATATTGATGTATCACACTAATAGTATTTAATATCTTCAAAACAATTTAAATAATATTGTACATTTACCAAATAAATTAAAATATATTTTCATAAATCTAAAATACTATTTAAAATAATTGGCAAATCTTTTTAATATTCAAAAATACTTATGATTTATCTTTTATAGAAATAGAAAGAAATTTTATTTTTTGAAGCACAATAATTAAAATAGATAAAAAGAAAAAAAAACGAAACTAATATCTAAAATATTAATTAAATTTTTTGGGGGTTCACAAGTGCTCGAACAAAGATGCTCCAACGAGTCCGAGCTCTCTAGCCTAGTGGTATTAGAGCGGACATCCGGAGGGGCC
This sequence comes from Iris pallida, assembly GCA_029216955.1. Lineage (NCBI taxonomy): Eukaryota > Viridiplantae > Streptophyta > Magnoliopsida > Asparagales > Iridaceae > Iris > Iris pallida. The sequence goes on from JANAVB010040619.1 coordinate 41,516,375, forward strand.
GGCAAGGTTCGAGCCTCCCAATTGTGTGTGTGAGTGGGATTTCAAAAAAAAAAAGATGCTCCAACGACAATGCCAATGAAGCTTCTGGTTCTAATGGTTATTTTCGTGCAAATGAACAAGCTATTCCACGTATGGGACAATAAACTCATTTATGCATAGAAAAATCAAGTTGCCTCCTTTGCATCAACTTAACCACAACATTTATCCCATTGTGAATAACAACGCTTGTTTTCACATGGGCAGAAAAGACAAAGCTAAGTTGTAAAAGCAGCAACATTTACGCATTGCTGGAGATACTGCAACGATCAGAAAATCTTCTAACAACAAGATTGTGCAACAAATACAACCTAATTTATGCAGATAAGACAATCTTCTTCTCCATGTGAATAACAATATTACTACTGTAACAAATATAATTCTCGCTAGAGGACATTTTTGTGTAAATAATAATTTTTGCGCAAAAATGTCTTCTCGGCAAGACTTTATTTTTCTACAAGTTGACTTAGGCAATGTACTCAACCAGAAACATAAGGCAACTAACGTAGCTGTACCAACTACAGCATCTGAAGAAGCTTGGTGTTGTCACCATGTTATCATCAACTGTTGTCTAAGAGGGTTGATGAACCAGTCAAGCATTAGTATTTGACAGGCTGCAAATAGTTTTGCCAACAAGACATCATTCTCGAAGGCGAAGATAGTGTTACGACGAAGATGTTCTATCTCTTGCCTCCATCAACATGGTAGGGCAGTCTCCAAGAAATTGAAATAGTCGTAACAGAAGAAAAGGGGTGACCCATTATACTACGGGTACACCATCTGCTTCATCAGACTATGAGTATGAACCCAGAGTCAACTTGCAATCCATTCCAACAGAGGGGATGTATCAAGGCTGTCACACCCCAGAACTAGAATACTAGAAAGCGGAGGCGGGACTAGGCTAGATACGTATACCAGAGTACTCTAGTACCCCGAGATACGATCAAAGCTATAAAGACATGGAGGTTATTACTACAAACCAACAATAAATCCTAGGTCAAACAATCCTAAGTATCTCAATCACATACAAAAAAGTAAAGTACAAAAAATACGATCGTCGGACATACAAAATAGTAAACTATCCCAAACTATAATATATAGATGATCATGAAGCTAATATTAGGAAATAAAGAAGTAGCGAGAGTGTAAGTCATACATGATCAGCTCTAGCTATAGTCTAGTATATAGAAATCATGTCATGCCCGTGGCTAAATGTCAAGGTCCAAAATACGATCTAAACACATGCTCCCTAAACGTCGTAACAAAATATGTACATATACTAGTGTGTGTAAGAAAGGAAAACCCACTCAGGTACTCTGGTGCTCCGAGTGGTCATCATAGAGTGTAAGGTATGGAAGATCCTCCTGTTGCTACCAGATCTGGCCAAACAAAATCAGTAGGATCAGACCCCAGATAGCAAGTACCGCAAAGGAAGCCGACTAATGAATTAAAACCAGCATACAAACATAACAAAGACTAAAGAAAAAATGACAAGTAAAAAACATGAATAATGTAAAGATACCACATGAAACATGTAAGAAAACTAGAAACATGTAAATAAACTGGAGCATGAGCATGTACATGATCATGTAAAGTAAACTAGAATAGTATGTAAGTACAAGATCAGGAATCATGGCATGAATAATAAACATGTACAGGAACTGGACAAGAACAAGACAAGCTAGAACAAGACTAGACAAGACATGATTGGACTCCATCCATCAATCACGGCCAAGCAATGGGTACAACTTGTACGTTAGCTAGATAGAGTTATCACAATCATAGTTACTAATATATGCAGTTTAAAAATTTCGTACGGTGCATGCCCTGCAGTCTGTTCAACTGAAACTAAGCAAGTATTCATATATTAGATGCACCATCAAATCGACATGCATCCTAAAGAAGTGGCATCACACAACATTGAGCCAAAGTATGCATCACACAACCGTGAGCTATGTCTGATCCCTGCAATTGTGAGCTAATAATAAGCAAGTAAACAAGTACATGTACAAGTTGTCCCACTCGACGGTGTGCTAGAAATATGTTCCTCACGACGGAGTGCTCCAAATCCATCCAAGACCGACAAGATAACGTGACTTCATGCAACCTAGATATTCCTCCCTCCCATGCTCTAAATGATCAAGCTAGTTATTAATTCTTAACATTTTAATTTAGGATTTCCGGTGTGACATTTCGTAGAATCTATCCTAGACATGACACTTCTGTCGGGAATATGCAAGACTGGACAAGATAGGACAAGATGCACTATAATAAGCCACAACAGGATATACAAGAAACTAGAAACACGAGTGCACTACGACGAGCCACTATCAAACAAGCAAGACAAGACAAGAATCATGAGTGTGCCACGATTAGCCACTATCAAGCAATCAGGACAAAAGCATGTAAAGAACAAGTCATAACAACTACGTGCTCAAGAAATTATAATCATGACTAGGCATGACATGAATAGTACAGTACAATAAATTTGGACATGTAGGTAAAACTCAGTAAGAAACATGTCATGGCATGTACAGAAAAAGCAATGTGCAATAAGAAATCAAGAAACTAGAACAAAATCAAGAAATATAGAAATTAGAAGTCCATTTGGAAGATTTGATGGATTGCCGTAGATCTTCGATCGATCACAGCGAGTTTGGTTTTCATAAATTTGGGCCATTCGGAAGATCCAGTAGTGTGACGTGGATCTCCGACGGATTTCCAAAATCTGGACAAAAACACATTAAATAGCAACAACGATTTTTGATGACCAGAATCCGATCCCGAATCTCGTCAACGCTAAATCTAGCTAGAACCAATACTGAAGGTAAGTCTTATATGGCATATGAACTAAGTCTCATGGTGGTAACTCACGTATCACTCTCGATACCGAGTTTTTTTAACTAAGTAAAATAACAAGACAATGCATAAATTAAAACCTAGCTCAAACCAAATTCAGAAGCAGGTAATAGATGATATTTATGAAAGAAACATATTTACCAAACCATGTACTAGGTAATACTGAACATTCCATATCAAAAGAAATGAAAACATTAATAAAACAATAATATTTAGTAGTTCAACAATATGTATTTGCCTACAAACAAGCTCCTAACCTATATCTTCTACTCCACCACCATGAGGGGTACAGGAACCAAACTCTCAGGCCTCAAGGCAAAGCTCCAAGTTTACGAGAAAAACGGAGAAGAAATGAAGAGAGAGGGAAAGAGAGAAGAGAAGGGACAAAGTAAAAATTTTTTTCAAAATAAACTGAATAGGGTATATATAGACAAGGTAAATTAATCTTGATCATCAGATCTGTCACGTCTACGATCCATGACTCAAACCGATCAATCTTATCCATCCCACAAAGAAAAGCAATAAATCAATGGACAACAAAAACCAAGAAACCAATGGACGATAGCGAGCATTGCACACTATACATCACAAATATCTAACCATTCAGATTATCCGACGAATTTTCATAAATTATCGTCGGATTATCCGATCGGCTATATCAAGTTCTGAGTGATCCTTCGGAAGATCTGACAGATATTCGCGGATTACCGACGGATGACCCAGAAGAAAGGCAAAATTCTCACTTTGACATTTCATATAAAATGCACATTTGAAGTGAATACGACCTCCTGGGATACTTTTGTCATTTAAGATTTTTTGTTATTATTGTTAGGGTATTAAGTTGTACAATTATAATTTAGGTTTTAAGTTGTGTAATATTAAAATTTATGGTATCACGTTGAAAAACTTAAATAATTGAGGGTATCAAATTGATTTAAGGAGGAAATACAAATTTTGTTCTCCAATCATACTCCCTATTTAGCTAGTAGGATAACCAAGTTGCAAAGAGCTCCCTAAATCTATGGAGTAAAAAATAGCATTCTAGATGCTTCTAACACTAATGCCCAATGTGTAACGCCCCAGTCCCAAAATACGTAGGACTAGGAATACGTAACATGCCGGCTACGCATTCGACCAGACTCTGGTCTGACTCGAAATATGCATAAGCTGTGTTATAATAGACACAATCTACATAATACAACTATATCTATGTCTCAATCCACAATGAAATAAAATACAAGAAAGAGCCACATGTGTTAAAGTCGGCCGCCCAATAACACAAGAACTCGAATAGACGAGAAAGAAATATGAGTCTATAAAAAACTAGGCTATGGCAGCAGAGGAGTAACTAATATGATTAAATAACATACCTCAGTAGAAATGAAATAAGTACCTTATACCAATGCCCGCATATCAAGGTGATTAGCCTCAGCATCTTTAGACAGGCTCCACAACCGTTTAAGCTGTAAAACTGGCAGGGGACCATGTCCTCAAGGGGACATAACAAGGTACAAGAAACAACATGCCAAAAGTAAAATATTATAATGCCACATACTCAATGATAAACTACTGTAACCATCTAAGTGATATGCAAATGAGGGTATGGTATCGTACCCGGGCGGGTACTCACGGACTCATCCGTATGCTAGATAGTACCCTCTAGGCTCCGTGTGGGGGAACCCAATAAAGGATAGTATATGAAGATTTATGCACTTTAGATTCCGTATAGAGAACCCAAAGTCCAGTACTCATGTAAATAGGTAATATGTAGAATATGCCCAGAGCACGATGAAGACTCTCCCCTCCTAATGTAACCTCACATCTCATGTCCACGACGTCTCATGTCCATAACACGCAAGATCATGACCTCTAACTAATGCAAGGAGTCATAATAATATATATGTTATATACCTATCTCATATCATGTATCCTATAAGCCTACACAGAATCACCATGAATACCTCAAGAAGGATTCTGTTACATGTAATAGTGTCAAGTTTCCTACGGTCTGTCATGCTCAGGATACAAGCACGTATCATGGGTTCGTGGTAACAACTCTCTAACTGACTATACCCGACTCCGCGGACGGATATCGGCACCCGAACCTTATTCGGACACTAAATATCTTCTCACGGCCCTAGGGTAGACACACACAACAATCCTATCAAATAGCTATAGTAACTAAATACTAATAAATAGAGCAAGAACTGAGATACATGATGGCAAGGTACTTGCCTGTTGCCTGTTGCCTGCTTCAGTGTCGCCTGAATGATGTCTTCAGTTGGAGGTACAGCGGATCCAAGTTGTCCTATTATAACATATTCTAATCAATATACACAATCTAATTCAATTAATATAAAAAGAATGTGATCATTTGCACAATGTCAACTAGTATAGTGACTTTCATGCCAACGATCCAACGGTTGTGTGGCCTTCGACAACGTGCTAATAACCACATACCATGCTACTTTTTATTACGTCGTGTGGGTCTCGAATATCATGTTATCACACGTAAATTTAGGCATTTATATGATTCCAATATGTGTAATCCTAAACATACGAGATACGACACGATGTCCCAAATTCACGATGACGCTAAACGATACTTCGAACATGCATGTAGCCTCTCAAACATGCATGTCGACAACAAATAAAACTGAAATTAATATGAATTAATTTCTGGAATTTATATTTATTTAGTTAAAAAATACTAAAATATTTGTCGTTGCATATACAATGTTTCGTTGCATATCGACTAGGTGTTTTAGCAACTTGACAACTAGTTTGTGCATGCAAAGTTGCCAAATTATATAAAAATAAATCATTTAATATATAAAATATACTAATTTATATTCTAAAATATAAATTAAAACTATTTATAAACATTATTTGATGATAATATATTCAAGAAACAATTATCTAGTTAGTATGTCTAATTAATGACACAATATGGCCAACATACCTATTTATTGGGAACCAATTATAATAGAAAAATTAATATTTTAATTCTAAAATAATATTTGAAAATAATTCAAACATATCATATTTATTTTATATAATAAAATTAAGCTAGTCAATTAGCACATTCAAGTAATCTCACTAGGTTGTCCAATTTCGGTTGATTCGGACTAGATGAAATCTTGAAAATATAACACTTTATATTCTGAAATTAATAAACTTATAAATAATATTCAGAATATATTACCATAGAATTTAAGATTCTTAACCATCGAATTTCAGTAGGACAAATAGGACATAAATCTATACAAGTTCTATTTTGAGAATTAATGATTACGGTGACAAAAAATAATGAAGTTGCAAGCAAATATATACATAAAACTTTATGAGAAGAATTTTGGACATAGTGGGATGTTGTAGAAGAGTGTTAGAGTTGTTACCAAGAGATTAGTTGCTGCCATGGGGTCTCCTAAGGGTGCGCGAACAGCAGTGCACCGAATTCAGTTTCAGCCTGGACACCTCTGATGGAGGGGCTGTTTTGAGAGAGTTAGATTGAGTTTTGCTAAAACGTTTGTGAAGAGAAAATGGTACCAAAAGAGAGAGGAAGAAGCATACTAAATTTGAGAGATAAATACTTATTGTAGAGAGAGATATGGCTAGAATGGTGGAGACTAGTTGAATTCAGATTCAGCCTGGGTAGGGGTGGAAAGATGGTTGTTTGGAGAAAAATTGAGAAGGATTTTGGAGATGGTTTGTGAAGAGAAATATTATGAAGTGGGTTAGGAAGAAGTTTTGTTCAGATACTATGAGGTAATAAGGTGAGGAGAAGTCTATATATAACCAACCATTAAGGGGGAGGTGAAAGGTTGAGTGGAGAGTTAATGGTTGAGAGTTTTTTGTAGGTTATGGAAATGGAATGGTTAAGGGTGCTTGGGGGTTATGGAAGATGAAAAAGTGGGAGGGATTGGCTGCCTATTTAGTATACTTGACCACACTTGAGTCCAACCTATAGTGGTTAAGTGGTGAGTTAATGGTTGGGTCAAGTCCAAAGTATATAGGGCTGGAATTATTTCTAGTAGGTTAAGTGTTAGGTTTTGGATGTTATATCATTATGTTTGGTGTTTTGTAGAGAGGACAATAGTATATAATGTTTGGTATGAACCATGTGGAGGTATAGGGAATTTGGGTTGAGTTTGGACTAGCTAAGTCAACCGGTAGCTCAATAGGACTAGAGATTGTGTCATTAGGATTTACAATAAATAGAAAATATGTAAAAGTCTAATTTGTCTTAAAATATAAATTAATATTAATTATTCACATTAAAAATCCAAAAATTCAGGGAGCTTACAATCTACCCACACTAGAAAATTTTGTCCTCGAAATTCAAACTATAACTAGAACTCTATAAATTTATATCACTAAAGTTAGTTTTAGAATCTTACCAGAATCCTCGAATAAATGTGGTTAGTTCTCACTCATGGAATCTTATCATTCTCAAGTAGATTATCCAGGGGAATGGTACTTCCATGCAACCCGAACCAACCTAATCTTCTGCCCTCTAAGCGTCTTCTCGCTAGTATCCAATATTTTAACTGACTGCTCCTCGTATGATAAACTGGGTTCCACTGTGATCTCAGAATGATTGACCACATGACTGGGGTCGGTCATATACCTCCTCAACTATGAGACATGAAATACATCATGCACTCCCTCCAGAGATGAGAGTAATGCAAGACGAAATGCCACTTCTCCAACACGCTCTCTAATATCGAGATGTTACTAATCTAGAGGTAAGGCTTCTAACTTGGCTATTAAATCTCTATCTACAACTAACCATGGAGATAGAAAATCACAATCCCTCCGTAACTCTGTCAATCCTTCAAATCTATACTATATTCCTATAGGTTACATCACTAACTTCTATAGTAGTTCAATTAGCGATCCACCCATTCTATTCATAAGCAATCTATACAATCCTTACAAGTATGCCTACCCATTGATTCCTAACTGCAGGGTAAAGGTCGAGGCTGAACTAGACAGTCACATAAACCTATTGGTCATCCTTATAATCCTGGACTTCCATAGGTTATTTTAAGACTAGTCTTACCATGTATAGAGATGGTCATCTTTTCTAACACATATATTCTTACTCTATTCATATACCATCCTAATAATAATTTCTCTAGTACTTCTATCATAGGCCCTATCTTCGGCAAAAGATAGCAGGATTTGGTCTAATGGTTCCATGGTTGCCTGTTAGGGTTAGGCTTTATACTGAACTATATTATAACTTATTCCTTGTGAAAGTATCTATGAAATTCTACCCACCTTAATTATTTACCTAATCCTGTAATCTTGGATTCCTATCTCCTTCAATTTTTTTAGAATAATGGTTCTATACAAGCTTAGCCTTAAATACAAGGCTTACCAAACCATTCTATTTATACCAAAAGTCTCTAATCTATCATATCTAGTTGGACATGTTCAGGAATACCTATCATTCGACTAAGAGCAATTTTCTACCAAATTAAAACTCATAGAAAATAGATTGCCACCATTATAGTCGATCTTTCTCGCATAGTTGTTCTACCCAACTCATACATACCTTAGATAATCACCCTCCTATTAAATATTTTACCAATATAATTTTTATCCTACGATAAAATATAATCAAATCTACCATTACTAGTCCAGGTATTGAGGGGACACCTTGTTCATCAAACACATAATTATAGTAGGCACGTTCATCGATCCAAAAAGTGTCAACAATCTTGTAGTTACCGTGGCAAAATCTGAATGCTATCCTTGGAGTATCCTCTTTCCGCATCGTCACCTGATGGTGTCTTGATCTCAATACCTTCGCTCCTTTTAGGTGGTTGAACCGGTTGATGGAGAACTATACTTCGAGTCACCAGAACGATATTGGGCTTCAATGATCAATCTGCCTGGAGATGATGATCCCCGACTCATTTTAAAGTATAAACTATCTATCAAGATTTTCTAAGGATGAGATTAGCTAACCTTTAAAGTTATATTCTAACTTATACTACCTTAGAGGTCATATATCTTGATTCCAACCAGTTCACCCACTTCTGTGGCTTGGATTTTCTTCAATCGTCACTCCTGGCAATATTTTTTTTACGCTAGGTCCTAACCATCCTTAATCCTTTGTAGTTCTTCAATCTGTATATAGTGCTACTCCTATGATCCTTTATTTTTATACCCCTATGTGTATTTTATTCCAATACAATTATTGTAACTACAAGTCCTTTGGGGTTCCTATCTAACCTGTATCGATGAAGGATTTTATTATGCATACGACTTCTTGTCTACTTAAGATAAGATTTCTAATCCTACTCTCAAGTGTTATTTACAGAGGTTAGGATTACGATAAATCATTCCTTAATCACATTATCCCATTTTCCTATAGGTTATCAAAATTTCTTATTAATATGGTTAACAACCCACCCTTTTAATTTAAAGGAAGCCATGCAATGCCTACAGGTACGCTTAATCTTTTTATGCTTGTTTACTAGGCAGTGAACAAGCTTATATATGAAACCTTAACAACCACTTACCTTTCGACTAATCTTCTAGTCATGGTTGTTAATAGGTCATTTCAAGCTATTCCTCCTATGTATAGGGGTATATCCAGTCTAACACCGTCCTCTCCATTATACAACAAATATTCCTAGATCCACACCATGGCACAATCTATCATCAAGCATCATTTTGACTCACTCCTTCGATAGGAATCTCCCTAGTAAAGATCCTTCAGGTTACTGTCTAAGGTAACTTTATTTCCTACATATGCATACTATCATAACTTCTATATCCTTTAAATGAATAAAAAACTTTTTGCAACCATACAATGTCTATAAGGATTCATATCTATCTATTGTACCTCATCCTTTTCATATCAAGACTTTCGAATTCTTTCAACTATAGTCTTTCATGTGGGTAATCATATTCTAGTTAGGAAACCGTATCTAACTCTAAAATTCTACTTCATTGTATTCCAACCACTCAATCTTTAGGATAGAGGAACATAACTTGCCTTCCTTACTAATCTCCAATTAAACTGTGCTATACCTCTACCCCATCTCTATATAACAAAGGTATTCTAATTTGTCTAGATGCTTCTAACACTAATGCCCAATGATTAAAACTTATTAAATTATCCTATTTTTGTATATATTTTTATTTTTAATGTGGATTTTTCCCCCTCAAATAACAAAAAAGAAACACAAGATTGGATTTTGGACATGAATATTTTTATAATATGTTCACCATGTTGGATTGTATCTCATTTCATGTTTAGTCCTACAAAAGGGGATGGCAATGGAGTTAGTAATATTCTCACATCGAGTAGGAGGTGGGATCATGAGGAGTAGATAATTGGGATTGGTTCAGACCTTACATGAAAAATTTCTTTTAACACATATGGGTCTAATCCAATATCGTACCTCATGGGCCAACTCTGATTCGGTTCATACCGCTTTTCCAACAAGTGGTATTATAGCCCATGCATGGTTATAGGATTGGTTTGGACGACTTTAGGTTTGAGACAGATGGCGCTGAACTTTCATGCATATAATCGGATTATACGTGCTCTCTTCTCAATGTGAAGTTAGAAGCATTCTCCATAAGGGGGTTTGGGTGTCAAAAAATTTACAGGCGGATCAGACCTAATATTGGAGACAACTACATGAATTTGTTTCAATGGTGGGTGTAAATTAACGTGTCCAAGGTGGAGCAAGATGTTGGGGTTGGCATACAATGTTGGTGTAGATGAAAGTGTCGGTTTGGTTTTATGGTCGAACAGATCGAGATAACAATATGTTGGATCTCCTGGGTGCTCGACTGACGGGAATGAGAAAAGGTAGCAGGGGTGCTAAGATTGTTCGGTTGACGAAAACAAGCAAAGATAGCAGGGGTGCTAAGGTTGTTAGGCTGGCGGGAATGAGCAAAGATAGCATGGGTGTGAAGGTTGTTTAGCTAGCAAAAATGAGCTAAAATGAAAATTGTTGGATTGTATCTTATTTCTGGTTGAGCCCTCAAAAAAGAGAGATGACAGTGGAGTTGGTAATTTAGCCCAATATTGGGTAGGATGTGGGATCATGAGGTATTGAAAATTGGAATTAGTTCAGGTCATACATAAAAAATTGGAATTAATATGAGCTCTCTAGCCTAGTGGTAGTGGAGCGGACACTTGGAGGGGCCGGCAAGGTTCGAGACTCTAATCGTGTCTGTGCGTTGGATTTCAAAAAAAGAAAGAAAAATACATGAGCCCAATCCAATATCGTATCTCATGAGCCAACTCTAGTTCAGATTACACCTGTGTCCCAACGCACCAATCAACTTTACCAACATTATTTTTAAGTAGATTAAAAAATTTGAAAAAATTATCTCAATGGATAAACAACGATTAATTTCTTCCAAAATACATAGTAATCTCAATAATTTGACTATAAGCATTTTTCGATTTGGAAAGTGTCACGATCCGTACCCGTTGTGAGGACACAAGTACGTAACAACGTCCAGCCTACGCCATAGAGTCGACGGTAGAACGTTGTTCTAAGTCTTTAGTTAACCATCAACTCATGCAGTATATAATATACTCGTCATAATCAACTCCGAACGGAGGACAAGTATAAGATATGGTACAACTCAATCACAGTCTAAGCACGATAAGATAACACAGAAAAAGACTACAAATAGAAAGACAACTACAACTACTGAAATAATAACATCATCTCAACAATCTAAAAAACAACACAAGTCTCAAGTCAATACAACAAGTCCGAAATAAGAACTAATGCAAGTCTAAAGCTGTATCCCGATCACTGCTAAGTATCGGGACCAAAGGTGACTAATCCCTCGTCAGGTCCATAATGAGTAGGACAAGCATCCTCGGGGCTATCATCTGTAATATTTTCAACAGGTCCAGTCAGGACAGGAATGAGCACATCTCATCTAGAAAACCTAAGTAAATGACAGAGAACTATAAAGCAGTTATAGACAGTTGTATTGATGAACATGGCAGTTTATTTTTAGGTGATGGTATAGCGAGACAGATAAAGTACAAAAAAGTAAGGTAATTAAAACAAGAGAAGAATCATGGCAATAAAGACTGTAAATAGAAACTAACTGAACTAGAGTAACATGATATAAGTCCAGGCAGTAAATATAAACAAGTGTAAAACCCAACTAAGTCCAGACAACATGAATCTGATACCAGGTGATTCTAGTACATGATGAGTCCAGTATAAGATGATTCCAGTCAATGATCAAAGATTCCAGGATGAGTCTAGACTATATTCTAACAGTATGTTTTAAAATACCGAGATCGACATGTAAACGACTATAGGTAATCCGGCACATCACACAGTCGACCGGGTATGAGATGGCTATCATTCCAGTTTGATTCCAGCATGTAGGGTAATTCCAGAATTGGGGTATGTCTACATGTCTTACTTAAGTATTTTTCCTTCCAGCAAGTACAAGTGAATCCGGAATACGACACGAGAATCGAGATGAGTCCAACCAAACATGATGATACCAGCAATGATTCCAGAATGATTCTAGGGTGATTCCAGTAATAGAGGCTAGACAATATGGTATGTGTGTCGCATACATGAATCTAGAAATATCTATACGTGTTGTAACAGAGAATCACATACAACTAACTAGAATTGAAGTACAGTAATTGACAAGTAAATGAGAGAACTATCAGAGAATGTACTCCCCTGCTACTCTGAAAAGAATAGTGTAATATCAGATGTCTGCACCGGAGTCACAATATCCTAAACAGAGTAATATGGGTTATGACATGTTCAATATAAGGAAAATGAAAAATACAATAGAAACTACATGATTTCTTGGTCAAACTAGGTCAAAGTCAAACTTGGGTCAACCATAGTCAATACTCTTGTCAACTAGGTCCATCCTAGTCCAGTCAAGTCTTACTAGGCCTAACCAAGCCTAGGCTAGCAAACACACACCATCACAAGTCATAGAGAACACATATTACATATATATACATGCTTACATTACATTCATATATTTGAACTTGCATTCATTCAATCATAGGCATATTTACATAGATGCTTGCATTTCTACATTCATTCATGCATTCATTTCTTAACATATATGTATTACATTTGATTATTAGTTCATGGCATTTATGCATACATATATATCTATCACATATGTTATCTAAACATGCATAATACATTCATCCATTCTATTTTTTATACATATGCATTACATGATTACATGTCATTACCTATATTAATGCTTACTTATACATTATATCATTCATGCATACTTGCATATGATCAGGATACATTCATTATTACTTGCATATGCATACATTAGATTACATACTAGCATTAACCATATATGTATATATATTTTATACATATAGAGATATAGAGAGGGGTTTTTGGCATGGCTGTTTATATATGATGTGTGTGTGTGTAGCTGTGTATTTTGTATCAGGAAAACAGGGGGTTCTAATATAGCATGTAAAGGCTAAGGTGTACATGGCATTTTGTATAAGTGAGTGTCAATTGATCATGGTAGTTTGTATATGGCATGGCATGTGAAGAGTGTGTTTACTGTACAGTGAAAGGGTTTATGATCTCAGGTTCATACATGCAGTAGGGGGCAGTCTAATGTGTCAAGTATTCAGTCATATGGTGACATCAGTTAGTGTGTGTGATAGTGTCAATTGAAAGGGGTGAAATGGTCTCAGGTTTCAACAGCAAGTAGGGGTATCACACATGCAAGGGGGGTTAGTGATCTCATGTTTACAACATGAAGGTCCCAAACTCAGTGTTCAGTTCACAGTTTTCGAAATTTATAGATGGGTGTGTATGTAATAATTCAGTTAAATAGTGCAAGTTCTCAAATTTTAGTTTGGTGTGCACAAAATCAGTGTCATGTTCTCAGATTTTAGGTTGAAAATGTGTGTGTGCGGGTTCAGCTAACAGTGTGTTTCAATGTGTGAGTGTGGTATATGGTGTGATGAGTGTGTAGTACAAAACCAACTCATTTCAATTTCCTATTCTAATCCAACCAAATCCCCAAGACTGATAACCAATTCAAAAATGAAACAAACAAGGATTACCAACCCAAGCGAACGAAAATCTGATATCAAAAACAGCCTTCATAGTAATAAGCTATAGGTAAACTAAACCCAAACTAATTTTCTCAGTTCAGACAGTGTGTAACCGTCAAATAGAAATCCAAGCCCAATGCAAATTCGAAACTGAAATCCCATGCTAATCATAAAACCCCTAGTATGTAGACTAATCCCCAGATGCATTTGGATGTACAAACAATTGATTTAAACACACAAAAATAGGTTAATATACATTCAAAATTCTCAGAAAAATACCAATGATAGTACACGTATCAGAAAATTAGAAAAGAAACCAAATTGGCATTCGAAAAATCACATAACACATCAAAATAATGGTGGGTAAGGGTTCATGCACAATTATAGGTGTCACCCAGGTTGTCTCGTGTCCACAAAAGTGGACAGGACGTGTCCAATCACAAAAACACACACACAGAAGGAATGATACATAGACAGCCTCGTACAGCGAGGACACAGCCTCGTGCACACGACACGTGACACGACAAGCCACGTGCACGTGTCCCTAGGTTCGCCAGGACTAGGAGAACGTGTCTAGGTGTCTGCCTATAACTACCTATTTTCAAAATCAAGGGTAATTTTGTCATTTCTCAGTTTTCCATAATTTTGGTGATTTTTAGTTAATTTAAAACTACTTAAAACCACGACTTGTGATTTTGATGATTGACTAGTGTAACCCTAGAGTTTGGCTAAGCCTAGAGACTAAGCATGACTAAGGGAGCCTAGTCATGTGATTAGGATGACTAATTATAACTTTTTAGCCTAAGGATATTTTGGTCATTTTGACAATTTTGTGAAATTATAAATTATATTAATTAAATATATGATAATTGTTAGGTTGAGACTTGACCTAGAAACTTAGCCTAATCTAGATTAGCCTTGATTAATTAGGTTAACCTAGTCATGACTTGATTATTAATATCTAGATATTTTTAGGTAAGATATTTTACTAGGATATTTGTGGAAAATGTAGCCTATGACAAGTTGAACCAATAGGAAGGCCTAGAATTTGGTGGACAACTCCTAGCCACTCATCTAGACCTAAAACCTAACCCTAATCTATTATGGCAGCCATCAAGTGCCCCCTTCCTATAAAACATCCTTAGCAAAAACCTTTGCCTCTTTTACAACTTCTTAGAACCCTAATAGTTCCTCCCCAAATTTCCTTCCCTAATATCCAAATCAAGCCCAAATTGGTCCTAATCAATTGCAACATCACCCTCTACCATAGTGGAAGCTAGTGGGGGCTTGCTAGCTAGGGTTTGAAGTGCTTTGGTCAATTGGAGTTCAAGGAGAAACCCTCATCATTGCCCTTTTTCATTGAGATTCAATCTCAATAGGTAAATCCCATAAAACCATATGAAATCATGTTTTATTTTCATAGATGCATGCATATAGGTATACCCTAGCTGTAGGGTTAGTTTGGTGCTAGGTAGTGTCCATTTTGTGTCCGTATCGGATACGTATCAACCTAAATAAATAGGTGTTCGATGAAATATTTGTGTGAAAAAAATTGTGTTAATTGCAGAATCTAAATGAATAGAAAATTAAGTTATTATATGTATATCACAAATCATTTTGACTGAGTCGAAGTTTAAAAGTTTTTCGTGTCCAAAATGGACACGCATACACGCGCACAAGCCCCGTACCCATGCCCTGCTACCCGACAGCAAATTCTTCCTGTACACGACACTTGGACACACCAAATTTGGTGAGCTCATGGGGGCCATGACTTTCAGGCCACCCACGAAATTTTAGGTGATATGGTGGAGTATCTAGGGAGTTCTCGAGCCTGCACTGAATTTACACTGTCGCACACGCACTATACACGCGGGAAAATTCTGCACTGATACGCACGTGTAACACTCGACACGACTCTTGTGGACATGGTGCAGGGTGACACACGTGTATCCCTACTCTGGACGAACACAGGGACACGACCATGAGGTGTCTCGTGTCGTGTGTCGTGTCCTGGCCCGACTTGCACACGTGCACGAGGCCATACTGAACACTGTGTTTTCCTACTTCCCTTATTCGATTTTTGATACTTCGTGTCCAGTTCTAGGACACGTGGACACCCTCTACATGTGCACACACATGTGGGACACCATTGTACACGACTGAGTTAGGTTTTCATATTGTTTTAATATTCGAAATTGGGTTGTTATGTCGAATTTTCAGAACACTGATACCTGTGTTCAGTTCTATTTTTCAGAGTTTTTAAATGATGATTAAAATGAAATTATTGAGATTTAAATATAAATTTTAACTGTGATTTATATGTTAATACTGGGATTGTTATGGGGTTTAAAACTGAGTATTGTATTGTATTGGGTTGGTGAATTGGTCTCGAATTTGGTTTCGAGACTGTTCACTGGACTGTCAAGTTAACTGAGATTTGGTTGTTAAAGGTTAACTGAGATTTACATATGTTTTAGAACTGAAATGGGTTTTGCAGGTAATAAGTATCTATATGTATGTTTTTGGATATGGATGTTGAGCCTTAGCATGGCATGGAGAAGCCACAGGGCATACAACAGCAGTATGCTGCAGTAGCAGCAATAGTAGGGTCATGGCCACTGGCCAGTGCCTAGTGTTTTGGTATGTATGGTTATAAGACCAATAGGCTTAGGTTTAGGCCTTAGTGGCAGTAGAGTTAAGTGAAGGTTAGCCTTCACTGTTTTATGGTGTTTGTAACATTCAATTTGATGTTAGAGCCTTTGGAGGTTGTCCTGTAATAGGTAGGACAATAAGTGTTTTAGCCTAGCAATTCAAGTGTGGCAATTGTCAGGTAAGGTTGTGTGTCTCAGTGAAATAGATTGGATTATAGATGTTGTGGTCCTGTAGCAACCATGAGAGGGACATGGGACCTTGGAAATGGGGTTAGTGTCCAATAGGATGTTATATAGTTCAGTCATACCAATATGGAGAGGGTGCTTGTGTGTGAGAGTGAATATGTCATAAAGTTAGATTAGGCTAGGGTATCATATATGAATGAGTTAGTTAGTGTGTGTTAGCAAGAATTGAACCAGTTTAGAAGAGTGTGGGGGGTTATGTCCTAGTGAAGTAAAACATGGAAATGGTTATTGGAAAGGACACATATGGGTAGGCATGTGAGGTAGGCATGCGAGTACATTCTCTGATAATATTTTTGTTTTACGATATCGTCTTTGTTTCTAGTATTTAGTGTAGATATCCTTGTTCTCTTAACACATTGTTCACACATATTGGTATTTGTCTGGATCCCGTCATAAGATGTTATTCCTCTTATATATGGTATGCCTTGTGCAAGTCTTCCTTATTCCTTGGTCATTGTATAGACACGATTCCTGTGAAGGAGAGCTACTTCCCAGAGAATACGTGTCATGACTGGATCCACTATATTAGTCAGGGATGGGGGTGTTAGTGTAGATATGTGATCAATACCCCACAGTATTACATTGTATCATCATTGTATCACCATTGTATCCTTATTGTATAGTGTTAATCATACACTCACGTATGATTAGCCATGCCAAACATTGTATCAAGTTCTAAGCCGATCACATGTTGAAACTAGTGCTAAACCCACATAGATAGCAGTTCCAGATTTGCGTATATGTTATACATTATTTTCTTGCCTTATCTCATTACAGTTTTGATATACTCTGCCAGGATGCATGTACGCTCTACTTTACCTAGTATATTCTCTCTATCTACTGCTACATTTTTAATATTGTATAACTAGAACTGTTGTTTGAGATTTTGTACTCGCTCCTGTCCTGACTGGACCTGTTGAAAATATTACAGATGATGATGGTGATTGTCCTACCTTCTATGGGGTACACTAGGGTGACGCTCAGGAGCCCGAGGAGCATCTAGCTCAGTAGAGGGTGCTTACTCTAGTCTAGTATTTTTTAGTTTTTAGTTTGTATCGGATTGTTCCGATTGCTAGTTGAGACTTAGTTATATTTCAGGACTTGTATTTATTTGTGTTAAACATCTACTTTGTGTGGTGTGATAACTCTATTTATATTTTAGTTTCTTTCTTTTATTTGATTTCATATCGTGCTCTATCTTCCCTATACTTATGATTGAGATATAGAGTTGAGATGTTATATTATACCTCCGTGCGGAGATGATATGTTTATATCATATTGATGTTAGATGTTAGATGTTATAGATGAACTATACAACGTTCTACCACCGACACTGCGGCGTAGGCTGGACGTACCCACGTTCTCGGGCCCTTCATCAGGGTGCGGGTCGTGATACTACCCCGTGTCCATGTGTATTGTGTCGCGTATATGAGACACGTATTAGACGCGTTTCTACGCACGTACAGTCTTTGTGTATGACTAGTACGGCCTCTTTTTCGTATTCGACACGAAACGAGGTGTCGTAAAACTTGGGAAGTGACTTGTCAGTCACTGCCCCAACCTCCACACCAATTTTCGCATGTCAAAACGCTGTGTCCAGAGAGAAATAGGACACGGGTAGCATGACAGCGCACAAGCGGGTCGTACAGCGTGTCCGTACCCAATTTTGATACGAAATCGACACAAAAAATCACATCAGTCTTCACAAAAGTTCAAGTACACATATAGATCTAGGGATTCATGCAATTAGTTTTACAAAAATCAAAAATAAAATCCTAAGTGGCATTCTATCAAACACTTACCTATACACTATGACACGTGTCCGATACGGACACCAAATGGACACGATTTCTGCCCAAACTTTAAGGACAACTAGGGGACACCTAGATCTAGCCTAAAATGCAAAGAAAACAGAATATTAGCACAATTTGAGGAGTTTTACCTATAAATGCAAATAACAAGAAAAAGCTTCAAATGGGGGGTTCCTCCTTGGTAGCCAAATGCTCCAAATTGACCCAAAGCTGGGATTACTCTCCACAAACAGAAAATAGGAGAGTATTGGGCTCTAATGTAAGAAACTAGAATGAAAAATGAATTAAAATGAAGAATCTATGGATTGGGGAAGAATGACCATACCTTTCTTTTCTCTAAGTGTTCATTTAATACAAAAGAGGTAAGAACTAAATGAGGAGGTTATTTATAGGGAGGGGAGCCCTAGTGGCTGGTCACATGCTGAAATTAGGGTTAGGGTTTAGTCTAATGGGCTATGGGCCTAGTTGCTCTAGTCATGGAATCAATTTCTAAGTCTCAAGCCTATGAACCAAATTACTAACCCTTCTATTTGAATCTTGATTTATAATGACTAACTTAGGTTGACTTAAGTTAGACTAGGGTCTCACCATGCTAACCAAGTCACCATAGCTAGAGTCAACATCTAGGTTAGCCTACAAAGTCTCAACTAGTCAAAGTCAAAAATAACAATCACCACTCCAATAATTAATTAAATAATTCCAATAAGTCAAAATAACCAAAGTATCCCTAGACTAAAAATGATAATTAAATATCCCCAATCACATGGTTAAGCACTAGGTCAGACAGTCTCTCGGGTTTCACTAGCAGCACATCAAAATCATAAGTCATGACTTCAAACAGTTTTAAATTGATTAAAAATTACCAAAAATCATAATGTGATAGAAATATTAATAAATAATAATTATAATTACAAAAGTTCATAATTACCCTCATTTGGAAAACTGGGTGTTACAAGTCTACCCTCCTTAGAAAAATTTCGTCCTCGAAATTTAAGATGAGCGTACCCCTACTAGGTCAAACCCCCAATCAAATCAATGTCGATAGATAACATGCTATACAATCCCGCTGGTCGTGATATCATGGTCTTGATCAGGGTCACTATACTATCTATTATAGCACAAAATATATTGACAGGTACTAATAGAATCACACAACAAGATGGAAAGAAGAACAGGAAAGACAAACCTGCTAACCCGTTACCCGTAGCATTGGTCTACTCGACTGTCAGCGCAAAAGCCCTGCCCCTCCGGGGTATATCCCTCTGATGGTGCGGGGCATGGTGCTGTGCTACAGGTGGCCTAGCTCCCTCTATCTAATCCATGACACTCAAGTAATATCCACACTGATATTCCACTCAATTATACTAGGGCACCATCTATATGGTATATATTCTGCAATCTGATAATCATACCCGTCTATCCAGAATCATGTTACCAGAATCCTCGTCACACTAGTAAGTATGGCTGCGATAATCCATAGAGTCCACAACTAATGTACATACCTCTAGAATCATGGTATTTAAAATTTTTGTATTGCCGCTAGCTTGGCTGCAAAAACTTTAAATTTTTACACCAGAGAAATACATCCAAAATCAGACTCTATCTCATCGTCAAACCAGCTAATATGGCTGTAGAAGACTCTAGATCCTGTGACTGAGGCAACCTAGCCCATAATGTTATCTTGGTAGAAAATTAAGTCAATAATGAATACCAAGAATCAATTTCAATGATGAACAAGGAAGATATACAGATACTGTCAGAATCGAATTTCGAGATAGTTTATAATGAGATTCTCAAGGGTCATCCCAGGAATCGTCTCAAGTAGTCCTAACTGTGATTGAGTACCTCTCCGTTGAAGCCTATCGCTCAATCCTATCGCAGGCTCGCAGCAGTACAACTAAGTCACCATACTACCACGATATCGTACTAATGCGACTCTCGACCTGCATGGGCCACCACTAAAAACGTGTCACAACCCATACCCGTTGTGAGGGCACAAGTACTTAACAACGCCCAGCCTACGCCACAGAGTCGGCGGTAGAACGCTGTTCTAAGTCTCTAGTTAACCATCAACTCATGCAATATATAATGTACTCGTCATAATCAACTCCGAACGGAGGACAAGTATAAGATATGGTACAACACAATCACAATCTAAGCACGATAAGATAACATAGAAAATAACTACAAATAGAAGACAACTACAACTACTGAAATAATAATAACATCTCAATAATCTGAAATACAACACAAGTCTCAAGTCAATACAACAAGTCCGAAATAAGAACTAATGCAAGTCTAAAACTGTATCCCGATCACTGCTAAGTATCGGGACCAAAGGTGGCTAATCCCTCGTCAGGTCCATAATGAGTAGGGCAAGCATCCTCGAGGCTATCATCTATAATATTTTTAACAGGTCCAGTCAGGACAAGAACGAGCACATCTCATCTAGAAAACCCAAGTAAATGACAGAGAACTATAAAGCAGTTATAGACAGTTGTATTGATGAACATGGCAGTTTATTTTCAGGTGATGGTATAGAGAGACAGATAAAGTACAAAAAAAGTAAGGTAACTAAAACAAAAGAAGAATCATGGCAATAAAGACTGTAAATAGAAACTAACTGAACTAGAGTAACATGATATAAGTCCAGACAGTAAATATAAACAAGTATAAAACACAAGTAAGTCCAGACAACATGAATATGATACCAGGTGATTCCAGTATAAGATGAGTCCAGTATAAGATGATTCTAGTCAGTGATCAAAGATTCCAGGGTGAGTCCAGACTATATTCTAACAGTGTATTTTAAAATACCGAGATCGACATGTAAATGGCTATAGGTAATCCGGCACATCACACACTCGGCCGGGTGTGAGATGGCTATCATTCCAGTTTGATTCCAGCATGTGGGGTAATTCCAGAATTGGGGTATGTCTACATATCTTACTCAAGTATTTTCCTTCCCAGCAAGTACAAGTGAATCCAGAATACGACACGAGAATCGAGATAATTCCAGCCAAATATGATAATACCAGCAATGGTTCCAGAATAATTCCAGGGTGATTCCAGTAAGAGAGGCCAGACAATATGGTATGTGTGTCGCATACATGAATCCAAAAATATTTATACGTATTGTAACAGAGAATCATATACAACTAACTAGAACTGAAGTACAGAAATTGTAAGCCCTCTGGATTTTTAGGGTTATTTTAAATTTTTAAATGATTTATTTTTGATAAATATTTTTATTATAATTAGTTTTGATAATTAAGTATACTATATTCGTGACTCTGATTTTTGGAGCGCAAGAGATGTCAACCCCTCGAAACGCTCTTTACGATTTCTGTTCTGGACAAATTTATCTTCATGTTGATATATCACGTCCCACCCAAACTTGTTCCCTTGTGATCTATTTGCATCGCAGAACTTTTGGGTCAAATTAGGCTATTTGAATTATTATTAAACTTTTATTTTTGATCATTATATGCACGTTGTCGTGACTTTTAAATTAGGAGCACAAGACTAGTCATTTTCTTCAAACCAACTTGTCATACATGATCTACTCGAGACGCTCTGTACCCATGACCTTCATGTCCTACTCAGACACAGTCTCTTGTGCTTTATTTTTGTCACACAACTTTCCAGACAATTGACCCAATCCCAATTTACTCCACCGAGTCACATTTAATTCCAACTTGTATTGGAGACACCATTTTGACCCAAACTGGTCGACCCAAGTTATGGACACGGACCATTTTGAGCCTACTATGCACGTGCCACTTGCGTGCCACCAAGTTGATCTCCTTTGTGTTCCTATTGCATCCGTGATTTTAAATGGTTTAAATTTGTTGTTTTGATCAAACTCTAGCCTAAGCTCGACCGAACTTGATCCAACGTCCAACCCAGTTTTATATGACCCATATCATGACTGTCCATACACCCAACGGGTATAATTCTCCTTTTTCCCTACTCAAAAATATCCCTAGTTTATATAAATATGCATTTCTCTCTCTCTCCACTTATATATATATATATATATATATATATATATATATACATGTAATAACGCTCTCTCTCCTCATATTAACTCCCATATCCCCCCATAACCAGCCACAAACATCCCCCCTCACTCCTAGGTTCTCTCTCCTCTTTCTAACTCTATTTCTATAATTAAACACACAACCATCACCATCACTCTTTTCTCTCTCTCCATATTTTAAACACACATACACACTCACCATACTCTCCCTCTCTTCTCTCTCCTACATCCTCTACCCGACAGGAAAGACACCCCCCTCTCTTTCAGTCCACTCTCTCTCTCCTTTCTTTTATCATCTCTCTCTTATACTCTCTCTCCTCTCTCCACATATCTCTCTCTCTTACACCTCTAAAACCGACAGCCCCTCCCATTTTCCCTCCATCTTCATCTTCACCATCATCAACTCCACTCCCCCTCTCTCTCAAACTCTCCACCACCATCAAGCACC
Source organism: Iris pallida (assembly GCA_029216955.1). Lineage (NCBI taxonomy): Eukaryota > Viridiplantae > Streptophyta > Magnoliopsida > Asparagales > Iridaceae > Iris > Iris pallida. The sequence continues at coordinate 41,539,551 of JANAVB010040619.1, forward strand.
ACTACCACCATGGGCATCACCACTATCACCATCCTTCATCACCTTCATCTTCATCATCCTTCTCATCTTCACCTTGTCTTTCTCCCAGCGAGCTGCTGCTGCCGCGGGTTGCTGTTGCAACCGTCGCACGTTCGTCGTGCCACCGTGCACACCAGGTTAGCCACCGCCGACCTCCTCCTCCGGCGAACCCAGGGTGACGCCCCCCAAATCGGATGCAACAGCAACAGCGTCCAGCTGCACAACAGCTACCGCCGTGCCTATTTCCCGTGCCGTCGCGCGCGCTTACTATGCCGTCGCGTGTGCGAGACCGGCCACCGCAGCCACCACCGTAGCCCGACGCACTCTGGCGACCATCCGCGCTCCACCCCGGCACAGTCCCGCCCTCTCCGGCACACTGAACAGTCGATTTCGACATTTACGTCGAAATTTCGTCGTGACGCGCACGGGTTCAAGCCAGAACTCGCGTTTCAGAACGTCGACTTCGTGCATATTTCTGGGCAATCCAACCATTGGATCGTCGCATTCCTTCTTCCATTATAATCTCGGTATATAGCTCTACCTCCCCCTAAAGTTTTAGCCGTTAATTCTTCCATTTGATATGTCAAAATCGGCCACCAAGTTGACCGTTTAAATTGTATAATTTTTGGACAGTTTTGCGGAGCCAACTTCATCGGCTTGTATCTTTGCCGACGCAGCTCCGTTCGGCATGCCACCTATTCCTGTGCACAGCTGGTATAACCCTCTTCCTGTCCCTTAAGTTTCATTTCATTGTGAGCTTGTTTGATTGGTTGAATTCGACGCCAAATTTGGCCGTCCGAATTCATAATTTCTAACTTGTTAAATTCTAATTTTGAACCTGGGACTTCGAATTCCAATTCTGACACCACTAGTATACTCGTGACGTCGTTCTGGCATGAATTTATATATAATTTGCTTAATTTGGAGGACGTGGGCCCTGACATGTATTTCGGTACAAGACGGGCCCCACAGTTCTGGTCAACGGGCCATTTTGAGATCGGCTCATCGGAATCCACTTCTGGATATACCATTGGGTTCGTATCGTTATTCTGGACTCGTTGAAAAATACTTTGCTAGATTTAGTGGACTTGGACTACGACACGCATTTTCGTGCAAACCGGATTCTATTGTCCGGGTCAAAAGATCATTTTGAGATCGGCTCATCGGAATCCACTTTCGGACATACCGTTGGATTCGTATCGTCATTCTGGACTCGTGGACATATAATTTGCAATATTTTGATGACCTTGATCTTGACACATTTTTCGGTGCAAGGTGGGTCCAATGGTGGACCGTATCTTGATCCGAATGACCATTTTTCCCCTGTGTCCAGAATTGGACTTATGGATAGTCTATCCTAGCTATTTTACCTATTCTGAGAACGTTGGTGATGTTTGTTTCAGCATCCGACGACGTTCATAGAGACTTCTATGTTGCTATCTTTCTTGGACTTGACGATTTGTATGCAGGACATTATCGGCCCACTGCTTTACCCCATGCAAGATACCTTGCCATACTTGTTCTGTTTATATTATTCATATATACTCATATGTTATTAGCTGGTGGCACTGGTACTGTGTATACAAGGATGACTTGGGTGTTACCGATGATGGCATCGATGTTAGGGGTGCGTGCGTGTGTGACTTAGAGTTAGTAGACATACTCGACATAGTGAAGTTATCTCGGATAACTTCATGACTTGACACGAGACATTTCATGGCACCTTGAGTGAGAGTCATTGTGTTGGCACGAACTTCCGCATTCGACTGATCATCGGTGCGAGCGGTTCATATGACGGTACATATAGAGTTAGATAGTGTCTAGATTAGAGACTCGCATTGAGATATGGATTGTCTGAGTTGTGGATACGAATTGTAAATTTTCTGGGACGGGGAAGACAACCAACAGGCGTATGGGACAAACAGTTACATTATTTTATGTTAGCCTCATCGGGGACCCGACTATGGGCGTGGGCCCTTACTAGTAGGTACATCTCCGACAGCGGCCACTAGCTGCATGCTAGGTTCGGTTGGGAGGACGCTAGTATTGTGCTAATTGGCTCATAATCCGACGCTCGGCCCGTGTTCCGACGTAAATCCTTCGGCTCTTGATCCGACGTCGGCCCGTGCTTCGACGAAATTATTTCACCTACCCATACGTTCCAAAGGTTGTCTTCAACATGCATTCACATAGACTGGTAAGTTCGTGTACCTATGTCGGACCGTATCATGGGACAATATTTTGTCATGGACTGGTATACCATCCTTTGACCAGGAGTGGTCAGAGTTATGGTTGCTGATTGATGACTGGATATTGTACCACGTTGTGACTCAGGTTGATCATTATATGATCAGTTCACACTATGGCATGTATTCTTGTATCTTGTTACATCCCTCTGAGGACCTGGTGAACTCTCCAGGTATTCGCTGAGTGGTTAATACAGAGTAGCTGGCGGGTGCTGCATGCTGCACCGAGGTCTCAGGTATATATTTATATTATGTTCTGGCATATTCTATTTATTCTTTCCAGCTTATATCCTCACCTATATTTGCTTCATACTGCTATGTAGCCTACTATTACCAAGCTTATACCTTCCCGAGCTTGTTCGAACATGTATATTACTGGGTGGCCAACTTTAGTATATTATGTTCATTCTTGGTGTTCATTTCATTACTGTGGATTGAGATGTAGATGATCAGTTACTCTTAGTTACCCCTTTACAGCGGAGTACGTCCAGGGTTAAGTCCATTAAATTGGGAACTTATCCTAGATCGTATTAGCTAGCATGGTCACGCTCAGGTTCCTATACATTTTGGAACTGGGACGTGACATGTTTTAGTGGTGGCCCATGCAGGTCGAGATAAATCGCTTTGGTTACGTTACTGTATCGGACGAGCATGTGTTAGGATGTTATATCAGAATCTCAATCCACACTGCTATTGAAAAATTCCCATTGACTTCTATTATCGCCTTTGAAATTTCTTATTTGTACTCAATCATACCGTTCTTGAAATAATATTTATGAATTCTCGTCTTTTCCTCTCTCGGAAGGACGACACTTGTGTTGACGATCACTTCGTCAATATCCTATTATTGATTGTGACTATGGTAGATAGAATATCTAGTGGGTAACTATTTGGGGGTACATAGAGGTTTGGATAGATGTCTTTACTAGATTGACAAATAGGATGTGAATGACATTTTTGTCGAGGTTTAAATCTTTATAGAAAAATCTCCTTAGTTGGATGATTGCATAGTCGCATATTAGTGATTCGACAACTTCATGTGAATTGTCACGACCCGTACCCTAGAGTAAGGGCACGAGACGTGGGTATGTCCAGCCTACGCCACAGTGTCGGCGGTAGAACGCTGTCCTAGGTCAACATCTAACAATATAAAGGTACCTGTACAGCATATACTCTCCGAATGGAGGTGACATAGCAGTACAGTCTCAATCACAACTAAGGTAGAGCATGATAAAAGATAGATAGAAAATCATAATGAAAACACAGAGATACAATCAAGAAGTCTAAGTGTCTAAATAAGTACATATCCCAAATCATCTCAGAATCTCAAAATACAGCAATCCAGAAAAGATAAAGACATACTAATCTAGGGGAGTGTCATCCACTGCTAGTGGGTTCTACGGCTGGTCCAGGTCACAGTAATCCTCTAGGGTCGCACCATAATAAGTAGGGCAGAACGCCTCAGCCTCGTCCTCTGTAATATTTCAACAGGTCCAGTCAGGACATGAGCGAGTACAATACATCTCAACAAAATCATAACAGGTTAGGAAATATAAACTTGCTAGAGAGTAAGATACAGGAAACTGAAGAACAACATGATGTAAAAAGAGAGAGACTGTAAGTAAATAGCTACAATATATAGAGAACTAACAGTAACTAGTGATTCAGAGCACAAGATGGTTATGTAAACGGTACGATGTTGTACACGAGTAATCTAAAGAGGGCGTACACGAGTAATCTACTGGATTGATTACATAACCACTTCTACTCCCCCGCCCCAATCATTACACAAGGATCTAGCCAAGTTATGTTATTGTACACGAAGGTCATGTGAATACATGAATATACACGATTTTATACGTTTCGTACACGAATGTCACGAATACATGGGGTACACGATGCTCACGATAATGTACACGAACACGAAATACTCGATGTATCTGCTAAGGGGATAACATCGCACGACAAGATCCATATAGTACTAATCCGTGTTTCCAACGTGTCAGCATTATGTAAAGTAATCTAAAACAGGAAATATAATCCTAAACAAGATATGAATGATCAGAGAATGTACTCGCCTGTATCCTAAGTATCTGAAGAATATCTACTGTCCGAGGAGTGGTGTCTGTCTCCTATAGAACAGTACAAGTCACTATGAGTCTAAAATGATAATAAGATGCATTACAATGCATTCTATATGAATCTAGGTCAATCTATACCAAAGTCAACTCTTGGTCAACTCTGGTCAACCCTAGAAGTCAAACTAGGTCAACTAAGTCAAACAAGTCTATACTAGTCTAACTAGTCTATTCTGGCAAGCACACACCATTTCTAGACTATACAAGTCAACTAGACTCTATACTGGCATTCAAACCACATACCTAGGCTATGAGCCATAGGTATCCACCCATAGGCAATGTCATGCCTATACCAAACCACATATTCATATATACCCATATATTAATATATCTAAATTAATATAATAACACACATTATAAATATATAGGCTACCTATAATATATGCATCACATATAGATATATAGCATCACATATATATATATATATATATATATATATATATATATATATATATATATATATATATATTTTAGCATCACATATATATATATATAGCATCACAAAAAAAAAAAAAAAAAAAAAAAAAAAAAAAAAAAAAAAAAAAATATATATATATATATATATATATATATATATATATATATATATATATATATATAGCATCACATATATATATATATATATATATATATATATATATATATATATATATATATATATATATATATATAAAAATATATATATATATATATATATATATATATATGTGATGCTATATATATATATATATATATATATATATATATATATATATATATATATATATATATATATATATATATATATATAGCATCACATATATATATATATATATAGCATCACATATATATATATATATATATATATATATATATATATATATATATATATATATATATATATATATATGTGATGCTATATATATATATATATATATATATATATATATATATATAAATATATATATATATATATATATATATATATATATATATATATATATATATATATATATATATATATATAGAGATATAGGAAACTGGAAATCATGCAATTGTGTCTAGGTGTTTGTGTAAGAGTGAACAGAAGAGTGAGTGAATCTTGAGTGTATATGTGAAATAGAATTTCAAGAATTTGAAGAGTGTAGATAGTTTTGTGTGTGTGTGTGTACATGAGTCAATAGGAAAACAATGTTGTAGTGTCATGAGGGTGTAACCTGAGAATAACATTGACAGTTTGATATATTTATCAAATCAATACCCATTCGCATTTGGTTTAAAGAAGGGGATCAATATTGAATCTAAACTGTGAACTAACACACAAGCAATGGATTAATCATGACAATTATCATTCAAACAGTTTTCAGAAAAATTAACCAAGTGACAGTTCAACCCATTCTCAGTTGCATTCCCATTCAAACTCAGAAATTAATTCACATTCCATTCTCAGTTTATCTCATATTCATATATTACATTACTGATAGTTCAATATCAAACTGGAAATCAGTGAACACCACAACCAAATAACCAAATCGAACCTAAAACCTAACAAAATCAGTAAACAATCAACCTAGCAGATACTAATACATATGTACAATCGATTTAATGTGACAAATAATTATTAGAATCAGTTGAATTGGAATAAACTCAGAATATAAAAAAAACAGATAGCATGTATCAGTCCTCATGGGGAAATTCGAATTTCGATCAACAAATCATGTTAATATGCAAATTAAAAGGTTGGTAAATAAGCTATTACATGTGTACGTGTCACAGGGGGTGTTTGTGTCCAACCAAGTGGACACAAACGTGTCCAAACAACCACACATACACAGACACGAATCTGGGTACAGGCAGTGTCGTGCACATGTGCACATCACTCGTGGACACGACACAGTATATCTCGTGTCACGTGCACCTACCTATGTGTTCGCCTAGGGTAGGGCTAGGTCCTAAGGTGCCTGAAATGTGTCTACGTCACGTGTCGTGTCGGATTTTAAACCGTGTGAGTGGCTAAAATCGTGCGTGCACAACCCGCGCGCGCGACCAGTGCGACCAGTGCTCACACAAATACGTGTTCGATACGACATGAGGACACGTGCAACTTGGGGAGCCTCATGTCAGTGTCTGCCCCTAAGTGTGTGTCAATTTTCTCGTGTCCAAGTGGCGTGTCCAGTGAGTTATGGCCCCCGAGTAGCAGGGACTGCTACTCGCGTACTGTGCACGTGGTAACAGCATGTTCACGTATCCATTCATACACGACACGACATAATGGTCACCTCAGTCCAACAGAGATCGATAAGCTAGACCAAACGCTAATTTTCTATTCAAACAAAATAGAAAATGAGAACGAAATGCCCACTGTGGCATTTCATCGAACACTTGGTATGCCCACTGATATATGTCCGTATCGGACACGTATTGGACACGAAAGCTAGCAATACCTATACCAATAGTTAGGGTATTCCTAGGGCTTCCTATTCATGCAATTAAATTACTATTTATTGGAGAGGATTATGAATTACCTAGGGGTATGAAAAAGCCCAAAAAGCTTCAAGGAGAAGTGTTCCTCTTGCTACCCAAACTCCTCCAAATTGTTCCTCTACTGAAATTTCTCACCATGGTCAGGAAATACGCAGATATTAGAACCTATTGCAAGAAATTTGAAGGAAAAAGAAGTTGAAATGGAGAAGATAGGGATTGGGGAAGATTGGGGTTTACCTCTATTTCTCCAACTTGATAATTCCTAAAGGAGGCTAGCCCTAAGTGGTAGAGACATTAAATAGGGTGAGGAAACCAAGGTATGGCTGGCCACTAGTGAGGGATTAGGGTTTTGGGAAGATCAAATGGCTATAAATCAATCTAGCTAATTCAATGGTTCACAAGCCTAGGTTTCATTCTAGTCAAGTTGTGACCTAGTTTGCTCTATCTAATCATGACTTAACCAAGACCAATAAATCCTAACTAACACTAACCATAGCTAGCTATGACTAATCTAGGTTAGGTCAAGTCTAAGTTAGGGCTAACCACACTACAAGGCAATGAATTAAATCATATTCAAATCACACCATTACAATACTCATATTAAATTCCAATTAAATATATATATTAATTCAAATAAATTCAAAATGAAAAGAATACCCTCAAACTAGAAATAATAATTAAATCATCCTAATGACATGGTTAGGCTCTAGGTCATGCAGTCTCTAGGGTTTCACTGGCAGCACATCAAGTTCATAAGTCATGACTTAAAATAATTTTTAAATAGTTTAAAAATGATTAAAAATCACCAAAAATCATAATATAAAATAAATATCAATAAATAATAATTATAATTACAAAATTTCAAAATTAGCCTCATCTGGAAAACTGGATGTTACAATCCTACCCACCTTAGAAAAATTTCGTTCTCGAAATTAAGATGATCGCACCCCTTCTAGGTCAAACATAGACAAGGGTCAATCACTAGTCAATTTCTCAACATCCAAGTACTTGGTCATCAACTGGTCAACTTTTCAGGATTTCACCTATGCTAGCTATCTAGGTGTTGGCAACTAGAGATTAGCAAAAGAAAAACTCTATAATAGACTAGCTCTTAACTTCCCAATCCTATCAAGTCACCCATAACTAAATACCTACAAGCTAAGCACACCAATCCCAAATACCACATATATATATATATATATATATATATATATATATATATATATATATATGCTCAAGAACAACAACCCATCACATATATCCTAAGTATATCATCTATATATATATATATATATATATATATATATATATATATATATATGACTGATCAACCAAGGGTTAAGTAGACTAAACTTATAAGGGACTGAAACAAAAGCTTAGAATTTAGGCTAAGGATGAATGGTCTGAATCATCAATATAGGCAAAAGGAAATGATGCTAAGGAGACTGAATTTATAAGCTAAAAGTCAGGACATTTGGGTCCACTTGTATAGTCAAAGTGAAAGAAAACCTACAAGGTGACTGAAACATGCCTCTAGATCAACCTGGCCTCTCCTCTATATCTGGCTAAACTAACTACATGCAGGACAGTGGTCTGAAGAAGTGAACCAAACTGGTGTACAAGGAATACAATAGGCAGTATACTACAAATGAGTGCAGGCTACGTACCAATCAAAATACATTACATATATATAAAAACTATATATATTAATCCTCATCACCTCAACTCTACTCAGGGTCTAATAACACACACTCCCTACCACATGCCTATCACTCCAATGAAGGGGTCAGATACTTTAAGGTGTACTAGGGCAGAACAGTGAAATATCCCAAGGGGTGAGTGTAGACCTCCAGTATGCATGATACTAACTCTCCATATATGTAGAATATGGTAAGGGGTTAATGGTTATATTGGTGAGTCAATAATTGGGGTCTGAACTATGGTCCAGTGAAACCTATGATGCAACCTGGTAGGTAATAAAATTTGAGTGCAGTGAACAACTTGTACAAGTATGATCCACGGGAACAGGGTATCTAGTGAAGGGTCTGCACACTGCCTATAAAGGTTGATCAAACATGACTGAACTCAACACAAAGAGGACTTAACTAAAAATAGAAACTGGACCAATATAGGCTAACAACATGTCAATAATCATATACAACAATGATCTATAGGTACCAACCAAACCCATATCCCATATGCCCATATCATCTGTAACCTATCTATATATATAGACCCCTCAGTCTTAGGTGAAACTACCACTATATTCAAGGACAGGCTCTGGTCATGGGTGCCTCACTGAAAAAAATAAAAAAATAAGGGAAAATAATAGCAATCATTAAGGCTGTAAGGCATACTAACATCCTATATGTAAACTGGTTGGTATTATAAATAACAGGGAAATCATCTACAATAGGTTACTATTCTAATACCAATGCTATCTATCATCTCTAGGGTACATGCACTCTACAAGTCATCACATCATTACACTATAAAAGAACTACATATGAATAAGATTTACAAACTAAAATATCCCTACTCCTAAGTTATTTATAATAACAGAAGGGTATAATCATATGCGTCTGTCCAAAATCATGTTCAGAGTCTTCGTCATGCTAGTGAGCAAGGCTACGATAATCACAGAGTCCTTGACTAAGGCACATACCTCTAGAATCATGGTATTTAAAATTTTTGCATTGCCGCATGCTTGGTAGCGAAAACCTTAAATTCCCACACCCGAGAAATACGTCCTAAATCCGACTATATGTCATCACTATGCCAGCTAACACGAATATCAAAGATTCTAGATCCTATAACTGAGGTGACCTTGCCCATATGATTTATCTTGGCAGAAAATTAAATCGACAATGAATACCAAGAATCATATTTATTTACGAACAAGAACGATAAGCAAGATCTGTTGGAACTGAATTTCGAGATAGTTAAAATATGGCAAGGAACGGAATTGAGATGGACAGAACCTGCGATAAGCTCTCCTACTACTTGTGCACTCTCTCCGCCGATGATCAGATCCTCCGTAAAGTAAACATCTGCCCAGCCTCTTCCGGCATTCGTCCCAATCGTGCCCTAGTTTCCTACAGAAAGGGCAACTGGTAATCTGCTGCTGTCTAGGGATCTGCTGTATCTGTAACGGTGGTCCCCTCGGTTGCTCTGTCGGAGCCCTAGCTCCTGCTGTTACCTGAGTTATTATTGTCTGGCTCCTGGGACACTTCCTACACTGGTGCTCCGCTGAACCACAAAGTAAACACCTGCCAAGCCTCTTTCTGCAGTCGTTTCACCCATGGCCTGCCTTCTTGCAGAAGTTGCACCTAGCATCCTGCTGCTGTCTAGATGCATGGTGGAAATATGCACGTCCATGACCCTGAAGGTACTGCTGAACAGACCTTTGCTGATACTGATGCTGAATCTGGCCGCCCAGTGGCTGAGCATCCACCAACTCTACTGTTGCCCTGACCAACTGGTGGGTATCGTGTACGCTCTGTCGGAGATCAGCAGACTGGCTCTGCTGCATCTGCTATTGAGTCTCCAAGAATTGCTGAAAAAGGGTAAACATCTGAGCCACTGCCCCTGAAGGTAACTGCTGCTGGAATGTATCCGAAATGATGGGAGAAGACCTCCAGACAGGTGGAGGTACACTCCCAAAAGCTGCAGACGCTCCTATATGAGCAGAAACAGGAGGTACTGTGGTCCCAGCGTCCTCAATCGGGCGAGGGGTGGTAGACCTCTCACCAGCGTCTGCTGGGCCAGAGCGATGCGATCGTGTCTCAACCATCCTGGAGACACAGATCAAACAAGAACCAATTACTGAGAATGAGTCGAAATATCAAAGGAGGACAGTTAAAAAAAATTAAGGGAAGACGATAAGTAGCAAATTTAGATAAAAGGAATTTGATAAGGAGTTTTTCCTAGTGTGATTGAGTACCTTCAAAAAAATACTAATTTCTACTGCAGGCTGCAGTGATATTCTAGTTCGAATAACACTACACTTCTAAACTAGACCTGCATGGGCCACCACTAAAAACGTGTCACGACCCGCACTCTAGAGTAAGGGCACGAGACGTGGGTACGTCCAGCCTACGCCGCAGTATCGGCGATAGAACGCTGTCCTAGGTCAACATCTAACAATATAAAGGTACCTGTATAGTATATACTCTCCGAATGGAGGTGACATAGCAGATACAGTCTCAATCACAACTAAGGTAGAGCATGATAAAAGATAGATAGATAGATAGAAAACCAGAATGAAAACACAGAGATACAATCCAGAAGTCTAAGTGTCTAAATAAGTACATATCCCAAATCATCTCAGAATCTCAAAATACAGTAATCTAGAAAAGATAAAGACATCCTAATCTAGGGGAGTGTCATCCACTGCTTGTGGGTCCTGCTGCTGGTCCAGGTCACATCAATCCTCTAGGGTCGTACCGTAATAAGTAGGGCAGAACGCCTCAGCCTCGTCCTCTGTAATGTTTCAACATGTCCAGTCAGGACAAGAGCGAGTACAGTACATCTCAACAAAATCATAACATGTTAGAAAATATAAACATGCTAGAGAGTAAGATACAGGAAACTGAAGAACAACATGATGTAAAAAGAGAGAGACTGTAAGTAAATAGCTATAGTATATAGAGAACTAACAGTGACTAGTAATTCAGAGCACAAGATGGCTATGTAAACGATACGATGTTGTACACGAGTAATTTAAAGAGGGCGTATACGAGTAATCTACTGGATTGATTACATAACCACTTCTACTCCCCCGCCCCAATCAATACACAAGGATCTAGCCAAGTTATGTTATTGTACACGAAGGTCATGTGAATACATGAATATATACGATTTCACATGTTTCGTACACGAATGTCATGAATACACGGAGTACACGATGCTCACGATAAAGTACACGAATACGAAATATCCGATGTATCCGCTAAGGGGATAACATCGCACGACAAGATCCATATAGTACTAATCCGTATTTCCAACGTGTCAGCATCATGTAAAGTAATCTAAAGCAGGAAATATAATCCTAAACAAGATATGAAATGATTAGAGAATATACTCGCCTGTATCCTGAGTATCTGAAGAATATATACTGTCCGAGGAGTGGTGTCTGTCTCCTATAGAACAGTACAAGTCACTATGAGTCTAAAATGATAATAAGATGCATTATAATGCATTCTATATGAATCTAGGTCAATCTATACAAAAGTCAAGTCTTGGTCAACTCTGGTCAAACCTAGAAGTCAAACTAGGTCAACTAAGTCAACTAAGTAAAATAAGTCTATACTAGTCTAACTAGTCTATTCTGGGAAGCACACACCATTTCTAGACTATACAAGTCAACTAGACTCTATACTGGCATTCAAACCACATACCTAGGCTACGTGCCATAGGTATCCACCCATAGGCAATGTCATGCCTATACCAACCACATAGTCACATATACCCATATATTAATATATCTAAATTAATATAATAACACACATTATAAATATATAGGCTACCTATGATATATGCATCACATATATATATATATATATATATATATAAATATATATATATATATATATATATATATATATATATATATATATATATATATATATATATACATAGTGATATAGGAAACTGGAAATCATGCAATTGTGTCTAGGTGTGTGTGTAAGAGTGTACAAAAGAGTGTGTGTAAGTGTGTACAGAAGAGTGAGTGAATCTTGAGTGTATATGTGAAATGGAATTTCAGAAATTTGAAGAGTGTAGATAGTTTTGTGTGTGTGTGTACATGAGTCAATAGGAAAACAGTGTGGTAGTGTCATGAGGGTATAACCTGAGATTAATATTGACAGTTTGAAATATTTATCAAATCAATACCCATTCGCATTTGGTTTAAAGAAGGGGATCAATATTGAATCTAAACTGTGAACTAACACACAAACAATGGATTAATCATGACAATTATCATTCAAACAGTTTTCAGAAAAATTAACCAAGTGACAGTTCAACCCATTCTCAGTTGCATTCCCATTCAAACTCAGGAATTAATTCACATTCCATTCTCAGTTTATCTCATATTCATATATTATATTACTGATAGTTCAATATCAAACTGGAAATCAGTGAACACCACAACCCAATAACCAAATCGAACCTAAAACCTAACAAAATCCGTAAACAATCAACCTAGCAAATACTAATACATATGTACAATCGATTTAATGTGACAAATAATCATTAAAATCAGTTGAACTGGAATAAACTCAGAATATAAAAAAAACAGATAGCATGTATCAGTCCTCATAGGGAAATTCGAATTTCGATCAACAAATCATGTTAATATGCAAATTTAAAGGTTGGTAAATAAACTATTACATGTGTACGTGTCACAGGGGGTGTTTGTGTCCAACCAAGTGGACACAAACGTGTCCAAACAACCACACATACACAGACACAAAACTGGGTACAGGCAGTGTCGTGCACGCGTGCACATCACTCGTGGACACGACACAGTGCATCACGTGTCACGTGCACCTACCTATGTGTTCGCCTAGGGTAGGGCTAGGTCCTAGGGTGCCTGAAACGTGTCCACGTCACGTATCGTATCGGATTTTAAACCGTGTCAGTGGCTAAAATCGTGCGTGCACAACCCGCGCGCGCGGCCAGTGCGGCCAGTGCACACATGAATACGTGTCCGATACGACACGAGGACTCGTGCAACTTGGGGAGCCTCGTGTCAGTGTCTACCCCTAAGTGTGTGTCAATTTTCTCGTGTCCAAGTGGCGTATCCAGTGAGTTATGGCCCCCGAGTAGCAGGGGACTGCTACTCGCGTGCTGTGCACGTGGTAACAACGTGTTCACGTGTCCATTCAGATACGTAACGACACAATGGTAACCTCAGTCCAACAGAGATCGATAGGCGAGACTAAACCCTAATTTTCTATTCAAACAAAAACAGAAAATGAGAACGAAATGCCCACTGTGGCATTTCGTCGAACACTTGGTATGCCCACTGATATGTATCCGATACAGATACGTATTAGACACGAAACCTAGCAATACCTATACCAATAGTTAGGGTATTCCTAGGGCTTCCTATTCATGCAATTAAATCACTATTTTATGGAGAGGATTATGAATTACCTAGGTGTGTGAAAAAACCCAAAAAGCTTCAAAGAGAAGTGTTCCTCTTGCTACCCAAACTCCTCCAAATCGTTCCTCCACTGAAATTTCTCACCATGGTCAGGAAATACACAGAGATTAGAACCTATTGCAAGAAATTTGAAGGAAAAAGGAGTTGAAATGGAGAAGATAGGGATTAGGGAAGAATGGGGTTTACCTCTATTTCTCCAACTTGATAATTCCTAAAGGAGGCTAGCCCTAAGTGGTAGAGACATTAAATAGGGTGAGGAAACCAAGGCATGGCTAGCCACTAGTGAGGGATTAGGGTTTTGGGATGATCAAATGGCTATAAATCAATCTAGCTAATTCAATGGTTCACAAGCCTAGGTTTCATTCTAGTCAAGTTGTGACCTAGTTGCTCTATCTAATCATGACTTAACCAAGACCAATAAATCCTAACTAACACTAACTAATACTAACCATAGCTAGCTATGACTAATCTAGGTTAGGTCAAGTCTAGGTTAGGGCTAACCACACTACAAGGCAATGAATTAAATCATATTCAAATCACACCATTACAATACTCATATTAAATTCCAATTAAATATATATTAATTCAAATAAATTTAAAATAACAAGAATACCCTCAAACTAGAAATAATAATTAAATCATCCTAATGACATGGTTAGGCTCTAGGTCATGCAGTCTCTAGGGTTTCACTAGCAGCACATCAAGATCATAAGTCATGACTTAAAACAATTTTTAAATAGTTCAAAAATGATTAAAAATCACCAAAAATCATAATATAAAATAAATATCAATAAATAATAATTATAATTACAAAATTTTAAAATTACCCTCATCTGGAAAACTGGGTGTTACATGAATTATCACTTTGAGTTAGGAAGTTAACTTGGAAGGATGTAGTAACACCTGCTTGATAGGACTAGGTGATTAGATAAGGTGGGTAGACTGTAAAGATGCCTCACTAAGATAGGATGAGGAATAGAGAATAGTGCAGTGTATAACCAAAACAGGAGACATGATGACTGTTAGGCCAACTATATCACCCTATGCTTGGGTCAGATAGAGTTCTGGAGAGGGTTATGATAAACCCATACAGGTTTACTATGAAAAAAAATTCCTTGGATCACAAGGATTGGACTTGAAGGAAGACAAACTTGAAAGTTTTTGGGGATGATAGCAATTAAAGTTCGAGGAACCATCAGGATGAGCAAATTGATGAAACATGGTGATCATAACCGGATATAAGATTTGAAATTTTTTTTTGAGAAATATTAATGTAGAGGATATGGAAATCAGGAATAATGATACAATGGGAGAGGAGATTACTTAGATATTGAGGAGCTATCCTAGTAAGATTATCATGGAAGATGTGTACGATTAAGTCGAACAAGTCAACGATTTCTATATTGGCTGAGTCAACCTTGAATGAACTATTGGAGATAGGGACTATGATTAATAGAGTTAGACTATGATAGATGTATTAGAGTTAAGTACGTATTAGATCATGTCTCAGATTTTCTTAGCAAATAGTTAGGCGTGCTTGTAAAACGTAAAATTGTTTATGGATAGATAGGGTAGAACATTGGTTAGTTTGTTATTGGATAGGACTTAAGGCTTGTAAAAGTATAGCATGGATTGTCAGAGTTGATTATGTTTAAGATTTGATGATGATCTTCGATTATTAATCGTAGCCAAGGATCTAGGAGTAGAATTAGAACTATACCTCAAAAGCCCGACTGGTAAACCCTCTATTGATGCAAGTTAGTTAGAGACTCTTGAGGAGTTGCATCTCGAACATTGTGTTAATATGAGGATAAGAAGTGGATATATAAGAAGAGAAATTTATAAGGAACGATATGTTTGGTCTGAATAAATGGAGGGGAATAAGATTGAATTTAAGGAAAAGTTATCAGGATGAGGTATATGACTATGATTATCTAAGATGACATAACGATGATTACAGAGAGAACTATACCCTTAAACAAGATCTTGAAATTGAGATTCAGATAAAGAGTGAGGAGATTATCTCGAGTAAGGAGACGATACAATTATGACACATAAGGTAAGATTGGGAAATTGATAATGAAATATGAGGATATTGACATGGAAAGTTTTAGCACTTGAATGAGATTATGGCATGAGATGGAAGAAAAAGATTTCAAGGTAGAGAGGTCGAGTAGTCCTAGATAGTTGAGACATAGAATCTAGAGCCAAGTAAGTACATAGTGGATGACAAATTTCTCGAGGATTGAGATATTCCAAAGAGGATAAATTAGGAATTAAAGTTTTCAAGAATTGAAGACGTCTGAAGGCCTGGGCATATTACATTCTAAACATCTTGATATTATGTTAGTGAAAGTTACAATTGAAAAGGAAGAGCCATAGAATGGAGTGTACTAATGGAAGAACATTTGATGGTATCAAGGAATTTCAAAATATTATGGGTTGGATTATAGAATAAGAGACCGGCCGAGTTTGATAGATCATATATTATCCTAGGGACCTGATAGATAGGCTAAAAGTAGTGATTATCTCAGCCCGCTTAATTTTTAGATTATTCTAGGTGACCTTCTCATATTTGTTCGAGACACATCCATATTCTTTCTCTTCCTATTTCTAAGCTTGAAAATCATGGTTGCATAATTTATTCAACTTATCATTCTAAATTATGATTTAGAAGACTCTATTCTTCCTTGGCTATACCTTGATCTCAAATCAAAAACCGTGATCTCATCTCTCTTCTGTCTAATGATCATATTATCCTAAGATGTCATTCCTCCCAAATTCTTGATCAAGCATCTACTTAGTCGTACCTTATCCTTGTGGAAAAACTCTGTCAGAGCATTTTCGGAACTCTCTGTACCAATATCTGTAACCTTCTTGTTTGTGCTTCACTTGAGCTTGTTTACAATCCTTTAAGCCTTATTGCTTTGGTTATGCTCAACCAAGACACTTATTGAACTCTGAACCATTTCTGATCAGCACTAATTGATATAATTTTCTTATAAAGTTATTGACCAATAGTACCCTGATAGTACCTAAGATTATTGCAGACTGTGATATCTGAATTCCAGTTTTTCTTTCTAAAATCTTGCTAGTAGAATCACCACTATGGTCATCTGGTCGGGACTAGTCGTACTTGACCCCATTAAGATTTGATCATCTATTCTTCTTATAGTATGTTGTTTGCCATTAAAATTCTTTGATTGCAAATTTTAATACTGTCACTACCACATTTCTAGTATGAGAGTATTTTTGTCATTTTTGGGGTTATTTGAATTTATTAGAATTTATTTGAATTTTATATATTTTATTTAGGAATTCTTAATGATTATTTTAATGGTGTGATTAAATCCTATTTAAATTGTTGCCAGAGTGGTTTGGTTAGCTTAACCTAGATTGGACCTAACCTAATTTGGTCATAACTAATTTTAGTTAGCCATTTGGAGAATTAGATGGGTTGGATTATGGTTTAAGTCAAGTTAGTTAAGTTTAAGTGAGTTTGTTTAAGACTAGGAAACAACCCTTTGTTCTAGACCACTCAATACCCTTGATTCATTCCTAGCCATAGGATACCACCTAGAAACCCTAACCTAAACCTAGTGGCCGGCCAAGACTTGTCCCCTCTCCCTATATAATATCATTTTGGGGATTTGAGCCTCCTTCCAATAGTTTATGATTCTTTCCTCAAGACAAGGTAAGCCTACACTTCATTTCTCCATATATCATTCAATATAGGTCCATTTTCATTGGGATTTCCTCCATAGCACTCTAAATACTATTCCTCTATTGATTGTGTAGTCACAACACAGGTTTGGGACAATTTGAGGGAGTTTTGAAGCTTGGAGAACCATTCTCTATTGGGTCTTTTTGAGGATTGTGCATCCATAGGTAACTT
Organism: Iris pallida; assembly: GCA_029216955.1. NCBI lineage: Eukaryota > Viridiplantae > Streptophyta > Magnoliopsida > Asparagales > Iridaceae > Iris > Iris pallida. The sequence goes on from JANAVB010040619.1 coordinate 41,557,482, forward strand.
TCCTATTTCTCCATGGATTTCCATTTTGTCTTCATCAATAGGAAGTCCTAAGGGTCCCCTAAGAGTCTGGATAGGTTTCGTGTCGGGTGTCATGGTTTTCGTGTCCGTTCTAGACACGTATCAGAACCCATGTTTCAGTGTTTGTCGAAATGCCACAAAGGGGCTGTTGGTGATATTTTCAATTTGTTTTTGAACAGGAATATTAGTTTAGATCTTGCTTATTGATTTCTATTCTTGTGTGTTAGTGTCAGTGTCATTTTGTGTCGGGATCATGGCTTAGACACGCGCTGCACACGACCGCGCGCACCGCTACAGTGCTCTCCTGCCTATCGGGGTCTGTAGCGGACACGACACACTTTTATTTAACACGAAACTCGACACAAGCCATGGGGCACTGACTGACACCCCGTGTGTCAAGTCCCATGTGTCCTCGTGTCGTGTCGAGAGAGAAATCAGCTGTGCACGTGTTTTGCAGTGTCTGTGCACACAAGTTTTTGGCCACTGATACGAGCCTCGTGTCCGACACTGACACGTTGTGGACACTGGCCAATGGGCCTATGAGGTATCCCTATAGGTGGGCTACCTATGAGGGTGACCACGAGACTCCCTCGTGTCTTGTGTCGTGCACACGACACAAGTGCACGTGTGCACGAGACAGTGCACTGACAGTGCACTGACAGTGCACTGTGTATGTGTTTTTTATGTTCTGTGCATTTGGACACACCGTGTCAGGCTTTGGGTGACACAAAATGGATGTGTGGGGTTGTGCACATGGGTTGTTTTTATTTACCAACCATTAGATTCATGAATTGTTTAACTTTTCCTAATTTATTCTCATTTAACCAATGTTAACTGATATTTAAATTCTGTTACTTCTCCAGTTTGCAAGGTTGAGTTTTGTTTGATGGATTAACCTGTTAATCACTGATTAATGTAGGTTTTATAAACTCTAACCTATGCTCCTATTTGTCATCTGCCTGTGTGTCGAGTTGGAGTTGAAATGATGGGGTTTTGGGGCTCAAATCTGGGAAATTCATTGGGGACTGTCTAAGTATTTTTTTTTTGTGATATGTAATGTTGCATACCCTGTTGGAAATCATGTTAAACCTGACATAGTTGTATTGTTGCTCTGAATTCTGAAAATAGGTTTTAACCTGGGCATGGGTTGGGGTTTGCATTGTTTCTTTAATTGCTACCTTTTCGATTTAGCCTATAGCTAAGCCTCATTGTCAACTAAAGTATCACATGAGTTCAAACCTGAGATTTGCATAAAACTGAATTGTATTGAGATGGAATTCTGAGTTGATGATTGGGTGTTTCCATGTTAAATTAATTGATGAGAGTGGACTGATTTGTTTAGTTAAACCTGAGAACAAGGGGGGTCTGTTTTGTCACTGATTATATGTTCCTACACTTGTTACCTGTCTTCACCACACAATGTATACACACACACTTTTTTTCTCTCTTCACTGTTGCAATTCCTGTCACAGTTGCAACTTCCATACACACACACATACACACACATGACACTGTTTTGACACTGTTTTCCATACTGTTTTGCCCTCTCTCACTGATCACACACACACACAAGTTTCTCTCTCTTTACTGTATTCCTGCACACTATCTTACATTACACACACACACATGACACTATTAGTCATACTGTTTTGGGTCTGTCCCTTGCTGTTCTGCACAGTACAGTTATACACACACAGTCACATATGTTTCCCTACATGCCTATTCTATTTTCTATTATAGAGTGTATATGTAATGCTAACTCTAATATAGGTATCTATATATATAATGTAAAGTTGTGGTGTATATATAAGTTATTAATGTATTGTGGGTTATAGATTGTGAATATCTATTTGTGTATGGATATCATATAGGTAGATAATGTATGTATAGGATACATAGATCCTTGTGCTAGATAATTGTGTAAGTGTGATGTCAGTTGACCTAGTGAATGTGTAGGAGTGCTAAACTAGGCTTGATTAGACTAAGGTAGATTAGTTTGGCCTAATTTAGACTTGGTTGACCTAGTTTGACTTCTAGGGTTGACCAGAGTTGACCAAGAGTTGACTTTGGCCTAGATTGACCTAGAATCATGTAGAATGCATAGTAGGACTCCATTTTATTATTTTGGACTTGTTGTGATTTGTGCTGTTCTGATTAGGAGCCAGACACCACTCCTCGGATGGTACTTTTTATATTGGACACTCAGATACAGGCGAGTACATTCTCTGATCATTTCATATCCTGTTTAGAATTATTTCCTGCAGTAGATTACTTTACTTGTACTGTCACGATGGTCACACGGATTGGTACTATATGGATCCTTTCTTGAGATGTTATCCTTAGGGAGCATCGGGTACTTCATGTTCTGTGCGTTTCACTTACATGGCGTATCACTATGCTTCACTGGTTCTTTGATCACTTGTGACATATACTCTTATGATCGTAGAGTCTCCTAGAATCTCTTATCCCATTCACTGGGTATCCTAGAATCTCCTAGAATCACCCATTTATGGTCATCCATATTGTTTTTCATAAATAAATTCACTTTATTTATTGTGTTTCTGGGAAAATTACAACTATAAGAATCTGATCTAGAAGACGATCACTTTATCCCTTGGACGATGCGATGAAGAAAACTCGAACTTCGAAGAACTTGGACAGCAACTGGGCAATCTCTCTGTTCTCTCTGAATTGAATGTAGTCTCCGATGAAGATGAAGAAACTCTCTTTTATAGAGTTCTGGATAACTGTTCTGAAGCATACGCTCAGTCAGTTACTTGACGTGTGTATAACTGTAGGGACGCGTGGCGAATTCTGATGGAGACACATTAGAGTGTGGTTGAAAGTAGTAGAATATATCTAGGAGAGATTGATGGCATGGATGCCATGTTGCATAACTTCTGAATAAGTGGGTAACTGAGTATAGGACACGTGAGAATGTGTGTTGACTGTACGTTTTAAAATTATCCTGAATGCTTTTGCTGTGATACACTGTCTTTGTTGAAGAGGAGTCATACGCTACCTTTTGAAGATATATGTCTTGCATATGCTGACTTGGATAGTATAGAGTCATATAAAGCTGATACGCTCACTTTATTAATAAGGAGTCGTATGGAGTCCATACGCTCACTTGGTTGACAAGGAGTTGTATGGAGTCCATACGCTCACTTGGTTGACAAGGAGTCGTATGAAGTCCATACGCTCACTTGATTGACAAGGAGTCGTATAGAATACATACGCTCACTTGGTTGACAAGGAGTCGTATGAAGTCCATACGCTCACTTGGTTGACAAGGAGTCGTATGAAGTCCATACGCTCACTTGGTTGGCAAGGAGTCGTAAGCATTGAAGGAGTAGACACGTGGCTGTCCTCAATCTTCTCAAATATGCCATATCTTCTAATAACTGACAAATATCTCTCGAGCGTCGTATTGCAGATATGATGGCTGACAGACTGTCAGAAATGACAGTAATGATGGCTATGCATTTATGATGGCTGATGAGCTGTCCTCGTAAAAGACAAAATCAATTCTCGAAAATCCATACGACGGTTAATCTTCATAGGGCAGCTGTCTTTGCACGAAAGACGAAGTGTCAGATTCATCCTCCATTAAACATATGTTGTGCTGTCATTCAAGAAATAATAAAATATTTACTGAGCGTACGGCTTTGGCTGAGCGTATGGCCTTGAGCGTATGGCTTTGGCTGAGCGTATGGCCTTGAGGGTATGGCTTTGACTGAGTCTTATTTATCTCTTTGTGTTGAAGATTTTTAACTTCTTATTCTTCTTTTGTAGTGGATATTCTGGCTCAGGATGCACAATTTGAAGGATGTGTAGGGAACAACTATAAAAGTGACCTATTACATGTCCATTTTCCTCAACTCGATGGACCTTCCATAAGGATAGCTATTCTGACAAATCAGGAGAATGACACCCTGCTGAATTTGATGAGTGGACTGCCTCTACAGAGTGTGGATAGTGCTACCCACTCGAAGCCAGCATTTTTTTTGGAGATGCTATTGATATAAAATCCCAGCCTGCTCTTGATAAAGTGTCATACTCATATTATAGAGATGGTGATGAGAATCAGCCAATGTATCTGACTGGTTTGTCCAAAGGCATCAACATAGCTCGCTTATTCCACGCGAGTCATCAAAGGCAAATGAAGTGGGATATCACTCCATTCCGTCAAGCAAAAGCTGGATGGATAGGATACAGTCAAGAAAGATTCCGCAGTGGTACTGAACCACATGTCTCAGTTTTGCGAGGATTGCTGCCAGCTACCATTCCTCCTGAGGACTCGACACTTCTGAGGCTAGTTAGAGTCCCAATCTTTGTAAATGAATTTGTTCAGCTAGAAAATGCTGTTTACCCAAAACAGTCTATGAGGCTTACTGGTCTGGTAAACCCGAAGAATACCAGATGGATTGTTCTTGTAAGATGGATTCTGAACAACTTTGGGGAACAGTTAAAGGTGATAGGCCTATATAATGCTATCAAGTGCACCGCTTATGGTTTTAGGCCAAACCCAGATTTGTTCTTGGCATTAGTGGAAAGGTATAATTATCGTACCGGCACTTTCATGACTCCAAGAGGTGAGATGGGATTCGCCCTCCATGAGATGGCATACATTTCTTAGCTGCCAACAGGAGATTTGCCATATGAAGAGTATATTCCTTTCATTGATGAAATGAATAAAATTTCCGATGCCAACCAACTGGTTCTTCATGTATTTGAAGAATTAATGTGCCATTACAGTATATGTAAGGCTTTTTATAAGGCACAAGGTGCAGAGGGAGATTCCAACTGCTATTCTTCTAAGTGGATGGCCTATCTATTCCAAGGCCGCACTGAAGAAGTTCAGAAAAAGAAGAAGACTGATCAATATGTCGGTCTCTTTAAACCCCTGAGTCAAGCTGAGATTGACAAACTAATCCGGGACACCACTCATGACGACATCATCATTGAAGAAGACGAAGGCACCTACAAAGCTGGTGATAGGTTGGAGACCTATATAAAGCAAGGTAGCCGGGAATTATCTGATGAAGGTCATCTGGCCAGATTTATATCCCTCTGGCTGAGAAAATTTGTAGTACCCGGCACCTGTTCAGCAGACAGGATGCACAGAGGAGTTGTTTTTGCAGCAGTCCGTCTGACTTTCGGGTACAAGATGGATTTGCTGACAGCAACGACATGCCGTCTGAATGCTGGCTTAAGGGCATATATAGACAGGATGTTTGAATTGGCGAAGAAGAAGCTCACAACTTTTTCCCGGATAGAAATGCCCTTTACATATTTATATGGGTGGCTGATTCTCCATTTCGAATCTCTCATGAATGTTGAAATGGCTAGACCAGACGATACCTTTTTAGAAAGATACCATCATACACCAAAGTGGAGGTATGACACTCTGACAGACTGTAGAACCATATTAAACAGGGGATAATTATAGAGTTTCACTTGTGTTTCTCCGCCTGTTGGTTATGAAACCATGTCTGGGAAGTTGATTGATGGCATTGGTGCCAATGAGTTAGATGATATTCAACATGAATGGCTGAAGAGGATCAGGCCATCTCACTTGATCTGTCGCAGTGACGATGTCACCTATCTGGAGCCATATCTTCCGAGTAGGTTTGCTCGACAATTTGGCTATGATCAGTTGCATGTGGGAAATGCAACGACATGTTTTGGCTACCAAGGCGGATTAATCGACGGCGCCAGAGCTTGGATATACTATATTGCTAAAGGTACCGGAGCTACTTTTTCCATGCCAGATCCGGTTACTTATCGAGAGGAGCTAAAATGTTGGCGTCTTATGCCAAATTCTATGTATCGGCTAATACCTTCGATAAAAAATTCAGCATCTTAGGTAGAAGCTTTATCCATGTTGATAAGAGATCAACCAAATCAGCCCTGCCAAGAGATTGTCATGACCGAGAAGATCCTCTGGCTACTGATGAAGTTTATGATGAAGTTTTAGAGAATCTCTTCTCTGTTGAACTTCATTAGCCATTACATGTATCCATTGGAAGTGCTGAAGAGAGTGTATCTGCCGACAGTACACCGAAAAGGAAGCGGGGCAAAGATGCTTCTGGGCCTCCTCCAAAAAGGGTTACTCGGGCAGAGGCTCGTAATCGTAGAAGACGAATCAGAGATGCGGACGAAGCAGGTAGTGACTCCAAAGATGATTATCCTACTATTCCACTAACAAAATGAATAGGAAGGAAGGTGATAGTTTCAAAGACTAAATCTGTGATTTGTCTCGATACAGAGAGTCCCACCAATCGTGCCGAGCGATTGGCTTTAGAGAAGCAAGCTGCCTTTGCTTCTTCTGTAAAGATAGAACCTATTGAAGAGGATGTGCCTGAACCTGCTGAACCATCTATGCCTTCTGATATGGAGTTGATTCCGCCAACGGCCGGAGAGCAATAAGAGTGACGACGAACATGTTGACTATGAACCTTCGTTTCATTCCTTTGAAGAAGAGGACATGGAGATAGAAGATGAGCCACCATCTAAAACTTAAATTGATGTACTGAAGACAGCTGGTCAACATTCAGGGTTGACTCCAGAGCCGGAGAAACTTCTAGAAATAGAAGTCCATGTTCCGAGTACTTCTGGGGCGGGCAGCAGTGAAATAAATCCAGTGTCAGAAAACACTCTGAACAGACTACGAGCTGGGCTGAATGATCCAAAAGAAACAGAATACGAACCAGCTTTAGGTAATATTTTATTCAGCAAAGTTTTGTCTTTTCCTTGCTTTATTGTCTTTTAATTTTGATCATGCTTCTTTGATTCCAACAGTTGTAGGAACTGCACTGGCAATGAGTTTGACTCAAGCCCCACTTGTCCAGACTGATATGGGTGAGGGGAGCTCATATTTGCCTAGTTCCCCAAAAGCACCCATTTCAGCTCCCAGAATAGGGACTACTTCTGCTCCTTCCTTTACAGTTACAGCGACTCCCGGTTTTGAAACAGGGATAGCAAAGGTCATGGGGATGTATTCAGAGATTATTTATTCATATCTGGATACATTCTCAAGGCGACTTATGAAGGATAAAACTATGCCTTTTTTGAATCTTCGAGCGACGATTAGTTTCTCGCTTTTAGCTTTGAGATAGGCTGGTTATGAAACCCAGTGTGTCTTCTTTGAGCATCTCCTGGATAATTTAGAAGCAACCATCCATAAGTACTGGGAGATCAAAAAGGAGGATATTAAGTCTTTGACTGCAGCTGAGATTGCCCAATTAGAAAGTGAAGCTCAAGCTCAATACACTGCTTTGAAAGAATTCCTCGCTCTGTCTTCTGAAGAGTTAATGGCGAAAGATAAAGAAATAATAACCACTCGTCAGAATATGGATCATTTGGAGAAAGATGAAGCATCAAAAGCTGAAGAGCTTAAGAAGTTGAAGGAGGAGCTGGCTCGTCTTCAGGAGCGAATTGCCTCCATGGAAAAAGAGATTGGAGATTGCCACTGCTCGTATATCTGAAGCTGAACGCTGTCAACTTTTACAGCAAGAGCGGGAACTGATGCAGGCTAATCAGATTGAAGAGACAAATCGTCGTAGCTCTATTATCATAGATTATGACCAACGAATGGTTGGAGTTGAAGCAGCAGAGCGAATCCATAAAGCTCATGAAGAAAAGATGAATAATGTAATTGTTCGTATTCAGGAGATAATTACTCCTCCTAAATAGATCTTTTATATTTTTCATGTGTTGAATTTTTGATACCCACTTGTAATCAATATTTTGACTTTGATTGAAGAAATGAATATCTTGACTTGATTTCAATTCTGTGGATGATATTTTTGTAGAAAATATGTTCAGAGGTAAATAATACATAACATATTTCAATAGAATAAAATATACAAATGAACTTTGTAATTCTATCAGATGATATTAAACCAAAGATAATTTTAGTTTAATACTGATTAGAGAAAATAGAATTCAGATATAAAGATATCTTTGGACTCTATTTTCCATGATCTTTGAACTCGGAAATCAAAAGACTAGATATCATTTTCATAGAATAGAAAATATGATACTGAGATAGAAAATTCAGAGGTAATATGGACGTGATTTTCTATATGAGATCTTTATTAAATCCACTGGGGATTTAATAAGACAGAATATCAAATTCTCTGGGAATATGATACGTGGTAGAATATCAATTTTCGCTAGGGATAACGATATCGAGATAACTTTTGTAGGGAAGAATTAACTCTGATTTATATTCGCTAGGGAATAATAAAAATATTATATATTGATGAAATTTATACATAATATTTCTTTAAGAATTTGCCATTGATAGGCATCATCGTGAATTTACCATCCATAGAGGCAAGCTGATATGCTCCATTAGAGAAGACTTTGTTTACTACGAATGGGCCTTTCCATTTTGCGTCGAATTTGCCTTTGCTCATATGTGTCATAGTCATAGGACGTCTGACGGTAAGGACCAGTTCTCCCTTCTGATATGCTCTGACTTTTACTTTCCGGTTAAAAGCTTTTGAAATTCGGGCCTGATACAGTTCGATATTTTGTTGAGCATACAATCGCTTTTCATCTAGAGCTTCCAGCTCTTGAAGTCGAAGATGATCATTATTTTCTATTGTAAGTTCATTGGAGATTGCGATTCTCAGAGAAGGAATCTGGATCTCAAGGGGAAGAACAACTTCACACCTATATACCAAAGAGAAAGGCGTACATCCAGTCGCGTTGCGAACTATGGTGCGGTAGGCCCATAAACATTCACCAAGCTTCTCGCTCCAGTTGCGTTTGCTGGAAGAAACGAACTTTTTCAAGAGTTTGATGATCGTTTTATTGAAAGCTTCTGCCAATCCATTAGCTGCTGGATTATATGCTGTAGAAGCTAAATTATTGATTCGATGGTCATCGCAGAATCGAGTAAATTTCTGACTGACGAACTGCGGTCCATTATCATGAATAATACGCCGAGGAACACCAAATCGATAAATGATATGATGTTTGACGAAGTCGATGACATTAGAAGTTTTGACTTCAGATAACGGGATTGCTTCAGCCCATTTGGAAAAGTAATCGGTTATTGCTAGAATAAACCGATGTCCTTTTGATGATGGTGGGTTGATAGGACCAATGACGTCCATGCCCCAAGCCTCAAAGGGCCATGATGCCGCTGTTGGATGTAAGAACTCTGATGGTTGATGGATAAAGTCTGCATGAATTTGACAGGCTTTACATTTCCGAGCATATTGAATGGCGTCAGCCACCATCGTAGGCCAATAATAACCCATGCGTCGGATACGATCTTGAAGTTTAGGACCTGGTTGATGGGCTCCACAAACACCATCATGTGCCTCACGGATAATCTGTTGTGCTTCTTCACCAGCGATGCATCAGAGGAGAAGACCGTTGTAGGCCCGACGATATAGTGTCTTCGTTATATGATTATAATAGAATCTGAAAGATCGACGCCGGATAGATGCTGCTTCGCTCGGATTGTCGAGAAGTATGTCATACAACACAGTCTAAAAACGGACGTCTCCAGTCTTCAGTTATGGCTTCTGTTTTATTAGAAAAGACATATTCCATAGTAGAATCGGAAGAAGACGAGGACACTTTGTCAAACCTTAATCCAGTATAAGGTTGGATGAAAATTTATCAAGGTTGAGAGAATTTTCGTTTGGATTATGGAGAAAACCCAAAGCCAAATTATTCTCAACATAGAATAGTTCTCGGTTATGAACCACTATCACTTGTTGACGTCTGATTGGTATGGCTAACACAGCGGCAAGATTAGCCAAAGCATCGGCTTCTGCATTATAGGCTCGTCGAACGTGTTCAATAAAGAAACCTTCAAAGGAGGAGGCCATAGAGAGTGCTGCTCGATGATAAGGTATCAAATCTTGATGACGAACTTCATACGTTCCTCTGATCTGATTGATGATAAGCTTGGAGTCTCCATAAACTTCTAAATATTGAATATCCAGATGTTTAGCAAGTTGAAGACCGATGAGCAATACATTGTATTCGGCTACATTGTTTGAACATGATTGATCCAGAGAATAAGCCCTCTGAATAGTTAGTCCTTCTGGGGATACGAGAACAATCCCAACTCCGGCAACAATATCGCCATTAGGACCTATTCTAGATGCTCCATCAAAGAATAGACGCCAGGTAGGAGTTTCTTCAGAAACCAGATTCGAATCCAGAACTTCATCTGGAATCTCATCATATAATTTAGAATCTTCTGGAACCGCATGAGCTGCCAGAAAATCAGCAAGTGCCTGTCCTTTAACTGACTTTTGAGGAATATAATGCATGTCGTATTGAGCTAACAAGATTCCCCAATTAGCTAGTCTAGAGTTGAGAATACCAGGTTTCTTCATCATAATCCTGATGGGATTCACTCTGGAAATGACGTAAATTGTTTGACCGATAATATAATGTCGCGTCTTCTGAACGGCAAACATTAATGCTAGGCATTCTTTCTCGATTGGAGAATAACGCGGTTCAGCACCTGTCATTGTGCGACTGAGATAATAAATAGCCTGTTCATGGCCATCTTTATTTTTCTGGACGAGTAATGCACCGAAAGAATGATCCATGGCTCGAACATATAGAAGGAATGGTATTCCCGAGATGGGAGGTACTAAAACCGGAGGGTTCATGAGATACTGTTTGATATCGTCAAATACTTTTTGACATTCTTCGTTCCAGACGAAAGATACACCTTTCTTCAGAAGTTTGTTGAATGGTCTGCAGCGTCCTGATAAGTTGGAAATGAATCTCCTGATATAAGCAATTCTTCCTTGAAATCCTCGTAGCTCTTTTAAGGTGCGTGGAGGACGCATCTCTTGAATGGCTTTGATCTTCTCGGGATCCACGTGTATACCTTTAGCGGTAATGACGAAGCCGAGAAATTTACCACTAGAGACGCCCAGAAAGGACTTAGTAGGGTTCATCTTAAGTTGATGTTGACGCATTAAATCAAAGATAGTCTTCAAATCTTGGATGTAATCCTCTTTTTGTCGACTCTTGACTGCAATATCATCAACGTAGCATTCGACTATTTTCTGGAGATGTTCACGGAATATAGTGCTCATTGCTCGCTGATATATTGCTCCTGCATTTTGAGACCAAACGGCATCACTGTATAACAGTATGTACCAATCGGCGTACTGAAGGAAGTATGTCTCTCGTCATCTGGAAACATTTTGATTTAATTGTACCCCGAATACCCATCCATGAATGATATTCGTTCGAAACCACACATGTTATCGATCATGACGTCGGTAATTGGAAGAGGAAACTCGTCTTTAGGACAAGCCGCATTGAGATCGCGAAAGTCTATACAGACTCGGATCTTGCCGGTCTTTTTGAGGACATGAACGATGTTAGCCACCCATTCAGGATGTTGTTCCTCTCGAATAAATCTGGAAGCCATAAGCTTGTTGACTTCAGCTTCAATTGCATCCATAATGTCTGGACGAAATCGTCGTTGTTGTTGTTTGATCGGTTTAGCATTTGGCATGATATTAAGTTTGTGCGTTGCGATCTTCGGATCTAGTCCTGGCATATCCTCGTAGCTCCAGGCGAAGACATCGATATAATCATGAATAAGCTTGATCATGTCTTGCTTATCTGTTTCTGAAAGACTTTCGCTGATGAATATTGGCTTAGGGGATCCCTCTTCACTAACATCAATTTGGATCAATTTATCTTCAGTGGGAGGTTCTCTTTGCTCGAACCTGAATTTCCATTGGTTATCTAATCTTTGAGTCCATTGTTCTGATTCGGGTGATATTTCAAAATCATCCTCATCTTCATCATTTTCTTGCGGGCCATAGGCGGAGACCATGTTGATGGATAGAGTAGAACGATGAAAATCGCCAATACTTGCGTCGGAATCCCAAGAGAAGGAATCGGAAGAATCGGATCGTTCGTCTCTGTCGGAGTCTAGATCCTCATGGACTGTATTGATAAAGGAAGTAGGAGTAATGTAACCCAATCCGCATTTTGTCCTTCCGTATTTTAGAGGAGGAATTCGAACAGGCATTCTTCTTCCTCTTCCATTACTGAGGCCGGTTCTAAAGTCATAGCCCATATTCTTAATGATGTTTTTGGACTGTTGACTATAGCGACGTAGTTGTAACCTTCCAGTATCATCGTTTTTGTCGTCGTCTTCCAGATTAGGAGGATTCTAGGGCCCTTTCCAGAAGAATATTGGAACTTCTCCTGACTTTCTAATAGGAACAAAGAAGTATAAATTTTGTACAGACTCTAATGATACTTCTGTACAAAGAGTTTGCACAACTCCTATAGTTAGTGGCTCTAAGCTATCTAGCAAATATAAATAACTTTGTGCATGATTACAGACATCAATATACTGTAAAGGAGATGCTTTATTAATATCAGATGCTGTATTTACAGGAGAAGGCTGAGCCTTAGTAGATTTAGTCAAATTAATGACTAAAGGGGGAGAGAAAGAGCGAGCAGAAGTTTTATTTCGATTAAGATCGATAACAAAAGGCTCAGAAGAGGTGAGCTCCCTTGAAGAAGATCGTGGATAAGTAGTACGTCTACTGACTGGGATGACTAGAGTATCTGGTCTAGCCTGAGAAGATGGTGAGAGAGTGGTGTGTCCACTGACTGGGATTATCAGCGAACCTTGTGGAGCTTGGGAGGAAAATGAAGTGGTACGTCCACTGACAGGAATTATCAGTGGGCCTTCTTCAGATGATTTAGCAGGCTGCGGAGGAGTGATACGCCCTTTTACAGGAATAACCAAGGTGTCAACTGTTGATGTTTCATCATCATCCATAGCTTGTAAGACTTTTGAATATTCATCTTTGTACATGCGAGAGTCACTGTAGTAGGCTTCGACTCCTCTGAAAGGATTAATGTCCGCGACTTCCTTTTGAACTTCTCCATTTTCATCAATGTATTTGAAGCACTGGTGAAGAGTGGATGGGACAATATTGTGTTCATGGAGGAAAGGTCTTCCCAAAAGCAGGTTGTAAGATCCAACTAACTCACACGTAAAATGTGACACTCGACCGAAAATTGCCTATTTGTATTTTTAGGCGAATTTTCCCCAGAGGTTCGCTCTTGCCTTGATTGAACCCCAAAATGGTAGTGACTGTCTTGGTTAGACGATGAACTGGAATCCGTAAGGCATCCAAGAGACTCTTAGACATAATACTTAGAGCTGATCCTGGGTCAATTAGAATGCGGTTGACTTTCATCGTGTCAACGCACCCAGTGAAGTAAAGAGGCCGATCATGACGATTGTCTTCTAGAAGCATATCGTCTTGGGTAAAAGTAATATTCGGAATGAATTCCAAGACACTGTTGTAATGTAGGCAAGTCATCGGCTCTGCTTCTGGCTTCTTCAGATGAGTCAGGCAAGAGTCTGCTTGCAGTAGAGCTTCACTTAACATTTTTCGAGTTTCCTTGGATAAACGTAAGAGCTCGAAGATGGATAATTTGGCTGGAGTGTTAGCAAGTTGAGCCAGAATGTCAAAATTATATGGTTTTTGCAATCCAGAAAGGAGAGACTTCTTGATTGGTTTGTCGAAGCGAGCAGGTTGCTTCCCTTTGTCGGTTGTTGTTGGTTTAGATGGAATCGTCTCATTAGGAGCATTTGAAGGTCCTTTATTAAAAATGGGTGCTGGAGCTACAACCGGAGGGACATCAGAAGTTTCTTCAGGAACTTCAGCATAATCTTTCAACTATGTTTTTCCTGACCGGGTTCCGGAGAGAGCTTCAACTTCAGGCTCAGGTTCAGAGTCTATTGAAACCATATTGCAATCCTTCGCCGTGTTCTTGGTTTTTTGGTGCTTGATAAGAGCTTCAGTCCAGAAACCGAGACCAATACGAGATTGATTATGTCTCAAAGTGAGGGCTAGAGGTGCTCGGAGTCCTTTGCCGGAATTCAAACCAGGAGCAGTGGCTAGATCATAACCCATCTTTGCTATTAATTCACGAGATTGTGAACTATATAGATGAAACGCCGGTTCGTATCTGTCTTCGGATTGAGGTATAGTTTCTGCCTCCATAGGGGGTGATTGTCCTGCTAGGATAAAAGTAGAGGTTAGAGAAAGATTGGGTATGATGCTAGAAGTCATATGGCATGACTTAGTCTTTCCAGGTTTCTTTTTAGACAGAGAAGTCTTCCGAGGAGAAGAGGAAGACGTCTCGAACTTCGTCATTAAATCCGGGTGAATCTACATGATCTCTCCCTTTTTAGTTGTGACAGGAACAAGTCCTTCATTCTGTGCTGGTGGGATGTTCACAACTTCAAGAGTTGCTTTGGGGATAGGAACAATTCCACTTTCCACCATTAACGGAGGGAAGTCACCGAACTGCATTGAAATCACATTTGCTGTGACTGTCTTGTCTTTAGGTGTCAGTGTCACAGCTCCTGATTTAATTATTTCCTAGATCTTTCCTTTTAATACATAGCAAGACCGGATTGTATGACCCAGCATTCTATGATATGGACAGTATTTTGGATGATCCGTCTTATTGGCTTTATCAGGCTTTTTGATTTCTGGCAATTGTATCTTGTTACCTTTGAGCAAGCATTCAAAGATACCCTGAACATCGTCATCGTCGAAAGAATACTCTTCCTTCGGCCGAGGAGGTCTCTGTTGTTGATTTGTTGGAGCTGGGGTAGCTTGGCTAGTCATTATCTCTTGACTATTGCTCTGGAGATTGACTTCAAGATCCTCTTTTCCTTTGCGATTGTTGGGTCGAGCACTATTACCAGTACTCTGATTTGATTCCTTGGGAGTCATTTGTACCCCCAGGCCTTTGAAGGACTCAACACTGACTTCGACGGCTTTGGCACTGACGATGAAAGAAGGCCAATCTTGGAATTGAGTGGACCCTGTCCACATGCTGATGATTGGTAAGAGATTCGACTTGCAAGTGTCGATAGTAACAGCATCGGGAGTTCCGAGAGGCATTTTTAGGGCTTCTTTTCTGAATCTTTCAATGAAGCTCTCCATGCTTTCATCATTTTTCTGTTTAATTCTTATGAGGGCCGACATGGTCATGTCGTTGACGCCTTCATAGAATCGTTCTAGAAATATCTGTTTAAATTCAGCAAATGAAGTAATACACCCATCAGGGAGACTTCGATACCATTCATAAGTGGTTCCTTTAAGACAACCGACGAATACCCGAGTGAGGAGGGCATCGCTTGGTTGCAACTGATTAGTCATTACTTCAAAGTGATTAATGAACTGACATGGGGAGGTAGTCCCATCAAAGAAAGAGATGGTCGGAGGTTTGTATTTTGGGGGATACGATACCTCCTTCCATTGTATGGGATAAGGCTGCTTGATACCCAATCTTTGTAAGCCATCTTTTTTGCTTGAATGCTTCGAACTGAGACGGAAGATTTTTCAAGTCTTCAGTGACAGCTTCGAAAGATTGCGGTGTTGTTGCTTGTTGAGTATAATTAGGAGGAGGGACTGCAGCATATGTATCACCCCCAGCTCCGGACTGACTTGGAGTGGGTTGTACAGGAACATTAGACTGTACCCCCGAAATAGTAGAGGGTTCCGGGTTTGGGGCAACAGGAGTATTTAATACCACTGGTGGTACTGTTGGTTGAACTTGCTGAGTTTATTGTTGAGCTTGCATAAGAGTATGCATAGCAGTCAATGTATCTGCCATAGCTCGTAGCTGTTGTTCCAAGGAAGAAATCCTCTGTTCATGAGCTTTAGTGCTAGTCGAAGGATCTTGATTACCATCTACCATATAAGTGGTAATCATTCGAGGAATAGACGATGAAACAGTCTGTTCTGAATCATCGCTGTGAGAATCAGCCTCTTTCCCGGGGCTATTTACGGAAGTCAATACCGGGAAGTTGGACTCTCCAAGGAAGTCCTCTGTGATCTCCGGATTATCACTTGGATGAGAAGAAGAAGAGACCCTGGTCGAGGCTCCGGTCCTGGATCGGGTGCCGAGGTAAACACCATCTTCAGAATCTGACATAGCATCAGATCATATTCTACCCCCAATATTTCTGGAGGTCATGTTGACAGAAGCATAAAGAGGTCCGTCTTCGTCCAGTATTGGTTCATATTGAATCCGTTCAAAAACAGATCATCTTTTTGGTGAACAACAACACTGAATCACAACCCGAGGTTGGAAGTTATAACCATGCTTTTCATGGCAAATATGAGCAATGTCATAGCCAGATGGAGTGTCGATTCTCCGTTTGTTTTGCAAATGTTCCCGGAGATCTGTAGGAACAGATTGGGAAGTACTTGAAGATAGTTTCTGTGTAGAAACTTGTCTTTTATTCTTCTGTCTTCTCGGTTCTTGAGTGTATAAAGACCGATTAATTTGAGCGATATAGTTCTTGGCATATTCTGCATCAGGGTCTAGTATACTTGTCTCAGTTTGATAAGGCTTCTTTATACCGGAAGTGGAACCGAGACGATTCCGGTTAAGCTTGTTACGAAGATCCGTAGGAGATATGACTTTAGTATCAGTCTTGAATACTTGTAATTTGCCTTTCTCAGATCGGGAAATTTTAAGAGAAGGAAGATGGACATTATTTCGACTGGGAGTCGGTAATAATCCATCTTTAGAGGAAGTAGCCAAAATGCGTTTTCCTTTGTTTGATCTAGTAAAAGTACTAGTCAAATTAACTCCAGAGGTAAAGACCTTAGGAGTAGAGGAGTTGACTAAAGAGTCTTTCTCCTTGGTTGGCACAAGATGTGCAAGTTGTGGGGGAATCATTTGTATGTTCTGTGGAAGAGAACCCCCAGCCTGATTTTGAGAAACAGTCAAAGGACTGTATTGGTTGGCATACGCTGACTTCAGTTTGGAATTCTGGTCATACGCTGCCTTTTTACTATCATACGCTGGCTTTGGCTTAGCGTACGCTGCATGCTGTTGGCTTTTGTTGTACGCTGCCTTTGCCGTACGCTGCCCTTTGACTGCCATACGCACATAGTCATTAATGGCTAAAGAGCCGACTGCTGTCGTAAGGGTAGAAGGAGAAGAGACTTTGACATGTCCAGAGATGGTTTTCCTTGGACACGCTGACTTGGTTAAAGAACCCACTTTGTCAGCGTGACTAGGAGAAGCCACTGTTGCCATGTTCAGAGAAGCCGAGGCGTGCTTCATTGAAGTTGGAGACGTGTTCTTGTCAGCGTGAGTGACAGAAGCGTCTCGGGCCGTCGAAGAAGACTTAGGGACATAGACAGAGCGACCCTTCTTCTTGGCAGCAAGAAGAGCGGAGGAAGCAGTTCGGCCCTCCTTCGCTTTGAGCATTTTTTCGTAAGCAGATTGGTCGAATTGTACGACCATCACTTTTTCGTCGAGCCGATCGACGAAGTATCGCATTGAGTTGTTGCTATCTCGTTGGAGGAGACAGCTTTCTCTAGCAGAGTCGCCAATTTGTTTTCCATAAATAAATTCACTTTATTTATTATGTTTCTGGGAAAATTACAACTATAAGAATCTGATCTAGAAGACGATCACTTTATCCCTTGGACGATGCGATGAAGAAAACTCAAACTTCGAAGAACTTGGACAGCAACTGGGCAATCTCTCTGTTATCTCTGAATTGAATGTAGTCTCCGATGAAGATGAAGAAAATCTCTTTTATAGAGTTCTGGATAACTGTTCTGAAGCATACGCTCAGTCAGTTACTTGACGTGTGCATAACTGCAGGGACGCATGGCGAATTCTGATGGAGACACATTAGAGTGTGGTTGAAAGTAGTGGAATATATCTAGGAGAGATTGATGGCATGGATGCCACGTTGTATAACTTCTGAATAAGTGGGTAACTGAGTACAGGATACGTGAGAACGTGTGTTGACTGTACGTTTTAAAATCATCCTGAATGTATTTGCTGTGATACACTGTCTTTGTTGAAGAGGAGTCATACGCTACCTTTTGAAGATATATGTCTTGCATATGCTGACTTGGATAGTATAGAGTCATATAAAGCTGATACGCTCACTTTATTAACAAGGAGTCGTATGGAGTCCATACGCTCACTTGATTGATAAGGAGTTGTATGGAGTCCATACGCTCACTTGGTTGACAAGGAGTTGTATGGAGTCCATACGCTCACTTGGTTGACGAGGAGTCGTATGAAGTCCATACGCTCACTTGATTGACAAGGAGTCGTATGGAGTACATATGCTCACTTGGTTGACAAAGAGTCGTATGAAGTCCATACGCTCACTTGGTTGACAAGGAGTCGTATGAAGTCCATACGCTCACTTGGTTGGCAAGGAGTCGTAAGTATTGAAGGAGTAGACACGTGGCTGTCCTCAATCTTCTCAAATATGCCATATCTTCTAATAACTAACAAATATCTCTTGAGCGTCGTGTTGCAGATATGATGGCTGACAGACTGTCAGAAATGACAGTAATGATGGCTGTGCATTTATGATGGCTGATGAGCTGTCCTCGTAAGAGACAAAATCAATTCTCGAAAACCCATACGACGGTTAATCTTCATAGGGCAACTGTCTTTGCACGAAAGACGAAGTGTCAAATTCATCCTCCATTAAACATATGTTATGCTGTCATTCAAGAAATAATAAAATATTCACTGAGCGTACGGCTTTGGCTGAGCGTATGGCCTTGAGCGTATGGCTTTGGCTGAGTCTTATGTCAGCGTGTCATAATTTTTTCACACCCTACACATGTATCACCCTTCAGGGCCTTGCATGGAATCATAACATAACCTGGCTGGATCCTTGTGTATTGATTGGGGGTACGGGGGAGTAGAAATGGACCTGTGAATAATATCCAAGTAGTATAGTATCAGAATCTCTTCCATAGTGTAGCATCAGAATCTTCTATGCCATTTACATGTCTATATTGTACTCTGACTCACTAGTCACATGATAGTTTTCTATTTATAGTAGATATTTCTCTTACAGCTTTCTCTCTCTGTTTACATACTGTACTTCTTTCAGTACTTGTATCTTACTTTACTGCATGATCATATCTTCTAACCTGCTATGAACTGTTGAGATGTACTGTACTCGCTCCTGTCCTGACTGGACCTGTTGAAAATATTACAGAGGACGAGGAGGAGGCTTGCCTGGACACTTACTACGGGGCAGCCTTAGATGACACCTGCGAGCTGGACCCTCAGGAGGACCCAGCTCTAGCTGAGGATATCACCCCGATTGCCTAGACTAGATTAGTTAGGCTTATCTTACTTTATGCAGTCTTGAGACATGTTTTAGCTAGACTATATTTGGAGTTCAGAGTTGTATATATTCTTTCATTCTGTATCTGAGACCATGTACTTCTGGATATTGCTGGGATTATCTTAGACTATTTTATCTATTTATTTCCTTGAGTTCTATTTCATATCGTGCTATCTCTTTCTTAGTGTGATTGAGTTTTACTGCTATGTCACCCCCACTCGGGGAGTATGAACTGTTTAGATATATATTGTTAGATGTATGTTGACCTAGGACAGCGCTCTACCGCCGACACTGCGGCGTAGGCTGGGCGTTGTTACGTTCTCGTACCCTCATAGTGGGTGCGGGCCGTGACACATTTTTAGTGGTAGCCCATGCAGGTGTAGACTAGAAGTGTAGTGGTATTCGAATTAGAGTATCACTACAGCCTGCAGTAGGATATAGGACATTAATTTTAAGATACTCAATCACTTTAGGAAAATTTCTTTTTATTGCCATCTAAATCCTTTTGTCAGCTGATCCTTTGAATTGTAATTGTCCGCCTTTGTTATTTCGCTTCTTTCTCAGAAATTGATACTCTTGTTTGTCTATCTTCAGGATGGTAGAGACTAGATCGCAGCGTGCCATTCATGAGGATGCTATAGAGGGGACTGCTACCTCTCAGCCAGCACGGCGAGGCCAGAGGACTGCAGCTCCTGCCACCTCAGCTCGTGTTGAGACCACGGCAGCCGCAGCAGGGGATATGCACCCACCGACTGGGAGGCAGGACCCGGTCATTCCAGAGGATCCCTTCCAGCCGCCACCGCCTCTAGGACATGTGAACGCAGCTCAGATGTTCGCGTATTTCCAGCAGTTCATGGACCGACAGCAGGCTCGACAGGACAGAGGCATGGAGTTGGCCGTCACGACAGCCGCAGCTCGACCAGTGGTGCAGCAGCCGAGGACATCGGGGATCGAGCAATTTCAGAAGATGAGCCCCAGAGACTTTCTGGGGACAGAAGGGATCCTATATGCCGATGAGTGGATCGAGCATACAGAGGAGATCTTCCGCTTGGCCAGGATTCCAGCAGACCTTCAGATTGAGGCCGCAGCTAGCCGGATGCGAGATCTTGCTCGCATCTGGTATCAGTCAGACCCTAGGGTGGGAGTACCGGGGCAGACTTGGGAGCAGTTCAGGGGTTTCTTCTAGAAGAAGTTCTTCCCAGATTCAGCAGTCAGAGCCTTAGAGTCTCAGTTTGAGAGCTTGGTCCAGGGAAGCCTCTCAGTAGAGGAGTATGCTGGAGAGTTTGGTCGTCTCGGCAGGTTCGTAAAGGGCTTGAGCGAGACGGCGAAGGCCCAGAGGTTCCGGAAGGGTCTGGTCAAGGAGGTCAAGTCCCTGACCAAGGGCAGCAGAGATGCTACGTTCGAGGAGATCTTGACAGGAGCCCTGTTGGCAGAGGATGATCTTGAGCTTAGGCTCAAGAGGGGGAGAGACCCAGTTGGAGGCAGCAGCAGTGGGGGCCAGGCCAAGAGGCCCCACTTTCAGCATCAGCAGCTGAGGCAGTTTCAGCCGCAGCCGATACAGCAGAGGCCAGTTCAGCAGCAGCAGCCGAGAGAGCACCAGCAGGGTCAGAGACAGGGAGTCACTTGTGCCTACTGCAAGAAGCCTGGGTATGTCTTCAATGAGTGCCGGAAGAGGCTGGGCCTGTACATGGTGTGTGGTTTAGCAGACCACCAGATGAGGGAGTGTCGCATGGGACGAGCAGTCCAGGAAGGAGGAGCTAGAGCTCCAGCAGGCCAGCAGAGGGGACCAGCCCTGCCGACACAGCAGCATAGGTTCGTCCAGCACCAGCAGCAGGCCAGGGGAGGCCAGCAGGGGCGAGCTTTCGCCATGACAGCTGGAGATGCGGAGGTGACGGGAGAGCTGATTGCAGGTTCGATTCTTCTCGACTCCAGTCCAGCATTTGCATTATTCGATTCTGGCGCTTTGCATAGCTTCATATCAGTATCTTTTACAATTAGACACGGTATCATAGCTGAATCGTTGCCTAGGACTTATAAGATCATGACCGGGGGTGGTATTATCCTCGTGAGTGATATTTGTAAGGGTCGGAGAGTAGTTTTGGGAGGCCGTGAGTTGGAGGTGAGTCTGCTCGTAATGCCATTGCCGAACTACGATATAGTACTAGGCATGGATTGGTTGAGCAGGCACCACGCCAGCATTGATTGCAGAGGGGGTAGACTTCTTTTCAGAACGCCGGGGGAGCCAGAGTTCGAGTACTCCAGACGTCAGGCAGAGCAGAGCAACGGAGTCTTCTGTGGAGTCTCGGTCGAGGAGCAGACGATTCCACACCCCTTGATAGTAGATTATATGGATGTTTTTCCAGAGGAGTTGCCGGGACTGCCACCAGACAGGGATATAGAGTTCTCGATAGACTTGGTTCCAGGAGGAGAACCCATCTCTCAGCATGTCTATCGGGTGAACAACAGCGAGCTGGTGGAGCTAAAAAAGCAGGTGGATGAGCTACAGGACAAGGGCTTCATTCGCTCGAGTTCGTCACCATGGGGTGCACCAGTGTTGTTCGTACCGAAGAAGGATGGGTCAGTACGCATGTGTATTAACTATAGGGCACTCAACAACCTCACGATCAAGAACAAATACCCATTACCGCGGATTGACGATCTATTTGACCAGTTGAGCGGAGCTCGGGTATTTTCTAAGTTTGATTTGAGGTCGGGATATCACCAGGTGAAGGTGAAGGGGGAGAATATTCCCAAGACCGCTTTCAGGACGCGGTATGGACAGTTCAAGTTTTTGGTTATGCCGTTTGGGCTAACCAATGCACCAGCAGTGTTTATGAACCTTATGAACAAGGTGTTCCATCAGTATCTGGATCAGTTTGTGGTGGTATTTATTGACGATATCTTGATATATTCCAAGACTAAGGAGGAGCACGAGGAGCATTTGAGGATCGTACTGGAGACTCTCAGGAAGGAGCAGCTTTACGGAAAGCTCTCCAAGTGTGAGTTCTTCCTGGATCGGGTGGACTTCTTGGGGCATGTGGTGACTGGAGATGGTATCTCAGTTGACCCCAAGAAGATTGTAGCAGTTGAGGCATGGGCAGCGCCGACTTCAGTTGCAGAGATCAGGAGTTTCCTGGGGCTGGCAGGGTATTATCGGAGATTTGTACAGGATTTCTCCCGGGTTGCAGAGCCGTTGACACGGTTGACCCGGAAGGATGCTGAGTATGTTTGGTCAGAGGAGTGTCAGGCAGCTTTTGATGAATTGAAGAAGCGACTTACGACAGCTTCGATTATGACGTTACCTTCAGGATTAGGTGGTTTCACTATTTATAGTGATGCTTCAGGGAAGGGGCTGGATTGTGTGTTGTAGCAGCACGGGAAGGTGATTGCCTATGCTTTCAGGTAATTGCGTCCCCATGAGACGAACTACCCTACCCACGACCTGGAGCTAGCAGCAGTAATATTTGCTCTGGAGCTATGGAAGCATTATCTGTATGGTGAGAGGGTGGAGATCTTCACAGATCACAAGAGTTTAAAGTATGTGTTCACTCAGAAGGAGTTGAACATGAGGCAGCGCAGATGGTTGGAGTTGATGAAGGACTTCGACATTACACTGTAGTATCATCCAGGGAAGGCCAACGTGGTTGCCGATGCCTTGAGTAGGTATCCGACAGCCATGTGTTTGACCATGGATCGGCATTTACTTACCAACTTGGAGAGCCTTGGGATTGAGGTGATCGTGCCTGGAGTACAGATGCAGCTATGGGGGATGCAGATTCAGTCAGGCTTGGTGGAGAGGATCAAGTCGGCTCAGTTTGAGGACGTTGCTCTACGGTGTCTCTAAGAGCAGGTTCGAGCAATTTTGCTGGAGGATGAGTTTTCTCTTGCAGAGGATGGTGCCTTGAGGCACGGTTCCAGATTATGTGTGCCCAGTGGAGAGCTCAGGGAGCAGGTTATGCAGGAGGACCACAGATCTCAGTACTCTATACACCCGGGTGCCAATAAGATGTACCGAGATCTGGGGAGCATGTATGATGGTCAGGGATGAAGCGGGAGGTGGCTCGCTTCGTGGTTAGGTGTTTGGTCTATCAGCAGGTCAAGGCAGAGAGACAGAGGCCCGGTGGATTGTTGCAGCTGTTGTCCATTCCCGAGTAGAAATGGGAGCATATCACGATGGACTTCGTTTCAGGATTGCCGCATTCTCCAGGTAGGAAAGACGCGATTTGGGTCATCGTTGACAGGTTGACCAAATCGGCCCACTTCTTGCCATTCAAGGTGGGTACGTCTACAGAGAGGCTGGCGGAGATGTATATACGGCAGATAGTCAGGATCCACGGAGTTCCGGTCAGCATCGTCTCAGATCGGGATAGCAATTTTACTTTCCATGTCTGGAGGAGTCTGCAGACCAGCTTGGGCACTCAGCTCAAGTTTAGTTCTACATACCACCCCCAGACGGACGGACAGTCAGAGCGGACTATTCAGACCCTTGAGGATATGCTGCGGATGTGCGTCCTAGACTTTGGATGTTCCTGGGAGGATCATCTTCATTTGGTGGAGTTTGCTTACAATAATAGTTTCCAGGCCAGCATTGAGATGTCACCTTTCGAGGCTTTGTACGGGCGTAGGTGCCGTACACCCTTATCCTGGGATGATGTTGGTGAGCGAGCTTTACTGGGGCCAGAGATGGTTGTTGATGCGGCCGAGAAGGTGAAGCTCATCAGGGACAGACTTCGCATGGCGCAGGACAGACATCGGCACTGGGCCGATAGCCACCGGAGGCCCTTGGAGTTTGAGGTATAGATTATAGTAGGATTAGATTTAGGTTGTTGTATATGATTTTTGATCATGTTTTTTATTATAATTAATTGAGACCTTGCTTGTGATTAGGTCGGAGACCAGGTTTTCTTGAGGATATCTCCGACTCATGGTACGATATGTTTTGGAGGAGGCGGGAAGCTTAGCCCGCGCTTCATCGGCCCTTTCGTTATCAGCGGGAGAGTCGGTGACGTGACTTACAGGCTAGACTTGCCGCCTGCACTTGTGGGGGTCCACAACGTATTTCATGTATCATAGTTGAGACGGTACGTGGCTGACCCTAGCCATGTGCTCGATCATTCAGAGATAGAGGTTGGGCCTTCTCTCAGCTATCCAAACCAGCCAGTGGAGATTCTGGATCGACGGGAGAAGGTTTTGAGGAACCAGGTGATACCTTTGGTGTGCGTCGCATGGAGGCATCATTCTCCAGGAGAGTCTACCTGGGAGAGGGAGGATGAGATGCACGAGCGCTACCCTTATCTTTTTGGACCGTGATGTATGCTTCCTATCATTCTCATCAGTTGTATTTCGCCTTTCAATTTCGAGGACGAAATTCTTTCAAGGAGGGTAGATTTGTCACTACCACATTTCTAGTGTGAGGGTATTTTTGTCATTTTTGGGGTTATTTGAATTTATTAGAATTTATCTGAATTTTATATATTTTATTTAGGAATTTTTAATGATTATTTTAATGGTGTGATTAAATTCTATTTAAATTATTGCCAGAGTGGTTTGGTTAGCTTAACCTAGATTGGACCTAACCTAGTTTGGTCATAACTAATTTTAGTTAGCCATTTGGAGAATTAGATGGGTTGGATTATGGTTTAAGTCAAGTTAGTTAAGTTTAAGTGAGTTTGTTTAAGACTAGGAAACAACCCTTTGTTCTAGACCACTCAATACCCTTGATTTATTCCTAGCCATAGGATACCACCTAGAAACCCTAACCTAAACCTAGTGGCCGGCCAAGACTTGTCCCCTCCCCTATATAATATCATTTTGGGGATTTGAGCCTCCTTCCAATAGTTTATGATTCTTTCCTCAAGACAAGGTAAGCCTACACTTCATTTCTCCATAGATCATTCAATATAGGTCCATTTTCATTGGGATTTCCTCCATAGCACTCTAAATACTGTTCCTCTATTGATTGTGGAGTCACATCACAGGTTTGGGACAATTTGAGGGAGTTTTGAAGCTTGGAGAACCATTCTCTATTGGGTCTTTTTGAGGATTGTGCATCCATAGGTAACTTTCCCATTTCTCCATGGATTTCTATTTTGTCTTCATCAATAGGAAGCCCTAAGGGTCCCCTAAGAGTTTGGATACGTTTCGTATCGGGTGTTATGGTTTTCGTGTCCGTTCTGGACACGTATCAGAACCCATGTTTCAGTGTTTGTCGAAATGCCACAAAGGGGCCGTTGGTGATATTTTCAATTTATTTTTGAACAGAAATGTTAGTTTAGATCTTGCTTATTGATTTTTGTTCTTTTGTGTTAGTGTCAGTGTAATTTTGTGTCGGGATCTTGGCTTGGACACGCGCTGCACACGACCGCGTGCACCGCTACAGTGCTCCCCTGCCTATCGGGGTCTGTAGCGAACACGACACACTTTTGTTTGACATAAAACTCGACACGAGCCATGGGGCACTGACTGACACCCCGTGTGTCAAGTCCCACGTGTCCCCGTGTCGTGTCGAGAGAGAAATCAGCTGTGCACGTATTTTGCAGTGTCTGTGCCCACGAGTTTTTGGCCACTGATACGGGCCTCGTGTCCGACACTGACTTGTCGTGGACACTGGCCAATGGGCCTATGAGGTAGCCCTATAAGTGGGCTACCTATGAGGGTGACCACAAGACTCCCTCGTATCTTGTGTCGTGCACACGACACAAGTGCACGTGTGCACGCGACAGTACACTGACAGTGCACTGTGTATGTGTTTTTATGTTCTGTGCATTTGGACATGCCGTGTCAGGCTTTGGGTGACACGAAATGGATGTGTGGGGTTGTGCACATGGGTTGTTTTCATTTACCAACCATTAGATTCATGAATTGTTTAACTTTTCCTAATTTATTCTCATTTAACCAATGTTAACTGATATTTAAATTCTGTTACTTCTCCAGTTTGCAAGGTTGAGTTTTGTTTGATGGATTAACCTCTTAATCACTGATTAATGTAGGTTTTATAAACTCTAACCTATGCTCTTATTTGTCATCTGCCTGTGTGTTGAGTTGGAGTTGAAATGATGGGGTTTTGGGGCTCAAATCTGGGAAATTCATTGGGGACTGTCTAAGTATTTTTTTTGTGAAATGTAATGTTGCATACCCTGTTGGAAATCATGTTAAACCTGACATAGTTGCACTGTTGCTCTGAATTCTAAAAATAGGTTTTAACCTGGGCATGGGTTGGGGTTTGCATTGTTTCTTTAATTGCTACCTTTTCGATTTAGCCTATAGCTAAGCCTCATTGTCAACTAAAGTATCACATGAGTTTAAACCTGAGATTTGTATAAAACTGAATTGTATTGAGATAGAATTCTGAGTTGATGATTGGGTGTTTCCATGTTAAATTAATTGATGAGAGTGGACTGTTTTGTTTAGTTAAACCTGAGAACAAGGGGGGGTCTGTTTTGTCACTGATTATATGTTCTTGCACTTGTTACATGTCTTCACCACACAATGTATACACACACACTTTTCTCCTCTCTTCACTGTTGCAATTCCTGTCACAGTTGCAACTTCCATACACACACACACATGATACTGTTTTCTACACTGCTTTGCACTCTCTCACTGATCACACACACACACACACACACACAAGTTCCTCTCTCTCTTTACTGTATTCCTGTACACTATCTTACATTACACACACACACATGACACTATTAGTCACACTGTTTTGGGTCTGTCCCTTGCTATTCTGTACAGCACAGTTATACACACACAGTCACATATGTTTTCCTACATGCCTATTCTATTTTCTATTGTAGAGTGTATATGTAATGCTAACTCTAATATAGGTATATATATATAATGTAAAGTTGTGGTGTATATATAAGTTATTAATGTATTGTGGGTTATAGATTGTGAATATCTATTTGTGTATGGATATCATATAGGTAGATAATGTATGTATAGGATACATAGATCCTTGTGCTAGATAATTGTGTAAGTGTGATGTCAGTTGACCTAGTGAATGTGTAGGAGTGCTAAACTAGGCTTGATTAGACTAAGGTAGATTAGTTTAGCCTAATTTAGACTTGGTTGACCTAGTTTGACTTCTAGGGTTGTGATTTGTGCTGTTCTGATTAGGAGCCAGACACCACTCCTCGGACGGTACTTTTCATATTGGACACTCAGATACAGGCGAGTACATTCTCTGATCATTTTATATCCTGCTTAGAATTATTTCCTGCAGTAGATTACTTTACTTGTACTGTCACGATGGTCACACAGATTGGTACTATATGGATCCTTTCTTGAGATGTTATCCTTAGGGAGCATCGGGTACTTTATGTTCTTTGCGTTTCACTTACATGGCGTATCACTATGCTTCACTGGTTCTTTGATCACTTGCGACATATACTCTTATGATCGTAGAGTCTCCTAGAATCTCTTATCCCATTCACTGGGTATCCTAGAATCTCCTAGAATCACCTATTTATGGACATCCATGTATCACCCTTCGGGGCCTTGCATGGAATCATAACATAACCTAGCTGGATCCTTGTGTATTGATTGGGGGTACGGGGGAGTAGAAATGGACATGTGAATAATATCCAAGTAGTGTAGTATCAGAATCTCTTCCATAGTGTAGCATCAGAATCTCCTATGCCATTTACATGTCTATATTGTACTCTGACTCACTAGTCACATGATAGTTCTCTATTTATAGTAGATATTTCTCTTACAGCTTTCTCTCTCTGTTTACATACTGCACTTCTTTCAGTACTTGTATCTTACTTTACTGCATGATCATATCTTCTAACCTGCTATGAACTGTTGAGATGTACTGTACTCGCTCCTGTCCTGACTGGACCTATTGAAAATATTACAGAGGACGAGAAGGAGGCTTGCCTGGACACTTACTACGGGGCAGCCTTAGATGACACCTGTGAGCTGGACCCTCAGGAGGACCCAGCTCTAGCTGAGGATATCATCCCGATTGCCTAGACTAGATTAGTTAGGCTTATCTTACTTTATGCAGTCTTGAGACTTGTTTTAGCTAGACTATATTTGGAGTTCAGAGTTGTATATATTCTTTCATTCTGTATCTGAGATCATGTACTTCTGGATATTGCTGGGATTATCTTAGACTATTTCATCTATTTATTTTCTTGAGTTCTATTTCATATCGTACTATCTCTTCCTTAGTGTGATTGAGTTTTACTGCTATGTCACCCCCACTCGGGGAGTATAAACTGTTTAGATATATATTGTTAGATGTATGTTGACCTAAGACAACGCTCTACCGTCGACACTGCGACGTAGGCTGGGCGTTGTTACGTTCTCGTACCCTCACAGTGGGTGCGGGTCATGACAAATACAAACAGAACAGTGTTACAATATTGGACTTAGATGTAGTCCAAGGAGTACACTTTTGTTTATCTGGGTTCCTTGTGCCGATGGAGTGAGTGGTAATGCGTTGACTCTGTTGACGATCGGACGACGGTTATCGATTCTCTGAAGGTCTGGATTGCTCTGGGTGCTGGAGCTTGCTGAGAGGAGGAAGACGTTGAGTGTCTGTATCTACCTCTCTGGTGGTACGAAGTCTCTGTGTATTCGTTGTGTAGGTAGGTGTGTGTAAGAAGGAAATGATCCCTCTATTTATAGATTTGCAGGCTGACTGCTCATGCACGCATGTAGGATGTGCCTGTACGCGGGGATGCCACTTGTTGATTGCTGATGGAGGCACATAGACGATGTGCCCTGATTGAGGGGTTGACTTCTTCATGTTGCTGTTGTGAACCGGCACGTAGCGGAGAAGAAGATCTTTCTGTTGCTGAGATCTTGGATGAGTCGAGTCAAAGGACACGTGTCGTCAACTTATGGCTCAGAGATCTTGGATTTGATGGGGGAATGATCTGGTAAGATACGCCTAGGATTGGGCGCATGAGGAGACTTTAGCTCGTAACCTTTAGGAGTCACGAACCATTCTGGGCGCATGGCTTTCGAGGCGCATGCAGAGCTTCAGTAGTGACTTTACTCCTATCTTTTGGGATCAGGGAAAAGTCTGGGGTACATGGCTTTTGAGGCGCATGCGGAGCTTTAATGGTGACTTTCCTTCTGTCTTTAGGGATCAGTGAAGTCTGAGGCACACGGCTTTTGAGGTGCATACGGATTTGGGCGCATAGCTGCGGAGACGCATGCGAGATGGTTGGGTGGCCACGTGGCAGTAGCCGTCGGAGGGAAGTAATAATGACGCTGACGTTGACGATGCTTCGTCTTCTGAAAAAGCTGTCGACTGTTCAGACTTCGGGAGGCGTACTGCCAACTCTGTCAGTTCAGTATTTAATATTTGCGACATTCGATGGACAGCCGAGTGGGCGCTTCGATGGCGTTCCACTAGGCGTATGAGGACAGATGAGGGCGCATCCCCTGTGATGCTCTTGATGCTGAAAGGCGCGTCTGTGTGATGCACGGTCTGGCCGGCGCATCCGCTTCGTGACACGTCTTTAATGGTATGACTGTTACGTTCTTCGAGTGCTTTAAATAGCCATTAATTCGAAGCGTTCGGTTCATCCATTTAATGCAAATTCATTGCACGAAATTCGGAGATCCATCCACTTGGCGCATGGGTTTGATTTGCCCGGCCTATAAATAGTGGCATGGAGAGAGGGTTTGCTTCTCATTCTCTCATGTCTTTCTGACATGAACTTGTGTACTCGAATGCATTCTATTGACGAGATGCTCCCGAGGGTGAAGATGCGACGCAGTATCTTCGTTGATGCACTTGAAGGTGACTGTTACATCCAAAAGTCGAAGTTGAGGGCTTCTGAGGTTGGCGGAAGGTGACTGTTGCATCCAAAGATAGGGATGCTCGAGCCTCGTCTTCATTGTGCAGGAAGAGCCGCAGATCGGAATTGCGGTGCTGCGGCTTTGGTGGCTCTTTCTTCCTTCAAAATGGGTGTAGCTCATTCTGGTTGTGTTGAAAGCTGCTCCTTTAGCCGCAGTTTCGATCACGGTCTTCCTTGGCCTTTGGAGGCTCTTTCGAAGCCTTCCCTGGCCACAGGTTGGCTTGTGGTTCTTTTTCCTTCCTTGGCTAGAGGGTTGATTGCCACCCTCGTTCTGCTCAATAAATGCTTCATTAGTCGAAGCATTTAGACGGCGGTGAGCCTGGCTGGAAGAGCGGCACATAACTGGGCTGCTGAAGGGATGTACGTAACTGAGCTGCCAAAGGGATGCACATAACTGAGGATGCACATAACTGAGCTGCTGAAAATGGGCCCTGCTGAGGGCGCATGGTGGGATGCGCCTGGCTGAGGGCGCATGTTGATTGTTGTGCCTACTTGAGGGCGCATGTTGGCTGCTGGCTGTAGACTTAGGATCTTTTCTTTGTAGAAATTCTCCTTTGTACAGTCTTTCTTAGACATGTAATAGACTTTTATATGTTAAATAAAAAGTCCTTTTTCAATGTCTATATTTGTTGCTTTTTGCTGTGAAGTACTTTGTCCAAGCTCTGGCAAATGTAATCTGGCGCATGTAGTCTGGCGCATAGACTTTCTGGTTCTGAAATTCCATGCTTCTACAAGACCCCCTTCAAAGTTTTTAAAACTTTTGGATAAGTTTTGGAATACTTTGAATAAGAAGCATGGTAGTGGAGGCGCATGACCGTCGGGGCGTATAGATACTCCGTGCATCAATGATGGGGCGTAGGCTCCGCTCAGTTAATGCAAATGATGACGCCTCGGTAACCGAAAAAGATTAATGATGATCTTTTTGGTTTTATTTGTGGTTATCTTTTCACACAACCCGAGGCGACGGCTGAGATCACACATCATCGGTTCACG
Source organism: Iris pallida (assembly GCA_029216955.1). Taxonomy (NCBI): domain Eukaryota; kingdom Viridiplantae; phylum Streptophyta; class Magnoliopsida; order Asparagales; family Iridaceae; genus Iris; species Iris pallida. The sequence continues at coordinate 41,588,511 of JANAVB010040619.1, forward strand.
CGTGTGACCAAGCCCTATAAATAGGTGAGAGATGGAGAGAGAGTTCTTCTTCTCCTTGCTTTTGCTTTCTTTAGAGTTCTTCTTCAAAAACCCTAACTTTTCTTCTCTCAAAGAATGGCTCCCAAGACTCCTCGCGGCGGTGCTGGCAAGGGAAAGGAGCCGGCGGAGTATGCCGAAGAGGATGCTCCTGTCACCATTGTGACTCCGGCCGACGTTCGACCCGCTGTGACGGGTGGGTGTCGTCTCTTCCACTACTTTCTTTGTTCAAAACGAACCTTGGATCATGCGGCTGAGTTGGTGTGCCCTAACTCTCCGTTGCCGACGCGTATGGACTTCTGTCCTGATGATGCGCCGAGGTTTTTTGCCCGCCGACGTGTATAGGTTTAGGCCTTTATTATGCACCGAGGTTTAACTGCTGATGCGCATGGGTTTACACCCTGATGATGTGCCGAAGCCTCTGCTGTCGCGCATGGGTTCACACCCTGATGATGCGCCGAAGCCTTTACTGAGGCGCATGGGTTTACACCCTGATGATGCGCCTGGTTGCTTTGACATACTTTGTCTTTTTGCCTGACTGTTGATTTTTGTTGTGCCAGTGTCGTTGACGATTCCTTTGCTGAATGAGGTCCTTCTGGATGCTTTCCTTTGTCAAATGGGAGTTGACTTTGACGAGGCGGTTATCAACCCTGCCAAGGATGCTATCTTACAGGATCAACCTCCTGAGAGAGTGCTGCAAATCCAGAACCAGTTACCAATTTTCCTTCAGAGTATGATGGAGAGCAGAAAACTGAAATCTGCTGAATCTGAGGATGTGACCTTCTTAAAACCTGCCTTTTTGTTTGGTGACCGCCTGATCTCCACTGAAGCAAAGATACTGAAGGTCAAAGAAGACTGGTTCTTTTCTGTAAAAGGCATGGTGCTGTACATGCGACAACTTGATCGCCGGTTGCCGCTGACGGCCTTCTATCGTTTAGCTTCGAAGAGAAGGATGCCCTGGGAGCTTACTCATTCTCAAGGAGGGGCCCTGGGGGGTGCTCTTTCGATTGATGCTACCTCGAATTAGAGGGATACCCTGGCTGCTTTACGAACCGGTCCCTCGTTTAGTTGTCGAACTTTGCGTCCTGGGAGCCTCTACAGTGAAGTCCCTAATGACACTTTTGCCTTCAGTGCTTCAACCTTCGCGAGTCGGATGCTGACATCGAGGGTCATGTATCCGAAAGGTGGCTTTAGGGTTGAAGGTTGGTGTCATTATATCTCGAGGTGGGACGAGTTGACCATTTGGGTGCTTTCGAAGTTCAAGGCTGAGCTTAAGGAGATTGGGCTGACAGCCGCTATCCGTGCCACACAGGCTGGCGTGGATCTTAATAAGCCTATGTTCCTTGCACTCTTAGAATTGTTCAATACCCAGACTGGCGCCTTCTATACTCCAGTGGGGGAGTTGGGGTTGGCTCTCCATGAGATGTACGAAGTGTCCAAGCTTTCCTGGGGCTCAGAACCGTACGAGGAATATTTTCCTTCGAATGAAGAGATCCAGGTTCTGGAAAATAAGGACTCGGAGATGATGGCCATTTTCAAAGAAGTGGCGAGCCATCATTATTTGATGCACCGGAAGGACAAAGGTAAGACCGAGCCTCATGTGACTGCTTAGAGGGATTATGTTTTCAAGCAGGATTTGGCGGACCCCGCGGAGATTCGGTTTACGACTCTGCAAGGGCTGAAACCTGCGGAAGTGACTTCTGAGATAAGCCGACTGGACGAAAGGACCCCTCGTTCCAATGAAAGTGGCGAGAATGCGTATAGCTGCTTCTGGCACTGTGCGTATTAGATGTCGTCTAAGGCGGTGCTGACGGCATACTTGATGATATGGCTCCGAGATTGTGTGTTTGTGGGCGGATCTGGTGCAGTGGAGAGGGTACACCGGAACCTTATTTTGCCTGCCGTAAAGTTGGCTTTTGGACGTCATTTAGCTCTCCTTCCCGCGATGGTGTGTAACCTGTTGCGGGGTTTGAGGACTTTTGCTGATGACGTGATCAAGGGAAGAGGTAAAAATGACAACTTTCCCCGGGCTGAACTGCCATTCCATTATCTTATGGTATGGCTGATTCTGCATCATCCAAATGTGATGAGTCCAGGTCCGGAGGAGGATCATGTTGAAGGAGATGCCTTTATCTGCCGCTTCTACAAGAGGAAGTGGTTACACACTGGCGTCCCCGTTTGTAGGAGAGTTTTGTCCTACCTTCAGGGGTGGAAGATTGTCAAGGTTGGCCCCATCTTCAAAGATTTCGAGGCTGACCCAGATTTAGTCGACTCTGGTGAAGATGCGATTACTCTGCCGAAATGGGGTTTTCGTTGGTTGAAAAGTATTCGGCCTTCTCACTTGGTCTATCGGAACCAGAATAGGTGTTATCTGGAGCCATATTTGTCCAGCCGGTTCGCTCGCCAGTTTGGCTATACCCAGCTAATGCTACGGAATCCCAGTAACAGTCTGGGGTTCATCGGTAGTTTGCTGGATGGAGCCTGGGGCTGGCAATATTACAATGCCGGGTGCACTGGTGTTCAGTTTATGGCGCCCGTTCGCAACCCTCGGCCACAGATCCTGTATTCGGCAGCTAAGTTATATTGCACAATGAATACTGCGTCTCCAAGTTATGATAGAGAGACTAGTTTCGTCATTGGAACTCAGCTGGAGGCCACAGCGAATATGTTGATGGCGGTTCGGTCATATCGTCCACCTGAATTGACGGGATATTGGGCTGCTGCTGCAGCATCAGTAAGACATCCCCTTGTTTGAAAGAGGCGGGCTGATACGGAAGCCGGCTCGTCTGTACCAAAAAGGTCGAGAAAGACGACGACTCCAAAGGCAACGGGAGTGCCACCTGTACCGCCAGTAGAATCAGCTCCTACTGAGGTAAGGAGTCCTCCGTAATTTTGGCTCATCTTATCATTTTAATGACTTGTGCTCTTCTTCTTGTAGGGATCGTCGAAGAAGAAGACCCATGTTTCAAAACTGGGTGTCAGTAAACCGAAGGAGATAGCAAGCTCTTCTGACGAGCGCATCCCTCCGATGGTAATGTCTCTAATAGAGGAGAGTCCTGGAGATGTTGCTGTAGAGGTTTTACTATCTCCAGACTTTGTTAAAAGAGATACAGAGGTTGCAGCAACTTCCGGGGTGGTCCCAGCTGCCGTGAGGGCCTTGGACGTTGAGGGTCCAGCAGATACGGGGCTTCGTGATGATGATGTGGAGTGGAGTTCGTCGTCTTCGGATGGCGTTGCTAACAGAGTTGCAAGAGCCTGTTGCGGGAGCAACAAAGATAATTGGAACAGAGAAGAGGGTTGATTCTCCTCCTTGTTATGATGAGGGGAGGTCGGCTGCATCATTACCGAGCCCTACCCCAGACTCAGCGGTGGAAGCTGAGGTGGCTACCAATCAGGAGGTAGCGACAGATCCTATCCCTGTAGAGGGATTTGATGAAGAGACTCGTCTGACGGTCCCGACTCTTGGGGCGGGTCAGGAGACAAGTGTTGATCTCCCCGTTCTGCCAGAGGAGGTATTGGCTGCTGATAGCATGTTGGGGACTGGAGAGGTGGCCACTGACGTCGGTGGTACTTCCAAGTTCGGGAAGGGCAAGGGTGTGATGGAACCCTCTGTTGCTCCTTCCACTTGGGGTACTATCTCGACACCTGTGCCGGCTTCTTCTGCTCCCTTGGCTCCTCGGGCTAGTAGCCCAGCCCCTGTTGATGAAGTGCCTATTGATGCCGAGGTTCCAGCCTCGCAGGTTGAGGTCGGCGGGTCTTCTTCCGGTCCGCCAACAGGAGTAGCTCCTCCAACCCCTGCTATGACGCCACAGGTGCTGGCGGACGCAGATGAATATGTGAAATTCATCGTTGAGGCAGTGTATAAAATATTGCAGAGGGGGGTATCGACAGTGATGGATGCCAATGGGAGCTTTGCGATAGCAAGAACTCTGGCGCTGCCTCATATCAACCTGATCCGTCTTCACCAGGGCCACGATCATACGGCCGTCATTCTGGAAGCCACGGTGGCTGAGTTGGACCAGCGGCTTTCAGAATTAGAGCGCATCCAGCGAAATGACCTCTCCGTCCTGATAAATACGGAGAAGGAGAAGCTGCTCGCCGAGACTGAGTCTTCCTACCAGGCCACTGTGAGTGTCTGGGAATACAAAGTGGCTGAGATTGAAGCTGTAGTGGAGCGGTTATCTCAGTCTATGCAGGAGACAGTGGAGACGCGAGCTGCATTGGACGCTAATATCGTGGAGATTGACGCCCAGATCTGCTGCCTTGAGGACCAGCGGGCCCGACTCCTATTGGACACCGAACGTGTCTAGGCTGAACACATAGCATTCAAAAAGGAGGAAGCATCTTTCACTCACCGAGCTCTTACCCTGGCTCAGCAGCGACAGCAGCTGGATGAGAAGCATGAGAACGATACTTCTGCTGAGGCTGTTGAAGCGATGCGTCAAGAAGATGAACATCGAGTCTTGGCAACTGTGGAGACTCGGGCGACAGACTTGAAATGCTGAATTGCAGAGCTTTCAGCCAACCCTGGAGATTAGGGCTTGTAGTCTCTGCTTTTTGTATTTTTTTGTAACACTTGCTGGGGATAGTGTAATCCTTTACTCTCCTTTTCTAGAAATAAAGAAGTACACCAATTTCTGTGATGTGTTCATTTTTGCTTGTCATGAACTTTGATAATTTGTGTGGACCTATTATCTTTTGTGTACCTTAGTTTTAGGTACAGATAATAAGTTTGAGAGAACCCTCATGTTTGCTCAGAGGTGATGTGGACGTGGCAAATATGGGGTTCAAATGATAGAATCTTCCTACTCAGAGGTGTTATGGACGTGGTAGGAATGACTCTGGGGGATACGCGGAACTACTCAGAGGTAATGTGGACGTGGAAGTTCTGCGATCAATGTACAGCAATGCGGGAGTTGTCTGTATGGGATGTTTACTCAGAGGTAATGCGGACGTGGTAAACATGAAGGATAGCGTAGTCTTACGGGGTGTAAGATTCCGCCTTGTAGGGCGTAGGGGAACAACTCTGAGGTGATGTGGACGTGGTTGTTCTTCTACTGGAGGATGCCACGGAACAGCTGGGTTTCGGAAGCGTATGATTTTATGGAGTGGAAGTACATGTCTGAAAAGTTGTCAAGAGTAGTACTTCTTTAGGAACTTACCGTTGATGGGCATCATGAACAATTCCCCATTGGGTTTGACGAGGCGGTAAGCACCGTTTGAGTATACCGTCTCTATGATAAAAGGTCCTTTACACTTGGGATCAAACTTTTCTGGTGTCTTGTGAGTCAACACCATCGGCCTCCTGACTGCCAGAACCAGGTCGCCAACTTGGAAAGTCCTCTGCTTGACCTTCTTGTTGAAAGCCTGTGATATACGGGTTTGGTAGAGTTCGATGCGCTGTTGAGCTAGGAGACGCTTTTCGTCAAGTGCCTCCAGTCCCCGCAGACGACGACGTTGATTGTCTTCTTCTGTGAGTTGGTTTGTGATTGCTACGCAGAGTGAGGGTATCTGAATCTCGAGAGTTAGTACCGCTTCGCTCCCGTAGACCAAGGAGAATGGTATGTTGCCTGTCGGGGTCCGTACCGTTATACGGTAGGCCCAAAGGCATTTGCCGAGCTTTTCGTCCCAGTCGCGTTTGTTAGATGATACGACCTTTTTGAGTAGCCTGACGATAGTCTTGTTAAACGCCTATGCTAATCCGTTTGCTGTCGGATTGTAGGCTGTTGATGCCACGTTTTGAATTCGATTCTTGTCACAGAATCGGCTGAAAACATGGCTGATGAACTGAGGACCATTATCGTGGATGATCCTTCGGGGTACCCCAAAACGGTAGATGACGTGGTGCTTGATGAAGCTAATCACCCTAGAGCTTTTCACTTTTGCCAGTGGAACTGCTTCTGCCCATTTGGAGAAGTAGTCGGTAATTGCTAGGATGAAGCGGTGTCCTCTGGATGAAGGAGGGGTGATCGGTCCCACAATGTCCATGCCCCAAGCTTCGAAGGGCCAGGAGGCGACTGTAGGATGTGGTGGTTCTGACGGTGTATGGATGAAGTCTGCGTGAAGCTGGCACGCATGGCACTTCTTAGCATATTCGACAGCGTCAGCGGCCATGGTTGGCCAGTAGTAGCCCATACGTCGCAGTCGGTCCTACAACTTAGGGCTAGGTTGATGGGCCCCGCAGGTTGCATCATGAGCTTCTCGAAGGGCTTCGGCTGCTTCTTCGTTAGACAAACATCGAAGGAGAAGTCCATCATAGGAGCGTCTGTACAGCATTTTTGTGGTTGTATCGTAGTAGAATCGAAGAGAGCATCTCCGGACTGAGATGGCTTCTTTCGGGTCGTCTGAAAGAATTTTGTAGACAGCAAAGTCGATGAACGGGAATCTCCAATCTCGGACGTTAACACCGACACCCATTGACATGGCGTGGGCCACTTGTGAGCGCAGGTTGTTTTTAGGGCAGACCAAGTCTCGACCCACTACCGTGACGTAGTGTTGAGTCCCGAGGGGTGCCGCCAAGGAGGCTGCGAGGCCAGCCAGAGCATCAGCCTCCAGATTTTGTAGGCGAGGTACGTGTTCGATGAAGAACCCGGTGAAGGTTGAAATGATGTTCAATGCAACTTTATGTTAAGGGATCAGATCTTCATGGCGAACTTCGTATTGCCCTCTGATCTGGTTTACGATGAGTTTTGAGTCGTCGTAGGCTTCCAGATGATTCACCCCCAGCTGTTGCGCTAGCTGGAGTCCCATAATGAGCACGTTGTACTCAGCAACGTTGTTGGAGCACGGCTTGAAAAGGGAGTAAGCACGCTGGATGACCAGCTGGTCGGGGGAGACTAATACCACCTCCACTCCTGCGACGATTTGGCCTTTGGAGCCTGTTCTTGAAGCGCCATCGAAAAACATCCGCCAGACGGAGCCTTCTTCGGTGACGTTTGACTCTTGAACTTCATCAGGGATGTCTTCATAGAGTTTTGAGGACTCTGGGATGGGGTGTGCAGCTAAAAAGTCGGCCAGAGCTTGACCCTTAACAGCTTTTTGTGGAACAAACACCATGTTGTATGGCATTAGCAAGATAGCCCAGGTGGCTAGCCGGGAGTTCAATGATCATGGCTTCGTCATGAGGACTCTGAGCGAATTGACTCGAGAAATGACATGAATTGTCTGCCCCGAGACATAATGTCGAGTCTTTTGGATGGCAAATACCAAAGCCAAGCACTTTTTCTCAACGGGGTTGTACCGGTGTTTGGCCCCGATCAGAGTTCGAATGAGGTAGTAGATTGCTTGCTCATAGCCTGTCTCGCTGTTCTGAGCTAGCAGGGCGCCGAGGGAATGATCCATGGCACGGACATAGAGAAGGAATGGTTTACCGGCGACGGGTGCCACCAGGACCGGCGGGCTTGTCAGGTAGGCTTTGATGTCGTTGAAAGCCTTTTGGCATTCCTCTGTCTAGACGTAAGAGACTCCCTTCTTCATGAGCTGGGTGAAGGGTTGACATTTGCCGGAAAGGTTTGCTATGAACCTCCGGATGTATGCCACATGTCCCTGTAGGCCTCGAAGTTCTCAAAGGTTGTTCGGAGGGTGCATATGAAGGATGGCTTTGGTCTTCTCGGGATCGACATGAATGCCTTTCGCGGTGATGATGAAGCCCAAGAACATTCCGCTAGAAACCCCAAGGAAGGATTTAGCGGGGTTTATCTTGAGTTGATGCGCCCGCATGAGATCGAAGACTGTCTTGAGGTCTTGCCGGTGATCTCCTTTGAGACGGCTCTTGACTGCGATGTCGTCAACATAGCATTCGACTGTCTTACAAAGGTGTTGACGAAAAATGGTGCTCATAGCTCGTTGATATGTCGCACCAGCGTTCTTCAAGCCGAAGGACATCACTGTGTAGCAGAAAATGCCCTTTGGAGTCCTGAATGACGTGTGTTTTGCATCGTCAGGGAACATCTTGATCTGGTTGTAGCACAAATAACCGTCCATAAAAGACATGCGCTCGAAGCCACATGTGTTGTCGATCATCACGTCGGTGATTGAAAGCAGGAATTTGTCCTTCGGGCAAGCAGAGTTGAGGTCCCTGAAGTCGATACAAACTCGTATCTTCCCATTCTTCTTGGTGACAGGGACGACGTTGGCTACCCAATCTGGGTGTTGCTCTTCACGGATGAAGCCGCTGGTCAAGAGTTTGTCTACCTCCTGATCGATGGCGTTCATGATGTCCGGACGGAAGTGCCGCTGTTGTTGTTTGATAGGCTTGGCATCAGGTAAGATGTTCAGTCTATGCATTGCGATCTGGAGATCAAGTCCCGGCATATCTTTGTAGCTCCAGGCGAAGACGTCGATATACTTTTTAGCCAGCTGGATTAAAGATTCTCGGTCTTGTCTTTTTAGACTTTTGCTGACGAAGATAGGTTTGGAAGAAGATCCATCCCCAAGATCGATCTGCTCGACTTCGTCTTCGGTGGGAGGTTCGCGTAGTTCGAAGCGAGACTCCCATTGTTGTCCCAGGCATTGAGCCCAGGGTTCTTCTTCGAAGAATTCCGGTGCTTGGTCTTTGCCTTCTTCTTTTTGAGATTGTGCAGATGTCATGTTGGCTGACAGCACTCTCTTGAAGACAGATCCGATACTGGTATCGGAATCCTACGTTGATGCTTCAGACGAGTGAGAATGTTCTACTTCTTCTGCGTCTGAACTCTCTAGAGTTGACGGTAGCGTGACATAGCCTACCCCCCGTCGAGTTCTATTGTAGTAGTCCTGCGGCTTTCCTTTAGGTGTTCGAAGCCGGAGAGGGAGACGTCGACCTTTGCCGTAGTTCAGGCCTTTGTTGCTTTTCAGGTCGTAACCCATCTTCTGGATGAGATACTTTGCCTTGTCCGTGTACCGATAGAGTTGTATTCTGCCGACATCTGGTTCTGGCTCGAGTGGCGGAAGGTCTTGATGACGCTCGACCTTGCCGAAAATGATGGATTCTTCGTCTCGACTCCATGGTGGGACTATTTAACAGACCCCTTGGGACGGAACTACTCGATTTACATGATGGACGGTCGTTACTTGTGTTTGCAACGACCGTAGAGCGTTATCTAATGTATACACGGCATTCCAATGTGGAAGACTAGAATAATTAAAAAACACTCTGTTATTGATGAAATATGAGATTTTATCCCGCGGGATTATATTGTCCAGAGAAGGGGCATCTACATCAGCCGAGATGTATTCCCCCAACTCTTCATCTGTAAGCACTGGAGTAAGATCGGGAGAGTCCACCACATAGTTGGCTTTGGAGTCCAAGAGGACTACGTGGGCCTTCTCTGGCGACTGGGATGGCGGCGGCTTGCCCTTAAGACGCACCTTCAGAGGTGCCTCTGCTGTGCCTCCGGTGATTGACGCCTTCTCCTGTAGTTTTTTCATGAGGGGGTCGATGTTTGAGGTGGCTTTCCTTTGAGCCGTATCTTCAGGGGAGCTTCAGGAGCAGCTGGTGCTTTCCCGGGTAGCTTAATGCTCATGGAAGGCAACTTCTGAGACAGTTTGCCTTTGAGTCGGATCTTCAAAGGAGCATCGGGAGTGACCTCAGGCTCCATGTCCGGCTCTGCTGTTGTTTCTGCTTCGTCTTCAGCATTATTGGCCTCCTCCTCGTCAGGTGACTTGCATAAGTCGGCATCGGTGAAGTAGGCTTCAATCCCTTTGAAAGGGTCGATGTCCGCGAACTCCATACTGATGACGTTGTTGGTGGACACATACTTCATATATTGGTGGAGCGTGGATGGCACCACCATGTACTCGTGCAGCCATGGGTGACCCAACAGAATGTTGTAGTTGACTTCGGCGTCCACGACATAACAAGTGACCTCGGTTTTGAGGTTACCGATGTGGCACTTTAGTCGTATTTTGCCCAGTGGTTCACTTTTGCTGGCATTGAAACCACTAATTGTTGTGTTGGAGGGTGCCAGTCGGTACATTGGGATCTCCTGTATTGAGAGCAGCATCTTCGGGATGATGCTGAGGGAAGACCCCAGATCGATCTGAATCCGCTTCACCTTGACTGAACCGATGTACCCTGTATAATACAGCGGCCTGTTGTGTCGATTGTGCTTGAGCAGCATGTCCTGTTGGGTGAAGGTTATATTAGGGATAACCTCCTCCGCACAGTGACAGTGCTTGCACACAGTCGAAAGATCTTCAGGCTGCTTGACCTGACTGAGAAAGGATTCTGCATCCTTCAGAGCTTCGCAGAGAGCTTCTCGGGAGTCTTTGGAAAGACGAAGGAGCTCGAACAGAGATAGACGGGCAGGAGTACTAGCTAGTTGCGCCAGTATGTCAAAGTTGTGGGGATTGGCTAGCACCAAGCATTCTCTTTTCGCAGAGGCCTATCGAAGCGGGCCTCTATCTACTTCTGCTTATTGGCTGCTGAGGGCTTAGACGGGCCCTCGTCCTGGACAGCATAGACGGTGCCAGGAGGAACCACCTCGACGGCAGCTTCGTCGGGTTGGACGTTCTATTGTGAATGCATCTGCATAGGAAGTGCCTCTTCCGCTGAAGAAGAGACCGTGCGACAAGACTTGATCTTCCTGTCTTTGGACTTGGAGGTAGAGCGTACCTCCGGTTGAGTCACCTCGGAGACGAGATCGGGGTGAACCCATAGGATCTCTTTCCGAGATGTGGTGAGTGGGATGAGTCCACTCACGTTGTCACGGGTAGGTGGTAAGTTAACCACCTCCATTATCGCCTTGGGGATGGGGACGACACCATCCTGTGTTGTAGTTGGCGGCAAGGTGCCAAACTGGAGTAACACCACGTTGGCTGACACCGTCTTCTCTTCATAGTCGACGGAGATTACATCCGTGTTGATCATGCGCTGGATGTAATTCTTGAGGACGTAGCAGTCCTTGGTTGGGTGTCCGACAAACCGATGGTAGTGACAGTATCTCGGGTTGTCCACTTTCCCAACCTCATCGGGACGCTTCGGGTCCGGAAGCTTGATCTTGTCACCCTGCTTCAGTATCTCAAAGATCTGCAGGGTATCTTCGTCGTTGAACGAATAAATCTCCTTCGGCCTTGGTGCAAGAGGAGGTTTCTGAGCAGGTACTGACGCACCTTTTGAGGCATTGATAGTCAATGCCTGTTTCCCCTTTGTCTCTCGTCCGGGGTTGTTGGCCGCGGGCCGTTTCCCTCTGTCCTCGAAGGCAGGGAAACTGACTCCCAAAAGACGAGCATTGGCCGCCTTCTTCTCTGCGGCTTCTGCTTCAATGATCAAGGAGCTCCAGTCGGGAGGAGGAGTAGAGTTAAGCCAGAGTTTGACTGCATGCAGCATGTTCATGCTGTAGGAGGAGAGGAGCGCATGTTCTGGCATGCCCGAGGGCAGTCTGAAGCAGGCCTGTCAGAAGCGTTCGATGAACACTCGAACTGTTTCCTTCTACTTCTGGCGTATCTCTATAAGGGACGCCATTGTCATGTGCTTCCCGCCGTCGTAGAAACGGTCGAGAAAGAGGCGCGTCAGGTCGTCGAAGGAAGATATTGAATTGTCGGGGAGGCTGCAGTACCAGTCGTACGCCACTCCTTTCAGTACCCCAACAAATATGCTGGGGAGTAGCGCATCCTCCTTCGGAAGATGTCCCGTCTGAGACTGAAAGTACGTCAGATGGCGACGCGGAGAGTCCTTCCCGTCGTACGGCGTCAGTGTTTCTGGTTTATACTTTGGAGGATAAACCACCTTGTTCCACTCGAGGGAATAAGGCTGGGGGATGCCCATTTTCTGGCGCTCCTCTTATCTCGTCTTGGACTCAAAGCGCTCGCGCAGGTCCCTGATCATCTCGACCACGTCTTCCGTGGAGCTGGGAGTCGGAGAAGGTGGTACCACCTGATGTTGAGCATTTGAGGGCTCCGACGTCCGACGTGCTTCTCTGCGATCTGCGTCCGAGGATACCCGTTGAAGGGGTACACTCGACTCTCCATTGTCCCCTCGGTCGGGACCGGCAGAAGGTGTCCTGGACAAAGTTGATCGTATCTCAAACACTGCTTGAGTCAGTGTTTGTATGGAGGCGAAGAGGGTTTTGAGTCCTCCCTCCAGGGTATCTATGTGCTGGACGAGGTCTGTTGGCGGCGCATCAGACTCGACATCAGCCCCAGTCACATTTACTGTCATGACGCAGCCGGGAGTGGATGGATGGGTCGAGGCTTTACTCTCGGCCTTACTCTCTTGTAGGGGAGTTGCCTTTCCTAGAGCTTCGTCTTGGTTACCCCCGGCTATGTTCGGGAGAATATTCACCACGGGCGCATTTGCAAGGGCCTGATTACCCTCAGCTCCGTCTTGAAGGGCCTCTTCGTCTCCGGAACTCGGGTCCGCAGATGCTAGACTACCCCCAGCTATGTTCTGGGGGATATCCTCGTCTTCAGAGGCTTCTGGGAGGCTGACTTCGCCTCAAAGATCTGCCCCAGGTGTGCTTTGGACACACTCGTCTTCGAAAGGAGGCTCGACAAGGCTCCGACTACCCCCAGCTTCCTCCAATATCTTCTTCCTCCCTCGAGTGCCTTCGAATACCCCGGAGGACGAGACAGCTATCTTAGTTTTCCTCGGCTGGATTTTGGACAAGGAAGAGGAACTGCCAGCCGCCTTTCGGACTGACGAGGAGTTGGAGATCACGTTGCATGAAGCAACCATTGGTTCTTCTTCTGTTGACACCTTCTTTCCGAGGCGACGTCGGAGGGGTGTCGATGATTGCAGCCGCTGGAACACCGACTGCCTTGGTGGGACTGCTGCTTTGTAACATCAGTTGATGGTGACCACAACACAAGTATGCCCCGTGAGAGGCGTATCGTGCTTGTCAGTCGACTCTCCTGATCGACGCTTGTAAGTGACTACGTTACGTAGATCGTTGGAGGAGAGTGCCACCTTCACACACCCTTCAGGCGCATAGCAAGGCCAAGCGTCGGGGTGGTCAAGTGAGTGCTGCGCCCCCTGATCTAATACCAAACAGGCATCCCGATCAGTAGTGGGGGAACCACAGCATTTGAAGTGACTTGAACGGAGCTCAAACGCACAACCAGAGGAGGCGCGGGAGTTCAAGACCACTGGATTTACCTTACTGGACTTGGTTGTACACGCAATAGATGTGCCCAAGCGGGACAAGGACTTTGAAGGTCGGCTCATTTCTGGCGCCGCAGCACTAGAGTCGACCTTGTACAGCTTACCATCAGCAGCGCACATGATTGTGAGCGTATGCTTCTGGCTTACTGCTGGCATAGCACGTTTGGGGCGCATGGCCAGTGTTGTCTTGGATTTCTACGTACCAGACCGCTGGGGAGCATAGTACTCAGAATCCAAATTCTCCTCGCCATTACAGTGAGTGAGTCTGTCAAAGACAAAGACCTTCTGTGGCGTATCAGAGGTGATGTACGGGGCATTGGCTGCGCCCTTGCTCCGTCGATGCATCTTTTTTGCCTGAGAGGGAGATGGCTGGGGAATGTGGTTGGCCACACGTTTTCCCGAGAGATACGCTGCACTAGAGGGCGCATCTTGGTTGCTGAGGACGTCAGCAGGAAGGGAAGGCTGGATTGGCGCATCCCCTTCGGTGGTGGTGCCCGAGGCGTCGACCTTGCGCACCCAGACTCGGCGGGTCTTCTTCGGTTTCGGCAGCCGCTTCGAAGGACTCGCACTTCCTTCAGAGATGAACTCCTCATACGCCTGTTGATTGAAGCGTACGACCAGCGTCTTGTGGGAGGAGACCACCTTCACGTCGTCAGATTACGACACAACTTTCTCGGTGGAGGAGAAAGAGGTCCCCAGCAGAGTCGCCAGCTTGTTTGCCATTAAAATTCTTTGATTGCAAATTTCAATACAAACAGAACAGTGTTACAATATAGGACTTAGATGTAGTCCTAGGAGTACACTTTTGTTTATCTGGGTTCCTTATGCCGATGGAGTGAGTGGTAATGCGTTGACTCCGTTGCCGATCTGACGACGGTTATCGGTTCTCTGAAGGTCTGGATTGCTCTGGGTGCTGGAGCTTGCTGAGAGGAGGAAGACGTTGAGTGTCTGTATCTGCCTCTCTGGTGGTGCGAAGTCTCTGTGTGTTCGTTGTGTAGGTAGGTGTGTGTAAGAAGGAAATGATCCCTCTATTTTTAGCTTTGCAGGCTGACTGCTCATGCGCACATGTAGGATGCGCCTGTACGCAGGGACGCCACGTGTTGATTGCTGATGGAGGCGCATGGACGATGCACCCTGATTGAGGGGTTGACTTCTTCATGTTGCTGTTGTGAACCGGCACGTAGCGGAGAAAAAGATCTTTCTGTTGCTGAGATCTTGGATGAGTTGAGTCAAAGGACACGTGTCGTCAACTCATGGCTCGGAGATCTCGGATTTGATGGAGGAATGATCTGGTAAGATGCGCCTAGGATTGGACGCATGAGGAGACTTTGGCTCGTAACCTTTAGGAGTCACGAACCATTCTGGGCGCATGGCTTTCGAGACGCATGTAGAGCTTCAGTAGTGACTTTACTCCTGTCTTTTAGGATCAGGGAGAAGTCTGGGGTACATGGCTTTTGAGGCGCATGCGGAGCTTTAATAGTAACTTTTCTTCTGTCTTTAGGGATCAGTGAAAAGTCTGAGGAGCACGGCTTTTGAGGCGCATGCGGATTTGGACGCATGGCTGCAGAGGCGCATACGAGATGGTTGGATGGCCACGTGGCAGTAGCCGTCGGAGGAAAGTAATGATGACGCTGACGTTGGCGATGCTTCGTCTTCTGAAAAGCTGTCGACTGTTCAGACTTCGGGAGGCGTGCTGCCAACTCTGTCAGTTTAGCATTTAATGTTTGTGATATTTGATGGACAGCCGAGTGGGCGCGTCGATGGCGTTCCACTAGGCGTATGGGGGCAGATAAGGGCGCATCCCCTGTGATGCTCTTGATGCTGAAAGGCGCGTCTGTGTGATGTACGGTCTGGCCGACGCATCCGCTTCGAGACACGTCTTTAATGGTGCGACTGTTACGTTCTTCGAGTGCTTTAAATAGCCATTTTTGACTTAGCTGAATTTGAAGCGTCCGGTTCATCCATTTAATGCAAATTCATTGTACGGAATTCGGAGAGCCATTCACTTGGCGCATGGGTTTGATTTGCCCGGCCTATAAATAGTAGCATGGAGAGAGGGTTTGCTTCTCGTTCTCTCACATCTTTCCAACATGAACTTGTGTACTCGAATGCATTCTGTTGACGAGATGCTCCCGAGGGTGAAGATGCGACGCAGTGTCTTCGTTGATGCACTTGAAGGTGACTGTTACATCCAAAAGTCGGAGTCGAGGGCTTCTGAGGCAGGCGGAAGGTGCCTGTTGCATCCAAAGATAGGGATGCTCGAGCCTCGTCTTCATTGTACAGGAAAAGCCGCAGATCAAAATTGCGGTGCTGCAGCTTTGGTGGCTCTTTCTTCCTTCAAAATGGGTGTAGCCCATTCTGGTTGTGTTGAAAGCTGCTCCTTTAGCCGCAGTTTCGATCACGGTCTTCCTTGGCCTTTGGAGGCTCTTTCGAAGCCTCCCCTGGCCACAGGTTGGCTTGTGGTTCTTTTCCCTTCCTTGGCTAGAGGGTTGATTGCCACCCTCGTTCTGCTCAATAAATGCTTCATTAGTCGAAGCATTTAGACGGCGGTGAGCCTGGCTGGAAGAGCGGCACATAACTGGGCTGCTGAAGGGATGCACATAACTGAGCTGCCAAAGGGATGCACATAACTGAGGATGCACATAACTGAGCTGCTGAAAAGGATGCGCCCTGCTGAGGGCGCATGGTGGGATGCGCCTGGCTGAGGGCGCATGTTGATTGTTGCGCCTACTTGAGGGCGCATGTTGGCTGCTGGCTGTAGACTTAGGATCTTTTCTTTGTAGAAATTCTTCTTTGTACAGTCTTTCTTAGACATGTAATAGACTTTTATATGTTAAATAAAAAGTCCTTTTTCAATGTCTATATTTTTTGCTTTTTGCTGTGAAGTACTTTGTCCAAGCTCTGGCGCATAGACTTTCTGGTTCTGAAATTCCATGCTTCTACATATGTCTTATTGTAATTTCGAGGACGAAATTCTATAAGGTGGATAGATTGTAAGCCCTCTGAATTTTTTGGGTTATTTTAAATTTTTAAATGATTTATTTTCGATAAATATTTTTATTATAATTAGTTTTAATAATTAAGTATACTATTCGTGACTCTGATTTTTGGAGCGCAAGAGATGTAAACCCCTCAAAACGCTCTTCATTATTTTTGTTCTAGACAAATTTATCTTCATGTTGATATATCACGTCCCACCCAAACTTGTTCCTTTGTGCTCTATTTGCATCCCAGAACTTTCGGATCGAATTAGGCCATTTGAATTATTATTAAACATCCACATTTATTTTTGATCATTATATGCACGTTGCCGTGACTTTTAAATTATGAGCACAAGACTAGTCATTTTCTCCAAACCAACTTGTCATACATGATCTACTCGAGACGCTCTGCACCCATGACCTTCGTATCCCACTCAGACACACTCTCTTGTGCTTCATTTTTATCGCAAAGCTTTCCGGACAATTGACCCAACCCCGATTTACCCCATCGAGTCACATTTAATTCCAACTTGTATTGGACGCACCATTTTGACCCAAATTGGTCGACCCAAGTTATGTACACGGACCATTTTGAGCCTACTATGCACGTGCCACTTGCGTGCCACCAAATAGATCTCCTTTGTGTTCCTATTGCATCCGTGATTTTAAATGGTTTAAATTTGTTGTTTTGATCAAACTCTTGCCTAAGCTCGACCAAACTTGATCCAACGCCCAACCCAGTTTTATATGACCCATATCATGACTGTCCATACACCCAACAGGTATAATTTATATATATATATATATATATATATATATATATATATATATATATAATAACCCTCTCTCTCCTCACATTAACTCCCCTCTCCCTCCATAACCAGCCATATATATATATATATATATATATATATATATATATATATATATATAATAACCCTCTATCTTCTCACATTAACACCCCTCTCCCCCCATAACCAGCCACAAACATCCCCCCTCACTCCTAGGTTCTCTCTCCTCTCTCTAACTCTATTTCTATAATTAAACACACAACCATCACCATCACTCTTTTCTCTCTCTCTATATTTTAAACACACACACACACACTCACTATACTCTCCCTCTCTTCTCTCTCCTACATCCCCTATCCGACAAGAAAGACACCCCCTCTCTTTCAGTCCACTCTCTCTCCTTTTTTTTCATCAACTCTCATACTCTCTCTCCTCTCTCCACACATCTTTCTCTCTTACCCCTCTAAAACCGACAACCCCTCCCATTTTCTCTCCATCTTCATCTTCACTATCATCAACTCCACTCCTCCTCCCTCTCAAACTCTCCACCACCATCAAGCACCACCACCACCATGGGCATCACCACCATCACCCACACTATCACCATCCTTCATTACCTTCATCGTCATCCTCCTCCTCATCTCCACCTTGTCCTTCTCCCAGCGAGCTGCTGCTGCCGTGGGTAGCTGCTGCAACCGCCGCGCACACCAGGTCAGCCACCGCCGACCTCCCCTACCGGCGAACCCAGGGCGATGCCCCCCCAACCCGGCTGCAACAGCAGCAGCGTCCAGCTGCGCAACAGCTACCGTCGTGCCTATTTCCCGTGCCGCCGCGTGCGCTTACAAAAATATGTAACGCCTCAGTCCTAAAATACGTAGGACCAAGTACGTGAACATGCCAGCTGCACATATACGAAGAATACTCCAATATATGGAATCCTCGTATATGCACATAAGCTGTAAATAAAAATAATCACAGGCCAGAATAACATATCTAATCTCATCACAGCTCAACACAGAAGATAATAAAGTCCAAATGGATAAAGCAGAGTATCAAAAGATAGCCGGGTGAACATACTCACTCCAAACAGCTATAAAAAATAGTCTCACAAGATCGGAGTCCAACTTCCGCAAATAGAAAGAAAAGAGATGTAAAATAATGTCTACAACTATCTCAGATATAGAATAGACTAGAAATCAAAAGGGACTGCCTTGTCATCAATATATGATAGCTCTAATGTCGTCCCGTACTCCTGTGGAAAATCGTCTAAACCTGGAGAGATAACCAGGTCCTCAGGGAACATAATAAGATACAAGAAAACACCATGCCATATAAACTGTGATAATATAATAAGGAAAAAGGTATTCATACAATCGGGTTCCTGACCATTCTACCGTGAATATGCAGTTGAGATACATTCCTTCGACGCTTGAGCCTTGGCTGAATATAGGATCCGGTATAGTCCCCACTTGGGCACCAGTGACCAAGAGTATGACGTTCAAAAACGATAGTGGCCAACCTGAGAGGCCCATACCCGTATCTCCAGCGGAGCTTCTGGGTTACAAGGAAAGTGCAATCGAAGACCATACGTCAGGTAATGTTCTCCCCACCCAATGCCTAGTATCATCATCTCTATGACTGACATGTACCTCTAATAACCGCCAAGTCTTCTAATATGCAATACTACTGGCAGTTACTCCTATCCGTCGCACGCTCCATACGTACCGGTGGCCAGCCGACTACGCAGATACGTGTCCTATATGTGACTCACATCACGTGATACAACAAGTGTCAAGGCTGTATGAGATATACCAATACCTCAACATCAATGGGTGGTCATTAGACTAAGTCAATGTAAGAGAAATAAATAAGACAAGATAAACGACCGATAGAGTCGCTTGCACCCAAGTGTGACTTGGACGCACAGTTTAAATATCGAGAAATAAGAAATGCTGAAAGTAACAACTGAAAATAAGAAATATAATAATAACAGAGTAAGGTGGCAAGGTATCTTGCCTGATGGTGCAAAGTGGCAAGCCCAAGAAATCACAATGTCAGTTAAGAAACGTTACAGTCTCCAAACAACTCCGGACGCTGAAAAAAATATCAAAAATGCATTCGGTGTAAAAGATATACCTAGGAAACGCCTGTCCAAAAGTCTAATTCTGGAATAAGGGCAAAATCGTAATTTTGGGTCAAAACGATGTCCGTCGTTGGATCCGCTTTGCACCAAAATGCGTGCCGAAGTCTATGGTCTCTAAAGTCGTCAAACTACATGTCTACGGATTCAGTTTGAGGAGAGGAACTCAACGGTATGTCCAGTTTTGGATTCCGATGAGCCGTGTACAAAATCGCCCGTTTGAGTGGGTCGCGGGCTCGCCAAAAATAGATTCCGATTCGACCTTCTCAGAATCGAACCAAACTTGGCATACAGGACCAGAATTTTGATCCGGACCTGTTGGCTCAAGTTTTGTCTCGAATCGACGACTGTACACGAAGTTATGGACAAGTTTGCAAAATGCCGATACGGGGGTATCTCGACAGACACGCGTTGGTTTCGTCGCGCACACGGGACGAAACTGAGTTCCGTCTGTTCCCACACGCCCGCAATGTCCATACGCGCCTTTCGATACATATAGCGCGGGACCACGTCGTCTGGTTGTAGAAGCATGGAAAATAATAAAGAAAGAGCCATGCGGCCAGGAAACCCCATACGGTTCAGAAAACCCATGCGGCTCAGAAGACCCATGCGGCTCAACGAGTCTATGCGGCTCTGTGATCTCCATGCGGCTCAGAAGAGAAGACACGTGGCTTACAAACAGTTCTCCCCTCCGCACTGTACTGCATTAATTGCTTTGACGGCTGACCACTCTGACGAAACGACAGGCCTGACATAAAGGGGCAATTATGACTCTGTCATAATGACAGAATCCTAGGAAATCAAAGAAAATCTCTGACACAACCCCCCCTCGAGATCCAGAAAACACCACGCAGCCTAGACACGTGGACAGCCATATACGGCTCGAGCGGAGACCCCCCATGCGGCTCAGGCTGAAGTTGTCCTATGCGGCCAAGATCGAAACAGCCCTATGCGGCTCACTACACATTGTATGGTCCAGATTATCATGTGGTTCGAAGATTCGGAGGCCACTCCCCAGGCAGCTCTGACATGTGGCCAATCTTATGCGGCTCAACCCTTATACGGCTCAATCCTTATGCGGCTCAGTGACTCCCGGGACACGTGTGATAAAGTCAATCAATTTCCCAGATTTACTACAATCAAAGATTGGATCAAATCCCAATAATCTGGGACACATGGCAGGAGAATGAATTAAACTTATTCATTCAGATTCGCAGACATCAGCAAATCATTATCACGGAGATTTATTCCAATCAGCCTTAATTACTGATAGGATTTGGTGCAATCTACACTAAATGGCCCAGATTCATCACACTCAAGATTAATGGCCCAGATTGATCAATCAACAGGCCGCCGCCACTCTAAGGGGCAATCATTGCAAACCCTAATGATTGCATTCCCTCCTTATAAATAGCAAGGTGCCATTCCCTTGCAAGAGGACCACTTTTTGAGATCAGAGAGAGCACCACATACTTGGAGAGAAAAAGCAGAGAGAGAGAGCAAAGGGAGCATTTCTTCAACGCCAAGTAATCTTCTGGAGCCAAGGCTGCATACCGATCGTCCAAGGATTAAGGCAGAGCTGCCGTAGCTTTCCCGAGCCTCTATCGTCACCCTCCAGAATCTAAAATAAATAATTGTACTTAGACTGCTGTACCTAGGCTTTCGTCCCTAGGGTTTCTTTGTACAAGCGAGTTTGTAACGTGAAGTAAAAGTCCAGTCCTCCGATAATTGTTCTGCTCTTTTATATTTCATGGCAAACACGATGGCGACTATGCTAGGGACAAACTTCTCCACGGCTGAGGAGTTGGTGACGCAGTCGGATGCAGCCAAGCTTGGCTCCACGTAACAGAAGATGGTCATCCATTTCGACCAACATGCGTTTGAAGAGATGCTCTCTGAAGGAAGTGACGGCCCGATCCAGAAGCGAACCCGCACAAAGAAAGCTCATTGCGAGTGGAGGCCAAAATTATTTGCTCCTCCACAAGCTCTGGACGGGGTACTCTCTGCTATCCAAGACGGCGAAGGCGACTCTCATACGGCTGCACCTTGAGCCGTAGAGAACTCTGCTGTCCCCAAGTCCGGCAGAGAAAAGCACTACGATGCTGGACTTGCAGGGACAAAGAGCGACTCTATGCGCCCCAAGAAGAAGCCGAGCACTCCTGTGGCCAAATCTGCCAACCATATGCAGGAGGCTCATGCGGGTGGATCTACCAGCCGCATGAAGAAAGTCTATGCGGCCAGATCATCCAGCCGCATGAAGAAAACTCATGCGGCTGAGACTCCCAGCCGCATGAAGAAAGCCTATGCGGCTACGTCTGCCAGCCGCATGAAGATTGTTGAGGACGGCAGCATGACGCCTACCCCGCGCGGCTCTGTCTTCGACCGCCTGTCTTATGGTCCTGATCTCTTGTACTGCTAAGAAGATATGTCTGACTCTCTCCAGCATCACCTAGACTCTTCCTACTATGTGCCTTTACGCACTAGAGCGAAGAAGTCTAGGGTAGCGCGAGCTTGGCACGCTCGGTCCGCTGATCCCGTCTCTAATCATCTGAGCGTCCCGCATACCGTTATACGGGCCTCAGATGGGAAGTTGTACAGAACCACTCGAGTCCAGCCCCCGGCGGCAAACGGACAGAGAAGTGCACAAAAGTCTCCCAAAATCCAGGGAGCAAGCATGGTCGATCCAGACCAGTCTGACTTGCGTGTGGCCATCCTCCACAAACGCAAGGAAAGAGAAGATGCATCGGGGTACAAAAAGTCCTCCCACGGACGTCACTGCACCCAAGTCATCGTTAACTGCTGCTGCAATAATACGACGGTGCGAGAAGACCGGCAGTCCGTCTTTCAAAGACTGCAACAGCCGTCTTCCGAAGACGAGATACTTCCCGTCGTCTCTTGCAACTCTGCTCGGAAAGTCCCCGCTAATGGAAGAGAAAAGAAGACAAATGTTCCCAGCCCGAAGATTTCAACCACTTCGACTAAAAGACTATCGTCTAAGCGGGTGACCACCACCGAAGTTTTCCAAGGTACTCGCTCTAAGACGAAATCTGCCACAGTGGGAGATTCGTCGTCCATAATGCAGGGGGTTGCTGGGACTGGGGGTAGCACCCCTCTGAGCTTCCACAACAATCCGATGTTCCAAGAAGACGAGTCAGGGGAGGCAACTCTTCCATCAGATTCAGCAAACCCTGACGTCCCCGAGAACGTCCACAACTCCCGAGACGAGGCGAACACGGAGACTGGGGGTTGAACCAGAAGAGAACATACCCACATACCCCGATGACTTCTCACTACAGGGGTACGATTCGGAGGGCGCTTCCTCCACCGCTCCGTCCATCTCTCCTCACGTAAAGACGGTATTCATGACAGACAGCAGCCAAGGAGGTTCCAGTGATCGCCAACGCATCGACAGTCTTGAAGCCATATTGCTTGCTTTGCATCAAGTCTGTAGACGAGATTAAAACGGTCCTTCCAACTCTGCAAGGAGGGATGCCTGGCCAAACAAGCGTGGGTCCCACGGTCAATACGGACTCGAATTCGGTGGCACCAAACTCGGGCAACGATCCTCCTGAAACAACGGCCCCCACCACTTGGACGAGGCCTACAAAATGAGAAGAGAGGTCCAGGATATCCGAGCCATTTTTCACGCTCGAGAAAACTCTTAAGACCTCAGAATAAGGCAACTGTACCCTGCTGCCTGGAGAGACGTTCCATTCCCCCCAAGATATAAGCCATTCAATATCAATCCTTATGATGGCAAGACCTCAGCAAGTCGGTACATCACCTACTTCGAGGTCACCATCGACCATCTGCTCCATGACGATGCCATTCTCACACGATTATTCATCGAAACATTGGAAGGGGTCACGTTCGACTGGTACCGCAATCTGCCAGACAACTGCATCCACTCCTTCGCCGGCTTCAAGCGCATGTTCTTGGAGAGATTTTACGAAGTAGGGCAGGACATCACAATGTCCACCCTCATGGACGTCGTCCAAGGGGAAAAAGAGCTAACAAGAAACTATATCGAGCGGTTTTGCCAAACCGCAATGAAGCTGCCATCTGGAAATCCGGATTCCTCCATGATCGAAATTTGCCAAAAGAGATTGCTCCCAACAATCAGTCTCTGGATGGGCAAAAGTCAATTCAAGGATTGGAAGACATTCATCATTAGTGCCACAAGCGCCGAAGAACGATTGAAGAAAGCCCGCCAATTGGGACTACACATCTCGGACGGAGAGAATAAGGGCAAGCGTCCAAACAACGACAATGGGGGTAGCCCCTCCAACAACCGGGACAGCAGGGGTAAGCAGGCTATGGTGGCCGACGCCGCGCAGAAACCTGAGCCAAAGCCGGCAGACAAACAATGGCCGTAAATCACTTACTCCTTCGAAGACGGTCACGTCAAGCCCATCTTGGACATGCTCATACAAGGAGACAGAATTTAGCTTCCTCCACCAAGACGGAAACTGCGGCAGACAGACATGAAGAACCCAAAGTACTGCCATTACCATCGCTACGTCCACCATGCCACACACGACTGCTACCAACTAAAACGGTACATCCAAAATCTCATCGATTCGAATACACTGGCCATCAATTTTGAAGAGGTAACGGTGGCAGCCAATATGGTGTCAGTACAATTCGGCAGCTTCCCTCCGACGGAAACTCAAGACGGCGTGGTCCCCATCCTTCTGGCGACAATGGAGATTGCTAATCTTTCACCTCCCCGAGATCAGGCTGCTGGTCTAGTGCCCCGCACCACATCACGAGGGGAGGTCATGTGGATCCATCCAGACTTGGTATCGGAAGTGACTCGGCCCATATCGTCTTCCACCTGCAAGAAAAAAGTGGAAAAGTCAAGACCTGTCGCACAATCTCGGCAGACATCGAAGAAGCTACAGCCGTCGTCACGTGATCTGGGGCACAATCCCAACCTGTGGCTGAAAACTCGGCTGAAGATCATCAGCCTGCTACAACTAATGCTCCGGGACCAGCTCAGCCTCCGACGACCGACTAGCCTAGGCCGAGGGAGGCTCGTTTTGACAAATCCCTCCGAAAAGAGGTACCACAGGGACTGGAGAAGCCCTACAACTTCGACATCTTGGCACAATTGGCCAACACACCAGCCAAGTTGTCATTATACGAGCTTCTGAGACTCTCAAAGGACGTGCGAGCAGCTTTGAGCGATGCACTCCAAAATGCCGACGCGTACCTGGCTCAGGTTAATCTTACAAGAGAGAACCCGCCTGCAGATCTCCAAGACAGCGCCTGCACGGGAGCAATGCCCAACATCGTCTTCACTCCGCAGGACATGCTCATCAAAACAAATCTGCACGATCGCCCACTATACTATACTGGATACATTGGCGACGTAAAGGTGGATCGGATGCACATTGATCCTGGCTCTTCCATAAGCATTATCCCGAAGGGTCTGTTACATCATCTCCGCATCCCAATGCATCGCCTGACACCTACAAGTACCGCCATCAGCGGTTTCAATTCGGGCAGGAGCTACCCAATTGGGAAGATTCGTCTGAAGTGTCAGATTGGCGATCTCCAATCAGAAGTCACCTGCTATGTCATAGATGCAGACACTTCTTACAACATCCTCTTGGGGCGCCCTTGGATACACGATTATATGATCGTGCCTTCCATGCTGCACCAGTGCTTCAAATATGTCGACAAACACGGCTTCGTGAGGACGGAGTTTGCTGATATCGATCCCTTCAAAGGGGTCGAATCCTACTACTCAGACTCCTGTCTGTACGAAAAATCGAAGAAGCATCTTGGTGAAGGAGATGCGCAAGCTCGTACCGAGACAGCCACGGGATCAGAAGAGCCTCTGACGATCCACCTCCAAGCTCGTAAACCTGGCAAGTCTGCACCCCTTACCGCCACTCTGCGTAAGGACGCAATCAGTCTCTCGACACAAGAAGAGCAGATGATAATCCGGCTGCCAAGGTCTGGCCAAGTGCCAAGACCCACAACGAAGCCACTAACAATCAGGCTGCCGAGAGCCGGCCAGCCACAAACGGAGAAGCTCAATCCCTCCGACAAGCCAATGACGATACGCCTTCCCAAGAAGGGTCGTCACCCCGATGCAAGGCCCGAAACTTCTAGCGAACCAACTACTCCCCGCCCAGCATCGAGTACCAAGCTAGGGGTCGCCAGTTTGCCAACAACTCTACGCTCTGCTCCACCAGCTGAACCGCTGACGATCAAGCTGCCCAGGTCGTCCTTTCAGTCTTCGTTTATACAGGGGGTAGTGGAAGAGGAACCAGAGTTAGCCAAGTATGTGGCTGCCCACACTGATGTTCCCTCCACAGATGATGTAATCCTCCTAAAAAAGATACCTTACTTCATCAATAAAGGGCTATCTTTGAACTACCTCGAGCTTAATAAGCTCTTTACAATGTATGCTATGGAACACGGTATAGGCACTCACCTCTACACACAGGTGACAAATATGCACACCGTAATCCAGCTTACTCCAGCGGAAGACGCTTACCGCATAATCGAGGGAGGGGACCATCCAATCATCTTCGGCCGGAAGGACGATCCGCATCCCTTCACCATAGAAGAAGTCGACCTTGGATCAGATGCCGGGAGACTGCTGTAGGTCCTAAAAAATCAAGTTGTATCAATCAACAAAATCAAGAAATCAAGATATACATCATCTTGTTGAATTGCGCAGACAACAGATTGCGCAGCCATCCGATTGCGCATTCTAATTTGCGCACACAACCGATTGCGCAAGCTGACGTGGCAGAAGTCATCATTACTAAATCAAATCAAATCTTTTCTAACAACTGACAGCGCGGATAACAAGGAGTCTGTTCGTTTCCTGCGCCGCACAGTGCTCGAGGGCGGCTGACAGCTGGCAGCGCAAACCAATCCTGCGCAGTTTGAGTTTGCGCAAACCATGTATGCGCAATTCAACTCTGCGCACTCCATCAAACGTAACTGTTAAGTTACACGTGGCATTCATGCCATCGATTGGTCATTATATGGCAACTGTTTATGCACGATCATGCGCATTTCTATCAAATCATGCCATGTGTCCATGATAGTCGGCCCACGATCCAGTAACTATCTGCGCAAATCAATGTTGCACAAACCAATGCTGCGCAAATCATCATGCGCAGTCCAAAATAACTGAAAGTTAGTTATTTCCAGAACTCTATAAATAGAGTTTCAAGTCTTCATTCAAGGGGCAGAGATCAGAGATCAGATATCAAGATCAGAAATCAGAAATCAGAGAGTCCAGGAGTTCTTGCCAAAGTGCTGCTGCATTCTTCCGAGACTTTTGTCTTCAACTTCAGAGGCTTTTGCCTTCAGTTTCCAGAATTGTTTTCAACTTCAAAGGCTTCGTCTTTACAGTTCACATCGTCCAAGGGATAAAGCAATCGTCATCGAGATTGGATTCCTACAGTTGTAATTTTCCCAGAATTCTTGTAATCTTTATTACAGTTTGTATCAATAAAGTTCTATACTTTTGTTTTTGCAAACAAAATGACGACTCTGCTGGGGACAACTTTCTCCTCCGACGAGGAAGTAGCAACTCAATGTGACGTAGCGTCTATCGGGAAGACGCAGAAGACCCTGGTTGTCAAGGTCAACCAGACAGCCTACGAGGCAATGCTCAACTCCAAGACCATTCCCCGTACTGCAGCCACTTCTGCCAAGAGCAAAGTGCGCTCAGTTTGGGTCTCCAAGACTGCTGCACAATCTGGCAGTTTTGCCACCAAAGGTGCTGCACACTCTGTTGCACAATCTGCTGGCCAGTCTGCTGCGCAAACTACTGTGTCAACTGTTGCACAGTCTGTCTCAGCAACTGCTGCACAATCTGTTACAGTCAATGCTGTGCAATCTGTTGCAAAAGTTGCACAAGCTACTTCATATGCTGTCTTGTCAAAACAGAAGACTCCTATGACTCTGGCGCAATTGGCAGTAGCTTTTCCTGCGCAAAACAGCATTCCAGCAACCAAAGTGCATCCTAAGCACTCTAAAGCAAGGACTCCTACTTCTGTGGCCAGAACCAATGTACCCTCCACTCATGCGCAAATCACTTCTGCGCAAACCAAGTGAAACAGTCCTTTGGCTAGACTCTCTCCTTCTCATAATCAAGAGAAAATATCTGATTCTCCTCTTAAACATCCTGCTGTTCTAGCACAATCTACTGGGGGTAGTCCTTTGGCTATTCCTCCTCCTTCTCAGATCAAAGGAAAAGGCCCGTTGGTCTTTTCTCAAACTTCCTTGTCTCATGACTTGGAAGACAACAGAGGAAAATGCTCTTTAGTTATCCCTTCTTCTCAGAACAAAGGAAAAGGCCCTTTGGTCTTTTCTTAGTCTTCTTCGATCTTTACTGAAGCAGATCAAATTGAACGTGTTTCAACACCCGTCAGCACAAGATCTCCTACAAACAAAGATTCTTCTTACCTTTATAACAAAGGAACTTGCACTGATCAAAAAGGTATTCTGCCTACCCTAGTAGCAGAATTCCAAGACCTCCCAACTTTCAAAATATCCCGTTCCAAACAAGGAAAACTGTTGGTGTCTCAAACAGAAACCCCTGGGAGTGAATTTGCAGACCTACGAACATATCTTAACAGGACAACTTCGGCAAAACGTAAACAGCCAATGCCGAAGGTCAAGACTCAAAGACAAATCTCCAGGAACATAAATTCTGATACCTATGCCAATGAGATGAGTACTTCCTTGTATACACAGGGGACAAAACATTTGAAGAATCGAAACCATGTTCCAAATATTGTTAAAGAACACATTCCTCGAACTTTTCCCCGTCCCGGCATGGTTTCTGATCTTCGAGAACATCTCAGACAAAAACGGGATAATGTCTCAACTCCTTCAAATCAACCATCTGATCATCATTGCAATCATAAAGTCATCATCCAATGTTGTTGTCAAACAACAAAGCGATCTATCTTCGATCGTCTGACTTTTGCTAAAACAGAACCAATGTCAGAAGAAGACGAAGTGTTGTACGCTTCTGTCAATATGGCTTCCCGAGACACCGGAGGTAGAAAGTGCTCCAAACATGGTAAGCCTCGCAGACCAAGCCAACGATATTTGGATTTACTCCAAGAATCCTCTGAAGGAGTATTTCAACATACTCGTTCCCACAGCCGAGACACAATCGGTCAAAGGAATCTTCCCCAAGATCCTTCAGCTTATCTTCCTACTTTTCAGTCAGGAGATGAATCTTTCTCTGATTATGATGCATATAGTGAAAGCTCTGAACAAACAGTTTCGTCTACTGTGCCTAGAGAAGTGACGGCATATGTTGTTACTGATGATCCAGATGCTTCAACTTCTGTAAACCAAGAACAGCAGATTGTTGCACTGGAGGACAAATTGAAAACCATGGCTGAAATGGTCGCCAGTATGCATTCTATCATTATGGCACAACATGCTACCCCACCAACTGTACCGGCTGCTATAAACCCTGAAATCATAGCTTCATCGGTGCCTGTCAATACTGGGCTGGGGGTAGTACCTCCTCAGATGCCTCTTGTGCAAGTACAAGTTCAAACTACACCCAGTCAATCAGGTGCTGGGGGTAGTGCTTATAATGCTGTCCCTCCTCCTACCACGGCTCCTTCCTCTTCATCTGAAGATGCTAATGAAGCAGTCAAGCTTTTACGAACTCAGTTTGAAGCTTTCAAAGAGAAAGACAACCTGCAAAGGTTGGGAATCAAACAGCCATATCCCGTCGAATGGAAAGAAGTTCCATTTCCTCCCAAATACAAGATTCCAACAATCGCTCTCTTTGACGGTAGTACCTCACCAAGTCAATTCATCAATCACTTCGAGGTAATGACTGTTCAACTTCAACCAAACGACGCTCTTCTTACCAGAGTGTTCGTCGGTTGTTTAGCCGGCGTAGCATATGACTGGTACAGAAGTCTGCCCGATGGTTGTATCACTTCTTTCTCAGGTCTCAAGCAAATCTTTCTAGAACGATTCTATGAGGGATTCAATGACATGACTATGTCAGCCCTAAATAAAATCAAACAGAAACATAACGAGACTGCAGAGAGTTTCATTGAACGTTTTCGTCGAGAAGCCCTGAAAATGCCTCCAGGGACTCCTGCTGCTGTTACCATAGATACTTGTAAGGCAAATCTCTTGCCTATTATCAGTATGTGGACAGGCTCAACTCAGTTTCAAGACTGGCCATCCTTCATTGTTAATGCCAAAGCAGCTGAAGTAAGTGCTGATAAATTCAAACAGTTGGGGGTACAAATGTCTAACTCCGATTGGGATGAACATCAAGCGTCAGGCGGTGGTAATCGCCAAAACAACCGCAAGAACAAAGAGACTCTGAACATTAATCTGAAAAGCAAAGAGTCTTTGGCTGTCAACGTAGCTCAGCCTACGTCCACTTCCACTCCTTCTGCACCACAACCAAGGGAACCTCGTCCTAAGGTAGAGTATTCTTTTGACGAGAATGACACGGCAAGTATCTTCGATTGTTTACTCAAAAGTAATAAGATCCAGCTCCCAGACCCAAAGAAACCTGATGAAGTCGGTAAGACCGATCATCCTAAGTACTGTGTTTACCACCGATTCATTGGACATCCTACTAGAGCATGTTATGTGCTCAAGGGCAAGATTCAAGAGCTTGTTAATGCTGGAGTTGTTACTCTGCAACAAGATGAAAAGACTGTCACTGCCAATATGGTTTCAGTTCAGTTCGGTAACTTTCTCCCGCAGATGATACAGCATGGTGTCATTCCTATTCCGAAAACTACTCTTGAGATTGAAAATATTCCTTCTCCACCAAATGAAGGTCTCGTTCCTTTGTCTCTAGACAATGGCGAGGTTATGTGGATTCACCCCGATCTTACTTCAGAGTTCGAGGATTCTTCTTCTTCCAAGAAGAAAAGTCGCTCCAAAGGCAAGACGAAGATTTGCAACATGGTATCTTTTGATCCCATAGTTGACGAAGAAATTCTATTAGGCACCAGATCAGGAAAGCCCTATTTGAAGGATTACCCTGAAACTCAAGAGAATCTTGCTTCTTCTTCTGAACCTACCACAGCACAACCTGCTCTAGCTGAAGAGAATCCTGCTGCACCTTCACCAGTTGTGATTCCTATTCCTCCTAAGCCAGTGACTGCTGATAAAGGCAAACAACAAATCCGCTTTGACAAACCTTTGAAGAAATCGTCTCCTACAGGACTCGAGAAGCCTTACAACTTCGATATATTGGCTCAACTAGCCAATACCCCAGCAAAGTTGTCTATCTTTGAACTCTTGCGTCTTTCCAAAGAGACTCGAGAAACCCTCAGCGAAGCTCTTATGCAAACAGAAGCTTGTCTAACCTTTCTCAAAAAGCCCGAAGCAGAATCAATCTCTTGTAATAGTGTTCAGGAATTCATTCCGAACATAACTTTTACGCAAGATGACATGCTGATGGAAGACAACAGGCATGACCGTCCTTTTTACTATACAGGATATGTCGATTCGATGAAAGTCGATCGTATTCTGATAGATCCAGGGTCTGCTCTTAGTATCATACCGAAGACAATGCTCGATGCTTTGAAAATTCCTGTGCATAGTCTCTCCACTACAATCACTACCATCCTTGGATTCAATCAAGGAAAGAGTGAACCTTTGGGCAAGATTCGCCTAAAACTTCAAATTGGCAATCTTCGCACAAAAGTTACATTCTACATTATTGACAATTTTGGTTGTTCTTACAACGCTCTATTGGGGAGACCATTCTTACACGAGCACAATGTTGTTCCATCAACCCTTCATCAATGTTTCAAATATGTTGATGACAAAGGCGTAGTTCGTAAGGAGGTTGCGGATCTTTATCCCTTCAAAGGTGTTGAAGCATACTGCAACGACGCTCGGATGTATAAGGATGAATTCATGAAAATCGTGTTAGCATTAGACACTGAAGAAGAACAAGAAGCGACGCCTAAAGACACTCTAATCATACCCGTCAAAGGGCGAGTTTCTCATCCTCAATCTTCCAAGCCACTGGCTATTCACTTATCAGCCCAAAAGAAGTCAATTGATGCTGATCAAGATCAAAGGGAGCTCACCTCTTCTGAGCCACTTGTTATCGATTTACGTCATAACAAGGACAAAAAGCAGCTCACTTCTTCTGAGCCAATTGTTGTTGATCTCATTCGCAACAAAGAAAAAAAGGAGCTCACTTCCTCTGAGCCACTTGTTATCGACCTCCGTCGTAACAAACTGCCTCCACGTTCTTCTTCTCCCCCTCTTGTAATTAATCTGACTAAGCCTGCTAAGGCCAAAGGTCCTGTTGTAAATACTGATGTACAAATCAATGAAAAAGCACCTACTTTCCAGTATACTGATGTTATTTATCATACTAAATACTATTTAGATATGTTAGATAGCTTCCAATCAATTACAATGGGAGTTGTGCAATCTCTTCATACAGAGGTCTTACTCGAACACTCAGATAATTCATACTTTGTTGTCTCTTCTCGAAAGAGAGGCAAAAGTCCAATAATTTTTATTAAAGGACCAGAACAAAAATTCAGTTATACGGATGACAGTAAACTTAACGACACGGGGCGTATCCAACTCCATCGTTATAGTCAACAATCAAAAGACATCATTCGGAAAATGGGTTATGATTTCAAAAGTGGCTTCAATTACGGTAAGGGTAGACGAACTCCTATTCGTACAACTGTTCCGAAAGGAAAGTCAGACATGTACTATAGCAGGACTAAGAGAGGTCTCGGATATGCTTCTCCTCCATTGTTATCCCCAGCAGAGTTGCCATTTTGTTTTTGCAAACAACTGCCTCTGTATCTTTATAGCCCCCAATCCAAATATCTCATGCAGAAACAGGGGTATGATCTGGAGATGACGCCAGGCTTGAACTACGGTACTGGACGACGATTACCTTTGAAGCCACCGGTCCCGACAGGCAAACTGCGGGACTACTATAGCAAGACTCGATGTGGATTAGGGTATATTACACCCACAACGACCCCCGAGAGTTCAGATTAAGAATGTGACTGGCATTCACATTCGACCAGGTCACCAACTTCTGACTTAGATACCAGCATCGGAGATGTATTTAGACAAGTCCTGTCAGTCAACATGGCATTCGCCGATGCTTATGAAGAAGATGAAGACATCCCTGAGATCCTCGAGCTAGAGCCGTGGGCGCAACTGCTGGATGCACAATAGAAAAAGCGGTTCGAACAGAGGGAACCTCCTACTGAAGATGAGGTCATACAAGTAGATCTCGACAGTGAATCTTCTCCAAGACCGATCTTCGTCAGTAAAAGCCTAACAGACGAAGAGCGAGAATCGCTGCTAGAACTTGTCGAAGAATATATCGATGTGTTCGCCTGGAGCTATGTAGACATGCCAGGGTTAGATCCCGATATTGCTCTTCATAAACTCAATATCCGGTCGGATGTAAAGCCAGTCAAGCAACAACAGCGACGCTTTCGGCCGGGCATCGTGGATACGATCGAAGCCGAAGTCAACAAACTGATAGCCAGCATCTTCATTCGTGAGGAGCAACATCCTGACTGGGTCACCAATATAGTACCCGTCCTCAAGAAGAATGGGAAGATTCGAATCTGCATCGACTTCTGCAATCTGAACGAGGCATGTCCCAAAGACGAATTCCCTCTCCCTATCACAGACATCATGATTGATAACACCTGCGGCTTCGAACGTATGTCATTCATGGATGGCTTCTCGGGGTACAACCAAATCAAGATGTCTCTTGACGACGAAAAGCATACATCATTCCGAATACCGATTGGCACATACTGCTACACAGTCATGCCTTTCGGTTTAAAGAATGCTGGCACCACATATTAAAGAGACATGAGCATCATCTTCAGAGAACACTTACGCAAGACGGTAGAGTGCTATATTGATGACATTGCCGTCAAGAGTCGCCGCAAGGGAGACCATCTGCAGGACTTGAGAACGGTATTCGACCTGATGCGAGCGCACAATTTGAAAATAAACCCTACGAAATCCTTCCTGGGCATATCCAGCGGAAAGTTCTTGGGTTTCATCATTACCGTCCAGGGTATCCATGTAGACCCTGAGAAGACAAAGGCAATTATGGAGAAGGGTCCCCCGAGAAATCTTCGCGAACTCAGAGGCCTTCAAGGAAGGCTAGCTTACATCAGGAGGTTCATTTCCAACCTCTCCGGGCGATGTAGACCATTTACCCACCTCATGAAAAAAGGCGTCTCGTTCGTGTGGGACGAAGAATGTCAGCGGGCCTTCGACAACATCAAAGAATGTTTGTCGAACCCTCCAGTCCTGGTGGCTCCGATTGTTGGAAAACCATTCCTGCTCTACGTACGAGCAATGGAACATTCCCTCGGGGCTCTCCTGGCACAAAACAACGATGCAGGCCATGAGCAAGCCATATATTACCTCAGTCAAATGATGATTGGGCCAGAGCATCGATATACCGCTGTGGAGAAGGAATGCCTTGCCCTGGTGTTCGCTATTCAGAAGACGCGACACTATGTTACTGGACAAACAATACATGTGATCTCACGAGTCAACCCTCTCAGGGTCCTCATGACTAAACCAGGGGCACTCAGCTCTCGCCTCGCTATATGGACAATACTGCTGTCCCCTTATCATATGATCTTCGTCCCACAAAAGGCTGTCAAAGGTCAAGCCCTGGCAGACTTTTTGGCGGCCCATCCGGGCTCGGAGTCATCCAGAATATATGAAGAAATCCCAGATGAGGTCGTCGACTCGCATACAACCTCTCACGATGATATATGACGAATGTTCTTCGACGGTGCTTCGAGAACGGAACCCAAGGGCAACATCGTCGTCAGAGTTAGGGTGGTGCTAGTCTCCCCTTCCGGATTGGTGATCAACCGCGCTTACTCCCTCATGGAACCCTGCTCTAACAATGTGGCCGAGTACAACGCTCTGGTCATTGGCCTCCAACTTATAAAGGAGATGGAGGTAGAATATCTTGAAGCATACGACAATTCTCAGTTAATCGTCAATCAGATCCGGGGCTCATACGAAGTTCGCCACGAAGACGTGATCCCCTACCACCAAATAGCAATCGACATCATCCCATTGTTCGAAGGGTTCTTCATCGAGCACGTCCCCAGACTCCGAAATATCGAAGCCGATGCCTTAGCCGGCCTGGCCGCTTCCCTAGCAGTGCCAAATCGTACTCATCAATCGGTAGATGTAATAGGCCACGAACTGGTCTGCCCCAAGAACAACGTTCAATACGTGGCAAGCTATTCCGCTCAGGCGATTGATGATGCCCCAGATTGGAGACAACCATTCATCGACTTCGTCGTCTACGATATCCTGCCCGAGAACTCAATGGAAGCCACCTCCATCAGACGACGTTCCCTCAGATTCTTCTACGATACAGAGACGAAAATGTTGTATCGTCGATCCTATGATGGATTATTGCTTCGGTGCCTGTCAAACACGGAAGTCAAAGAAGCCGTGCGAGAAGCTCATGACGGTATCTGTGGGGCCCATCAGCCTGGCCCTAAATTACAAGACCGTCTTCGCCGAATGGGCTACTACTGGCCCACGATGGTAGCAGATGTGATAGACTATGCAAGAAGGTGCAAAGCCTGCCAAGTCCACACGGACTTCATTCACAAGCCATCCGAATTTCTACATCCGACAGTGGCATCCTGGCCCTTCGAAGCATGGGGAATGGACATCATCGGTCCAATTACTCCCCCTTCCTCCCGTGGACATCGCTTCATACTTGCGATCACGGATTACTTCTCCAAATGGGCAGAAGTTGTTCCACTCGCAGAAGTAAAGACTTCAAACGTGATCAGCTTTCTCAAGCATCATGTCATCTACCACTTTGGACTACCCCAAAGGATCATCCACGATAATGGTCCGCAGTTTGCAAGCCATGCCTTCTATCGGTTTTGCGATAAGCACCACATCCAGAATTTGGCTTCGACACCATACAATCCAACAGCGAACGGGTTGGCAGAGGCATTCAACAAAACCATCATCAAACTCCTCAAGAAGTTTGTCTCTTCCAACAAACGTGACTGGAACGAGAAGCTCGGTGAATGTTTATGGGCGTACCGTACTACAGTCCGAACAGCTACTGGGAACACACCATTCTCCCTGGTGTACGGGAGTGAAGCAGTTCTCCCATTGGAGACTCAAATACCCTCACTCCGCGTCGCCCTCACTTATCAATTGACGACGGATGATAACTACCGACGTCGACTACAAGAGTTAGAGGCCTTAGATGAAAAGCACCTCCTGGCTCAGCAAAGAATTGAGCTATACCAAGCACACATCTCTGGAGCCTTCAACAAGAAGGTTAAA
Organism: Iris pallida; assembly: GCA_029216955.1. Classification (NCBI taxonomy): domain Eukaryota; kingdom Viridiplantae; phylum Streptophyta; class Magnoliopsida; order Asparagales; family Iridaceae; genus Iris; species Iris pallida. The sequence continues at coordinate 41,623,890 of JANAVB010040619.1, forward strand.
ATCTGAACATTCCAGGTGGGCGATCTCGTTCTGGCAGTTCGGAGACCGATGGTCATGACATACAAGACCATCGGCAAGTTCCAGCCAAGATGGGAAGGTCCATTTATCATTGTGGCTGTATTCTCCAATGGAGCCTACCGCCTCGCAAAACAAAATGGAGACTTGCTCATGTTGCCCGTCAACGGCAAGTTCCTGAAGAAATATTATGTCTAAACGACATTTTCTAAGATCAATGAGTCACGTGCCCGCTGGTACCGCTGAACTCACCCTCATAATTTTCCAGATCATTGAGTCATGTACCCGCTGGCACCGCTGATCTCACCCTCACAATTTTCCAGATTTTTGAGTCAAATACCCGCTGGTACCGCTGAACTCACACTCACCATTCTCCAGATTTTCTAGTCATGTACCCTCTCGTACCGCTGAACTCACATCCACAATATCCCATATTTTTAAGTTACGTACCCGCTGGTGCTACTGAACTCACACTTTCACAATATCGAGTCATGTACCCGCTGGTGCCACTGAACTCACACTTTCACAATATCGAGTCATATACCCGCTGGTGCCTCTGAACTCACATCTCGGTCACTCTTTCAGATAGTAAGTCATGTACGATCATACCTCTAAACTTTTTTCCTGGAAGAGATCCTCCCTCATGATCTAATACCCGCACTCCCAGTGCACAAAAAGGGTAACCGATCCACAAATTGCCAAAACGGCCATATCCTCATTACCTCTGAGTCGTTCTATGTACCCCCTCTTCATTGAGCCCACTCCTACGATGTCCTCATTACCTCTGAGTGGGAAGGCTCCGTAGAAGAAACCTTCATACTTGCCATTTCCTCATTACCTCTGAGCAAGTATGTCGATTCCCTTTCAACTTATTATCTGTACCCACAACCGGAGTACGACAAGGATAATAGGTCCACAAATGTCCTCTGCTGACCACAAATATCCTCCGTGAATTCACTCCTGCCATGTCCTCATTACCTCTGAGTAGGAAGATTCCACGATAAAACCCTCATGCTTGCCATGTCCTTATTACCTCTGAGCAAATATGTTGGTTCCCTTTCATCCTATTTCCGTATCCGAAGATAGGGTACGCCAAGGATAATAGGCCCATAAATATCCTCTGCTAAGTTTCTTAGCACAAGCCCACCATCTCATCATGCCCCGGGAGCCCAGCTGCTTTACGACATTCTTTTTCCCGATACCGAGAGCACCCATGACCACTTTGCCATGGCTATTCCAGATATCCTAACCAAACTTGTTATCCGTACCTAAAACCAAGGTATGCCATGGATGACGAGTCCACAAACAAGTCCCCCGTGCGGGGCAAACACCACCATCATATCACAAGCACAACAAGCAATAGGAATGAAGGGTAGAATGGAAAATACTCTTTATTTGAAGGAAGAAAAAAGCATTACATGTTTCGGGACCGCGTCCCTCTCAAAAAGAAAAAAAGAAAAGAAAGAAGACAAAAGAGAAAAAGGCCGACTATAGCTCGACATTACACAATTCCAAAAGGCGATTCTTCACTAAGATGGCCTCCTGTTCGAGTCGCTGTTTAACTCGACACTCAGCCTCCCGGGATAACCGCTCTTCATCATCCAAGCCCATGAGCTCCTGCTAGTCATCTTCCAACTTCTTCAGGGCAACTTCCAGGTCAGTCGAAGCTCGATTGACTCTGTTAGCTTCCTGAATAATCAGCTCCTTATTAATATGGGCAGCCTCAAGTTCAGACTCCAAGAAAGTTAGCTTCCTCTGAAGCTCAAGGATCTGCTCTCGCGTCTCAGTGATCCCACGGGAGGCAGCCGCTTCCCGAGCCATGACATCTTCGCCCTTATGGCTCAATTGATCATATCGATTAGACAGATCGCGAAGGTCCTTCAGTACGGTCGGCCTGGTTTTATCTCGAGAAGCCCTTGTCTTCTCCATAGTAGCGGTGAGAGAGCCATGCTCCCGATCTATAATAGCAGACAAATCAGCCTATCGCAGCACCTGCAGCTGGACCACCAGCTGCTCAGTCTCCAATAACTTTGCCTCCAAGAGCGCAGCCAGCCCCGCACCACCAAGAAGAGTCTTAAGGATATCAATTTGACCCTGGACGCATTGCCGGGACAAGACGAAAGAGGTCCCTCTTTCCACAGCAGCCATTATTCCCCTCCTCAAGTGACGGTAAAAACTGTCAACTATGTCCTGTAACGCGTCATCCAAGACCTTTGTAGAGGACGGCGTCAGAGGAAGCATGGCCGGCAACATCAGAGGAGTAATGCTAGAACTTGCCACCAGGGGGATGGAATCCGAGCAGAACGACGCACGGATAACGAATAACTCTTCTTCCGCCACCTGAAGAGCCTAGATACTCGGTAGGGCAGAGAGGTCGACTCTCGGAGCCACCCCAGCAGAAGAGGATGAAAGGACCATCGTCCCCTGCCCTGGCCGTCCCATCACCCGACTTTTCGAACTCGAGCCAACGGGAGGCCCCTCAAGACGAGTCGGAAGAGGAGGAAGTACGCTCTTCTCCACCGGTGCCCCTTCGATATAGTTCGTCTCAATAGTGTACATCCTCAGCACTGGAGGGGCCAGACCTGTATGCCCAGAACAATGATCAGTCGACGTGACTTGAAGGATGTGATGATAGAGCAGATAGGCCTCCTCGCAGGATAAGATTCGGCTTATCTTACCAGGAGAGAAACATGGAGGCTGCAGCTCGTGCATAGCTGACATGACCTCCTTACCCGCAACCTCCATGTTAGATTCAGCGGGTTCCTCTATCCCGGCCACCCCGGAGGGAAGTACGACGCGATCAACGTCATCTTGATAAAATTCAGCAATTTTAGGGACAGGTTCATTAAAACCCCCGTTATCCCGGGTCACCACCTCAGCATCTTGGGACTCTTCTTTTTCTCTTGACACCTACAAGAAGGAAAAAAGATGATTAAAATCGAAGCTAGAAGGAAAGAAGGAAGGAAGAATCGGGAGTGGCTTGGTTACCTCTGACGCGGGGTTAATTTCTTCTCCGCTTTCTCTTATAGTTAGCTGACGGTGTCTGGTCGCAACCAACTTCCGAGAACGAGAAATACCGCCAATAGGAGAAAGTTGCCTGCTACGCTTTGGAGTAGGGCCAGGCGCAACGGGTGGCTGATCCCCCAACATCTCATCTGACGAAATAGGCGGCTGATCCACCTCTATGTCTGCCACCAGAAGGATAGAGTCATCTCCATCATGTTCGTTGCCTTCATCATCCTCAGCAGCGGCATCCAAATCTGGCACTTCGACTCTAGTCTCTCTTCTTGGCCCCTCGAGATCCTTCCTCCAGGCCAGTACCAACAATAAAACTGGCACCTGGGTTAAAACCGACCGGGGGTTTGTTCGCCATGACATGATACAAAGCCGCCATGTACAAGATCTCCACTGACGCCTTAATGACAGGGACCGAGAAAATGGTACGGGTATGGAATGTATCGTAGTATTGCCAAGCCCTGATACCATCAAGAAGGCTACCTTCAAAACCCAGACAGGAGCTGGGACTGTCTAGACAAAGTTGGCTGTATCCAAACTGCCGGGCAAACCTGGTAGGTAGATAAGGCTCCAGAAAAACAGTATTGCGGTTACGATACACCAGATGTGCGGGGTGAATGTTATGCAGCCACAGGAGCATCTAGCCGTCCAGAAGTTGAGGGGGCACAATACCGTCAAGATGTACAGCCTCTATGTCCTTAGCAGTAAAGCAAGGGACGGATACGAAAATATGGTACATATCTGCCCTCGCCAATGCCATCCGGCAAGCCCGCATGGTCTCATACTCCCAAGGCTTATCACGATAATGAAAGATAAATGTGTCATCATCAGTAACACCGTCTTCAGAGCCCGGTCTCATCAAAGATGGATAATGCATCAACAGCCACCCCATCAAATAGTGATAGGGCAACTCAGTCCGTCCAAAATCCTTGGTCACGTCGCGAGCGATGACCTTAAATGTGAAGGTGCGAAGGCCACGATGCATGCTGCACACCATGGCCGGGAGGAGAGCTAGCCTGATTCGCAAAACTAACTTCACAGCCGGAAGGATGAAGTTACGACTGATTATCTCGATAGAACCAGCCCCTCCAGAGACTACACAATTTTGCAGCCATATCATCAAAAACCCCGCCAGGAGCGCCTTCTCTGACAGCTCTTGGATATCCTGGTAAAAATAACCAAAAGAGTCGGTCTTACTTCCGAATCTGTTACTGGTGGTGGCCACCCTCTTAGCCGACGACACCAAGTCTTTAACCGCCTCCCGGGATCGAGGGCAACGGGAGGTAACTCGACCTGAGGCATCCGTAGGGAAGAGATAGTGCACCCAGTCCTTGGTGTGGGGAGCATTCCCTTCCGAGTTGCTATCCTTTCGGGCTATCTGATGACATGTGCTATAGTGGCACAATATCTCTTGGTAAAGAGCCACGAAGCCGGGATACCGTCTTTCTAAATCTTCGAACTCCTCATTAGTGGGAGTATACGCCTCAAAAGCTTCGTCACCCCAAGGAAGCTTGGAGACCGCGTGCATTTCATGGAGCGCTAGCCCCATTTCCCCTACGGGTGTATAGAAGGTTCCCGTACGGCAGTTATACATCTCCAGCAGAGACATGAACAACTTCTTGTTTATGGACAAGCCATGGCTGGTGCCTCGAATAGCATGGTAAAGGCCAATCTCACACAAAAAGGCCTCATACTTCTGCAAGATCCACATAGACAGATTGGTCCACGAGAGAATAGGATATATCCAACTGGGGAGCATCAACCGGCCAATGGGGTAGGAGCCCTTCGGAGCAAGTTGATTTATAAAAGTGTCGGCGGTAGAAAATATGAAATTGGGGCCCGACACATTCAAGAAAGTACCTGGGACCAATCCTGTTACAGAACAGCTGGTGTGTACCTTGCCGGCAGTCACTGACTTCAGACTGTTGTTATAATAGATGTTTTCCACAAACATCCTACCTCGGGTAGGGGTTAAAGTCTCTTCCATCTTCTGGTCCAATGGGAGCATATTGAACCAAGATAATGGGAAGTGTCACTCCATTTGGGGGATGCAGATCGCCATTCCGTTATAGACAAAACTCCAATTCTTCGACACCTCCAGAATATGACTGTTCTCCACAGTCAAGGCATCTCCAAAAAAGAACGCAGGCTTCAAATATTCCCCTTCGAATTTCCCGGAGTTCATCATAGCATTAAGGAAATGGAAAGGCTGGTTCTTAATGGCATTCAGTCTAGCCGGAGGTTCGTCACTTGGAAACTAATCCGTCATATGCTAAACAATATGGTCGTACCTATAACCCAGAGCAGCTTGGGCACTACCTACCAGGAGTTCTCCAGCAGCATTTACCGGCAGATTTACTGAAAAGAAGACAGAGAAAGATAAGTTAAAAAGATGGATAAAAAGAAATGATTGGGAGCTTCCAAGCCTCATGCGGCTCAAGAAAATACCCACACGGTTCCAATTTAATAAAGCTTTATGCGGCTCCAACTTAACGAAGCCTCATGCGGCTCAAGACTCAGAAGAACACTTATGCGGCTCCGTTCAGAGAAAGTCCATGCGGCTCAACGTTGCTTATGCGACTTCGTCGGCAAAGCACGTATGCGGACATAATGGCTATTCTTATGCGGCTCGCAGCCCAGCCATATGACGAACATGAAGCTCACAAAAGCTCGTGCATAAAATATACAACGTAGCCATAGCAGTTAGGGTTCTTTAACTCATACAATGTCCTTACCAATAATGGGGGGATGAACGTCAGGATGAACATCGGGTACGACGACCGGCGGATGAACGGCCGCAGTTGAGGCAGAAGTAGTCTTCTTGCCTTTCGCCGTTGCAATCGATGAAGAGGCCGCCTTCTTGCCCTTTGCTACCACGGTCTTCTTGGGAGCCATTAGTTATCGGAGAAGAAAAGGACGATCGGAATAGGGAAAATTTGAAGAAAAAGAGAAAGTAAAGAAGTCTCTCCAAACTCCTCTTATTTATAGGAGGACGAGAAAAGGAGGACACATGGACTAGTAACCACCTCGTAAAAGGCGAAATTGACTCCTCGGGTTTCGTTCCCGAGAATCACCCAGGGCATAAAATTCAAAAGAATTAATAAACCGGCCCTTGGGATTTTCTTCTAAAGACGACGCTGAAACGAATTAGGAGGCAATTAAATACCTTCACACGTGGCAAGAAGCTATGCGGCTCGAAAATCGCCGCTGCTAAGCCATCCATACAGCTGGAACAACTCTGCGGCTCGAAAGTCTCTGCTGCCAAAATGGCCATACGGCTGAAACAACTCTGCGGCTCGAAAGTTCATGCGACTGAAACTTCCATGCGGCCAAGACATCTATGCGGTTAGAAAGAGCTTCCACACGGCCATGCTTCTTATTCAAAGTATTTCAATTTTGCAAATTGAAAACTTTGAAGGGGGTCTTGTAGAAGCATGGAAAATAATAAAGAAAGAGCCATACGGCCAGGAAACCCCATGCAGTTCAGAAAACCCATGCGGCTCAGAAGACCCGTGCGGCTCAACGAGTCTATGCGGCTCTGTGATCTCCATGCGGCTCAGAAGAGAAGACACGTGGCTTGCAAACAGTTCTCCCCTCTGTACTGTACTGCATTAATTGTTTTGACGGCTGACCACTCTGACGAAACGACAGGCCTGACATAAAGAGGCAATTATGACTCTGTCATAATAACAGAATCCTAGGAAATCAAAGAAAATCTCTGACACAACCCCCCCCCCCCCCCCCCCCCGAGATCCAGAAAACACCACGCAGCCTAGACACGTAGACAGCTATATGCGGCTCGAGCGGAGACCCCCCCATGCGGCTCAGGCTGAAGTTGTCCTATACGGCCCAGATCGAAACAGCCCTATGCGGCTCAAGCAGACGCAGCCCTATACGGCTCACAAGGATCATATCCATGCGGCTCACTACCCATTGTATGGTCCAGATTATCATGTGGTTCAAAGATTCGAAGGCCACTCCCCAGGCAGCCCTGATACGTGGCCAGGCTTATGCGGCTCAACCCTTATGCGGCTAAATCCTTATGCGGCTCAGTGACTCCCGAGACACGTGTCATAAAGCCAATCAATTTCCCAGATTTACTATAATCAAAGATTGGGTCAAATCCCAATAATCTGGGACACGTGGCAGGAGAATGAATTAAACTTATTCATTCAGATTCGCAGACATCAGCAAATCATCATCACGAAGATTTATTCCAATTAAAATTAATTACTGATAGAATTTGGTGCATTCTACACTAATTGGCCCAGATTCATCACACTCAAGATTAATGGCCCAGATTGATCAATCAACAGGCCGCCGCCACTCTAAGGGGCAATCATTACAAACCCTAATGATTGTATTCCCTCCTTATAAATAGCAAGGTGCCTTTCCCTTGCAAGAGGACCACTTTTCGAGATCAGAGAGAGCACCACATACTTGGAGAGAAAAAGCAGAGAGAGAGCAAAGAGAGCATTTCTTCAACGCCAAGCAATCTTCTGGAGCCAAGGCTGCATACCGATCGTCCAAGGAGTAAGACAGAGCTGTCGTAGCTTTTTCGAGCCTCTATCGTCACCCCCCAGAATCTAAAATAAAAAATTATACTTAGACTGCTGTACCTAGGCTTTCGTTCCTAGGCTTTCTTTGTACAAGCGAGTTTGTAACGTGAAGTAAAAGTCCAGTCCTCCGATAATTGTTCTGCTCTTTTATATTTTATGGTAAACACCGGTTTGTCGGGGCACACGCCATATCGGACTAATTTCAGAAAATTAATCTAATTATACACAAATTTTTCCTCAACTTCAACATCAATCTACTTTTTACACACAAATCGAAACGACGATCCAGAAGATGCGTTACGATCTCGGTTATGTTATCTTTTACTGTTTTTAATTAGTTCCTACATTACTTTACTGTACAGCAAGAAAATTGGCCGACAAGTTATCATTTTAAAACAGTTTTTAGCGTTACAGAAAATAGATTTTTGTTCAACTTTGTCTCGATTTTTCGAGCAAGTCGATGGGTTGTTTCGAAATCCATCAGGAGGACCTCGAAGAGGGTCAAGTCTACTTTCTAGAAAATCTTACGGATCGAAAATTGGTACTACGAGTAAAATATTACGTCGTAGGGAAGTAGGGTACCTTGAGTGGAAAACTGCTCCGTGGGTGACGTGGGCTGACTTCCAATGCTCCGTTCGTCGCGCACAAAACTCCGTCGCTGGTAAAACGAACTCGTAGGCGAAGGGGGTATGATCAGCCTCAACTTTCGTTTTGGAAGATTAGGGTTTTGAGGTCTAGAGAAAAAGTTATATTTATAACAACTCGTAGCCAAAACCTAATACTAATAGGTTTAGTATACATAAACCCCACGGGTTTTTTTTCTTTCTTTTGCTTACTACGTGAGCTTCCAGCAGCAAGCATGCAAGAGTGGGGTCCGCCCACGTGGGTGGGTTTTCTATTAATTCTTTTTTTCCTTTTCTTTTCCCTTTTCCTTTTCTCTTCTGCTGCAGTGGTCGGTCCCCCCTCTTCTGCTGCAGTGGTCGGTCCCCCCTTTTATATATATATATATATATATATATATATATATATACATATATATATATATATATATATATATATATATATATATATATATATATATATATATATATATATATATAATAATATATATATTTTTTATATATATATATTTTTATAATAATATATATATATATATAAAATATATATATATATATATTTTATATATATATATATATATATATATATATATATATTTTATATATATATATATATATATATATATATATATATATATATTTTATATATATATATATATATATATATATACATACTTATATATATGAAAGCAAATCACACAAAAATCCTATAATTTGTAAATAAGTAACAAAAAATCTTTTATAATAATTGAATTCAATATTTAGTAGCACTTTAAAATATCAAGCACACAATCACACACATAATATATATATTTATATATCTATAAATACACCCATATATACCAACTAACTCTTTAATGCCAAATAATATATAAAAATAAAATTTTAAATCACAAAAATAATTAGAAAATCTTGGGGGTTTACACTCAGATTTCAGTTTGGTGTGCACAAAATCAGTGTCATGTTCTCAGATTTTAGGTTGAAAATATGTGTGTGTGGGTTCAGCTAACAGTGTGTTTCAATGTGTGAGTGTGGTATATGGTGTGATGAGTGTGTAGTACAAAACCAACTCATTTCAATTTCCTATTCCAACCCAACCAAATCCCCAAGACTGATAACCAATTCGAAAATAAAACAACCAAGGTTACCAACCCAAGTGAACGAAAACCTGATATCAAAACAGCCTTCATAGTAATAAGCTATAGGTAAACTGTCACGCCCCAGAACCAGAATACTGAAGAGCGGGGGCAGACACAGCCAGCTACGTATATTGAAATAGAATACATCTCAACTATACGGTCACGGCTGTCTAGATATGAGGGTTTACTACAAGCCAGCAGTCTCTTAAGGTCAAGCCTATTGTCTCAATCTCAAGCAATTAACAGAGTTACAAGATGTTAGAGCATCAAATATATATATATAAGGCGTCCCAAATATTACATATTGGATGATCATGAAGCTAGTCATACAAAATGATAGGACTAGCAAGAGTTCAGTCATACATGATCAACCCTAGGATTTGTTAATCATGTTTACAGCCCGTAGGCAGACAGTAAGTAAATGTACATCGTGTCACGACCCGCGCCCTAGGGTTAGGGCACGAGAACGTAACAACGCCCAGCCTACGCCACAGTGTCGGCGGTAGAACGTTGTCCTAGGTCTCAATGCATCTAACAGTATAAGACTAAACAGTTTATACTCCCCGAATGGGGGTGACATAGCAGATACAGACTCAATCACATCTAGGGTAGGGCATGATAAGGATAGATAAAACATGAAATCCAAAATAAATACAGGAGATAGAAATCTAAGTGTCTAAGATACATGAACCCAGAAGTACATCTCAAAACTCAAATAAAGATACAGTAATCCCCAAAGTAAATACAACTCCAGACAAAAATGAAACTACCTAAACAAACCCTACTGTGTCTCCTCTAGGCTAGCAGGCACCTCCAGGCTATCTGTAAAATTTATCAACAGGTCCAGTCAGGACTGGAGCGAGCACAGTACATCTCAACATATCATAGCAGGTTAGAAAACATATAACATGCAGTAAAGTAAGATACAGGTACTGAGGAAAAAGCAGTATGTAAACAGGAGAGCTGTAATAGAAATATCTACTATACATAAAGAGCTAGCATGTGACTAGTGAGTCAGAGTAAAACATGAACATGTAAATGGCCTGGGATGATTCAATGAAGACACTACGGAATGATTCAATGAAGAAACTACTGGTGTATTATTCACATGTCCACTTCTACTCCCCCGTACCCCCAATCAATACACAAGGATCCAGCCAGGTTATGTTATATGATTCCATGCAAGGCCCGCGAAGGGTGATACATGGATGTCCCATAAATGGGGAGTCTGGGGGTTACCCAACTGTGTAAGATTCAAGAGACTCTATGATCATGAGAGTACATGTCACAAGTAATCAAGTGAACCAAGAAGCATAGTGATACGCCATGTAAGTGAAACGCACAGAACACGTAGTACCCGATGCTCCATAAGGATAACATCTCAAGAAATGATCCATATAGTACCAATCCGTGTGACCATCGTGACAGTACAAATAAAGTAATCTACTGCAGGAAATAATTCTAAGCAAGGTATGAAATGATCAGAGAATGTACTCGCCTCGATAACCTGAACAGCTGATAAGTATAGGAGGTCCCACTGAAGCCACAGAGTCCTATTTAAAGCAACACAGGTTACAAGGTGTTCAAGTCGTAAAATATGAATCTCTATAATCAATCTACATTATTCTAGGTTTTTCTAAGTCAAAACAACTCTAGGTCGACTTCGGTCAATAATCTAGTCAAACTAGGTCAAGTGTTGACTTACAATTGACTTTGGGTCAACTGGTCAACTCTGGTCAAACAGGGTCAATTCTAGTCTAATATAAAGTGTACTTCGTTATTTGTACGTCGAAACTTACGACACGCAAATCGAGATAAGAAGATTATCGGTAAGGTTGATAATCTTATTATAGTGATCCACGTGTCCAACTTGTCAATTTCAGCGATGTGAGATCACTGGAATTGACTAATCTCAGTTTCGTTGTACTAATCCCGAAATACGAACATTATATGAATTAATTATTAATTAATTATAAAAAGGTTAAACTTAGAGAAATTATCAACAAACATTGTCGGACGATGAAATGAACATCGCCAACGTGTCCAGAATGGTCAAATTAGCTAGGATAGCCTACCCAACGGTCCAATTTGGACACAAGGGCAAAAAGGTAATTTTGGGTCAAAACGGTGTCCGTGTCGGAGCCATTTCGTACCGAAAAACGTACAAGAAAACAAGTCTACAAAATATAACAAATTATATGTCCACGAAACCAGAATGTCGATACGAACCCAAAGGTATCTCCAGAATTGGATTCCGTTGACCCGATCTCCATTTGGCCCGTTGACCAGAACTTGGAATTCCGGTTTGCACGAAAATGCGTGCCGGAGCCAAAGTTCTCAAAACTCAGCAAACTACCTGTCAACGAGTCCAGAATGATGATACGAACTCAACGGTATCTCCGGAATTGGATTCCGATGAGCCGGCGTCAAAAAGTCCCGTTGACCCAGAATGTGGGACCCGTTTTGCACCGAAATGCGTGCCCGGGCCCACGTTCTCCAAATCTAACAAATTTTATATGAAAACATGCCAGAACGACGCCACGAATCTAATGGTGGTGTCAGAAATGAAATCTGGAGTCCCGTGTTCAAAAATAGAATTTTACAAGTTGGAAATTACGAATTCGGACGGCCAACTTTGGCGTCGAATTCAACCAATCAAACAAGCTCAAACTGAAAAGAAATCTAAAGGGGGCAGGAAGAGGGTTATACCAGCTTCGCACCGGAACTGGTAGCACACCAAACGGAGCTGCGGTGGAGGAGATACAAGCTGACGAAGTTGGCCCCGCGAAACTGTCCAAATTTAATACAATTTAAAAGGTCAACTTGGTGGCCGGTTTTCATGTATCAAACGATAAAATTAACGGACGAAAATTGACAGGGATGAAGGTGGATATACCGAGATTGCGACGGAGCGAAGAAATCGCCGATCCAACGGTCGAATCTCCGGGAAAATGCGCACGAAGTCGCTGCGACGGAGCGCCAAAACGGACTCAATCTCGCGCGCGTCACGACGGGATGTCGTTCAAAACGCACGAATCGCCTATACGTCGCACCGGGGAGCGAGGTGGCGGACCCAGGGGGGTCGCCGGAGTTCGCCCAAGGCGGGGGAACACGGCCACGGCGACGCGTGGCCGGCGAAGGCGCTGTACGCGCTCGTCCGCGCGCGGCAAAGGGGCGCGCGCTGTGCTGCCATTGCAGCTACTGCTGCCAGCTGCGCGCGCTGGTGGTACGCGGCGGCGCGGCGCACTTGGCCCGGCGGAGGCGCGGCCATGCGCGGCCAATGGCGGCGGGCACGGCGGCGGAAATGATGGTGGTGGTGATGGCTGATTGTGGTGGTGGCGGCAATGAGGTGGAGAAGATGGAGAGGAGGAGGAGATGGTGGGGTGCTGCGTGGAGGCCATGGCCGACGGCCAGAGGTGAGGGAGGAGGAGCTCCGGCCATGGTGTGGTCGGGGTGTGCATGGGTTGAAGGAGGGGTCGGTTTGCTGGTAGAGTTGCTGTGTAGTCTTGCTTGCATGAGTTGTAGGAAAATAGTTAAGGAAGGGAGAGAGAGAAAGAAATGAATTAAATGTGAGAGAGGAAGAGAGAAAGAGAGAAATTTTTGGGAGTTAGGGCCGGCTGCTAGGGGGGTGGGGTTGGAGATGTTCCATGTAGATTTTAATGGTTGAGATTTTGTTAGGGAACAAATGGCTAGGATTAAAAATGGAGAAAATAGGTTAATTCCATGGGAATTAAATAATTAGAAATTCCCAAAAATATAGAAAAATATGTAGGGGAGTACCTAATATTTTTCAAGGGAAAAGAGGCTGAGGGTGGTGATGGAGGATAATGGATGGTGATGATTAATTTGGGGAATCAAAATGCTACAAATTAATTTGAGAAAAGATTGTCATTCCTAAGGGAATTAAATAAACGAAAAATTCCAATAAATATTAAAAATATGTAGAAGGATATTTAATATTATTTTTGGATACGGAAAAAAAAATGAGGGTGTCCCGATGGAGGGTAACACAAAGCTGGACTGGGCTCGGTGGAGCCGGATTGGGTCAAAATTGGACATCGTGCAAAAATAGAATTAAAATTAGGTGTTGATGATCATGAGCGAATAAGTAGCACATGGGGATTCCAATAAATGGGACACAAGTGGCGAACGGATAGTAGGCTCAAAGTGGGCCATGTCCATAGTTGGGGCTGACAGGTTTTGGTCGACAGGGGACCCACAAATCAAGTTGGAAAATGAATGTGACACCGTGGCGTGAAATAAAATCGGGTCACGTGTCGGGAAAGTTGTGCGAATCAAATGGAGCTCAAAATGACTTGTCTGAGTGGGACACAAAGGTCATGGGTGACGAGCGTCTCGAGTAGATCATCAATGAGGAGTTGGTTTCAAGAAACTGACTAGTCTTGCGCTCCCAATTTAAATGTCATGGTAACGCGCTGAAAATGATCAAGAAAAAGAGTGGGAAAATAAATAACAATCAATTGGTCTAAACCGACCCAAAGTTCAGCGAAGCAGAAAGAGCACAAGGGAACAAGTTTGGGTGGGACACCATATACCGTCATGAAGGTAATCGTGTCCACTCCAAAACTCGTGAAGAAGATTTCCAGAGTTGAACATCCCTGATACTCCAAATATCAAAGGCATGAGAAAGTACACTTAAGGAAAATAACAGAAATAATTATTTATTGAAATTAAAATCAATCAGTAAATAAATAAAAAAAAATCAACCCGAAATTCAGGGTGCTCACATCCTACCCACCTTATAAAAATTTCGTCCTCGAAATTAAAACGTCCATACTCTCTCTAGGTCAAACCCCCACAATCAAGTCCCAGAACTTAAACAAAACATACCATCAAAAGAACAACGTCCAGGGTCATGGCATACGGTGACAATGAAGTCTCATCTAGGCATACTAGCCATGCTAACTGAATCGGTCATAGGGTATCAAAACACACAAGCAATCCAGAGTGCTAACTTAGAAAAGATACAGAAATAACAATCATCAAAACTGTAAGACAGCCTACCATCCTATGTGAAAACTGGTACTTCTCATAAAAATAAAGAAAGTAACTACCAAATATCTTTAAAGTGGTTCAGAAAAAATCAAAATCAAAGTTAAAAATGACAGTCACTTGTATGAAAAATCCAATCACAGTATATATAAAAAATGTTTATTCTCGATACGATCTAAGTTGATCAAATTGGGAAAATCAAAATTTAGGCAATGTGGAGGACAATGCAACAAGGTCTGAGAACGAGCATACTATGATGGAGATTCAGGTCACAATTAGATTTAATTCAATTGAGTACAGCTCAAGATATTAATACAATAAGAAAAGATAGCCGAAGTCGATTTGGTCGTGATTAAGGAAACTAGGATTCAATGATATTGAAAACACTTTGGGGGAAAACAAGGGAAGATTTCATAAGGAGTCAAGTTAATCATCTCTCTCTAATACCATCAAGTCTGTCATTTGCTAAATCATATTTTTTCTCACAAGTCCCAATATGAAATCAATCTCTATATAACTATCATCGAAATTTTATAACCTTTAGTCATCTAAACCTTTACCATGATCACCATAGACAATTTTCTACTTCTAAAAATATTTTTTCCCGAACATACCCCTCTTATTTAGGAGTCAACACTTATTCGTTTAACCAAAATCCCAAATTCCTTCACCTCGTTTTAATTTAGATCCGAAACCTCTAAATTCAGTTTATAAAATCCTTGTACTTGTTTAAGTTAAGCCTCGTATTTATTCAACCCTAATACCACCAAGTCATACAAAATTTATTCTCGTTTTATAAATCAACCTTCATATTTCCTTCACGTTTATCTTCAATATTATCCTTTTTAAATTCCACAATTTCTCCTAATCATCAAAAATAATTTCTATAACGTAAATTCCTTGTGTTCTCTTGTCTCTAGTCACCCTCTCAAAATATCTGGTTCAACTTCGCATAATCATAGAATACAATCAAATTCTCATTTCCATCTCTAAATTTCTACATAGCCTTGTAATAGTTCCCAAGAATCAATAACCAAGATTTTCTAAGTTCTCAAAACTAGGTTAACCTCTGATATCCTCATTAGTTTTGAAATACATCCATGAATCACCCATCACCAACTTGCTGTGATTGTTTCTAAATTGATAACATTTATCCCTCGATTTTATTTTAAACCTTTACCACATCTCCATTTCGAATTTTTCACATTTGACATCCAACATTTTAATTTCTACAAAATTATCACATGATAACCAATTACGTCATTTCCATACTAGATGATTTACGTCACTTCCTCAACATTTCTCAGGCAAAATGGTATGAAGGTTCAAGAGTTTTCAAGGTATAGCTGACAGAATTATATACGAGACAGGAAATTGATGTAATCATGATAATTGTATATGACAAGGAATAATGGAAATAAAATATTGGCAGGAAAGAAATGGTAATAAAATCTGTGCTGCTTATCCGTTTTAAAAGAGGAAACCATTTTGAAATCCAGAACTAAAATATCAATCCCAAGATAAAGTCTAGCAAAATCATTGATTTGTTGAATTAAGAAGAAATTCATGGAAGAAGTTACCCAAAGGTTTATGAAAATAGCGAAAGCTACTCCTAAGTTAAATAATGAGAGGCAAAGCAAAACAGAACAATTAATAATTCTCTTTTCTTTTTTCTTTTTTTTTTGAAGGACTGAAACAAGGTAGAGAAAACATGTTCGAAATATTTAAAGTACAATCTGATAATCATATGCGTCTATCCAAAATCATGATACTCTAAATCCTCGTCATACTAGTAAGCAAGGCTACGATAATCACAGAGTCCTCGACTTAGGCACATACGTCTAGAATCGTGGTATTTAACATTTTCGCGGTGCCGCTAGCTTGGCTGCGAAAACCTTAAATTCCCACACCCGAGAAATATATCCAAGTCAACTATATGTCCTCACCATGCTGGCTAATATGACTGTAGAAGACTAGATTCGAAATCTTAGACGACTTAGCCCATATAATTTCATCTTGCCAAAACTTAAATTAATCATTAATGAATACTCAAAAATCAATCAATTTTATTAACGAACATCAAAATTCAAAAATGAACAAAATCCATCAAATACAAACTCGAATGCAACCGCTATTATCAAAATTCAAAATTCGACAATCATCCATCAAAATTAATAAATACAAACTCAAATTCAACAATAATCCATAAAAATCAAATTTAACAACAAAAAGTAAAAATGAATCAAATCAAGGAAAAAAGAGAGTTTTCAAATCGAAGTTAAATAAGATTCTCCAGGGTCGTCCCAGGAATCTCTCAAGGGATCCTAACTGTGATTGAGTATTTTCAAAATATATCCTATTCCTAGTGCAGGCTGTAGTGGTACTCTAGTTCGAATACCACTACACTTTAGTCTCGACCTGCATGGGCCACCACTAAAAACGTGTCATGACCCGCGCCCTAGGGTTAGGGCACGAGAACGTAACAACGCCTAGCCTACGCCACAGTGTCGGCGGTAGAACGCTGTCCTAGGTCTCAATGCATCTAACAGTATAAGACTAAACAGTTTATACTCCCCGAATGGGGGTGACATAGCAGATAGGGTAGGGCATGATAAGGATAGATAAAACATGAAATCCAAAATAAATACAGGAGATAGAAATCTAAGTGTCTAAGATACATGAACCCAGAAGTACATCTCAAAACTCAAATAAAGATACAGTAATCCCCAAAGTAAATACAACTCCAGACAAAAATGAAACTACCTAAACAAACCCTACTGTGTCTCCTCTAGGCTAGCAGGCACCTCCAGGCTATCTGTAAAATTTATCAACAGGTCCAGTCAGGACTGGAGCGAGCACAGTACATCTTAACATATCATAGCAGGTTAGAAAATATATAACATGCAGTAAAGTAAGATACAGGTACTGAGAAAAAAGCAGTATGTAAACAGGAGAGCTGTAATAGAAATATCTACTATACATAAAGAGCTAGCATGTGACTAGTGAGTCAGAGTAAAACATGAACATGTAAATGGCCTGGGATGATTCAATGAAGACACTACGGAATGATTCAATGAAGAAAATACTGGTGTATTATTCACATGTCCACTTCTACTCCCCCGTACCCCCAATCAATACACAAGGATCCAGCCAGGTTATGTTATATGATTCCATGCAAGGCCCGCGAAGGGTGATACATGGATGTCCCATAAATGGGGAGTCTGGGGGTTACCCAACTGTGTAAGATTCAAGAGACTCTGTGATCATGAGAGTACATGTCACAAGTAATCAAGTGAACCAAGAAGCATAGTGATACGCCATGTAAGTGAAACGCACAGAACACGTAGTACCCGATGCTCCATAAGGATAACATCTCAAGAAAGGATCCATATAGTACCAATCCGTGTGACCATCGTGACAGTACAAATAAAGTAATCTACTGCAGGAAATAATTCTAAGCAAGGTATGAAATGATCAGAGAATGTACTCGCCTCGATAACCTGAACAGCTGATAAGTATAGGAGGTCCCACTGAAGCCACAGAGTCCTATTTAAAGCAACACAGGTTACAAGGTGTTCAAGTCGTAAAATATGAATCTCTATAATTAATCTACATTATTCTAGGTTTTTCTAAGTCAAAACAACTCTAGGTCGACTTCGGTCAATAATCTAGTCAAACTAGGTCAAGTGTTGACTTACAATTGACTTTGGGTCAACTGGTTAACTCTGGTCAAACAGGGTCAATTCTAGTCTAATATAAAGTGTACTTCGTTATTTGTACGTCGAAACTTACGACACGCAAATCGAGATAAGAAGATTATCGGTAAGGTTGATAATCTTATTATAGTGATCCACGTGTCCAACTTGTCAATTTCAGCGATGTGAGATCACTGGAATTGACTAATCTCAGTTTCGTTGTACTAATCCCGAAATACGAACATTATATGAATTAATTATTAATTAATTATAAAAAGGTTAAACTTAGAGAAATTATCAACAAACATTGTCGGACGATGAAATGAACATCGTCAACGTGTCCAGAATGGTCAAATTAGCTAGGATAGCCTACCCAACGGTCCAATTTGGACACAAGGGCAAAAAGGTAATTTTGGGTCAAAACGGTGTCCGTGTCGGAGCCGTTTTGTACCGAAAAACGTGCAAGAAAACAATCTACAAAATATAACAAATTATATGTCCACGAAACTAGAATGTCGATACGAACCCAAAGGTATCTCCAAAATTGGATTCCGTTGACCCGATCTCCATTTGGCCCGTTGACCAGAACTTAGAATTCCGGTTTGCACGGAAATGCGTGCCGGAGCCAAAGTTCTCAAAACTCAGCAAACTACCTGTCAACGAGTCCAGAATGATGATACGAACTCAACGGTATCTCCGGAATTGGATTCCGATGAGCCGGCGTCAAAAAGTCCCGTTGACCCAGAATGTGGGACCCGTTTTGCACCGAAATGCGTGTCCGGGCCCACTTTCTCCA
The DNA here is from genome assembly GCA_029216955.1 of Iris pallida. NCBI lineage: Eukaryota > Viridiplantae > Streptophyta > Magnoliopsida > Asparagales > Iridaceae > Iris > Iris pallida. Next base: position 41,642,739 of record JANAVB010040619.1, read on the forward strand.
AATCTAACAAATTTTATATGAAAACATGCCAGAACGACGCCACGAATCTAATGGTGGTGTCAGAAATGAAATCTGGAGTCCCGTGTTCAAAAATGGAATTTTACAAGTTGGAAATTACGAATTCGGACGGCCAACTTTGGCGTCGAATTCAACCAATCAAACAAGCTCAAACTGAAATGAAATCTAAAGGGGGCAGGAAGAGGGTTATACCAGCTTCGCACCGGAACTGGTAGCACGCCAAACGGAGCTGCGGTGGAGGAGATACAAGCTGACGAAGTTGGCCCCACGAAACTGTCCAAATTTAATACAATTTAAACGGTCAACTTGGTGGCCGGTTTTCATGTATCAAACGATAAAATTAACGGACAAAAATTGACAGGGATGAAGGTGGATATCCCGAGATTGCGACGGAGCGAAGAAATCGCCGATCCAACGGTCGGATCTTCGGGAAAATGCGCACGAAGTCGCTGCGACGGAGCGCCAAAACGGACTCAATCTCGCGCGCGTCACGACGGGATGTCGTTCAAAACGCACGAATCGCCTATACGTCGCACCGGGGAGCGAGGTGGCGGACCCAGGGGGGTCGCCGGAGTTCGCCCAAGGCGGGGGGAAAACGGCCACGGCGACGCATGGCCGGCGAAGGCGCTGTACGCGCTCGTCCGCGCGCGGCAAAGGGGCGCGCGCTGTGCTGCCATTGCAGCTACTGCTGCCAGCTGCGCGCGCTGGTGGTACGCGGCGGCACGGCGCACTTGGCCCGGCGGAGGCGCAGCCATGCGCGGCCAATGGCGGCGGGCACGGCGGCGGAAATGATGGTGGTGGTGATGGCTGATTGTGGTGGTGGCGGCAATAAGGTGGAGGAGATGGAGAGGAGGAGGAGATGGTGGGGTGCTGCGTGGAGGCCATGGCCGACGGCCAGAGGTGAGGGAGGAGGAGCTCCGGCCATGGTGTGGTCGGGGTGTGCATGGGTTGAAGGAGGGGTCGGTTTGCTGGTAGAGTTGCTGTGTAGTCTTGCTTGCATGAGTTGTAGGAAAATAGTTAAGGAATGGAGAGAGAGAAAGAAATGAATTAAATGTGAGAGAGGAAGAGAGAGAGAGAGAAATTTTTGGGAGTTAGGGCCGGCTGCTAGGGGGGTGGGGTTGGAGATGTTCCATGTAGATTTTAATGGTTGAGATTTTGTTAGGGAACAAATGGCTAGGATTAAAAATGGAGAAAATAGGTTAATTCCATGGCAATTAAATAATTAGAAATTCCCAAAAATATAGAAAAATATGTAGGGGAGTACCTAATATTTTTCAAGGGAAAAGAGGCTGAGGGTGGTGATGGAGGATAATGGATGGTGATGATTAATTTGGGGAATCAAAATGCTACAAATTAATTTGAGAAAAGATTGTCATTCCTAAGGGAATTAAATAAACGAAAAATTCCAATAAATATTAAAAATATGTAGAAGGATATTTAATATTATTTTTGGACACGGAAAAAAAAATGAGGGTGTCCCGATGGAGGGTAACACAAAGCTGGACTGGGCTCGGTGGAGCCGGATTGGGTCAAAATTGGACATCGTGCAAAAATAGAATTAAAATTAGGTGTTGATGATCATGAGCGAATAAGTAGCACATGGGGATTCCAATAAATGGGACACAAGTGGCGAACGGATAGTAGGCTCAAAGTGGGCCATGTCCATAGTTCGGGCTGACAGGTTTTGGTCGACAGGGGACCCACAAATCAAGTTGGAAAATGAATGTGACACCGTGGCGTGAAATAAAATCGGGTCACGTGTCGGGAAAGTTGTGCGAATCAAATGGAGCTCAAAATGACTTGTTTGAGTGGGACACAAAGGTCATGGGTGACGAGCGTCTCGAGTAGATCATCAATGAGGAGTTGGTTTCAAGAAACTGACTAGTCTTGCGCTCCCAATTTAAATGTCATGGTAACGCGCTGAAAATGATCAAGAAAAAGAGTGGGAAAATAAATAACAATCAATTGGTCTAAACCGACCCAAAGTTCAGCGAAGCAGAAAGAGCACAAGGGAACAAGTTTGGGTGGGACACCATATACCGTCATGAAGGTAATCGTGTCCACTCCAAAACTCGTGAAGAAGATTTCCAGAGTTGAACATCCCTGATACTCCAAATATCAAAGGCATGGGAAAGTACACTTAAGGAAAATAACAGAAATAATTATTTATTGAAATTAAAATCAATCAGTAAATAAATAAATAAAAATCAACCCGAAATTCAGGGTGCTCACACATCGAGCTAACAGGTGCTCGTCGGCTAAACGCCTCAAAAGAATAAATTTACATATAAGTGGGTGAAACAAAAAGGGAAAACCCACTCGTAGCCCGGGTTCCGTCTAGTGTTCACCATTGGGCTGAAAGCTGGGTAGATCCTCGGGAGCTGCTCCGAAATCTGGCCACACAAAACCAGCTGGGTCAAACCCCAGAAAGAGCAAGTGCCACAAAGGAGGCCACAAATAAGAACAAAAGCCAGCATATCAGAACATAAAGAATAAGGAAAGTACAAGTAATAAAAGTACACAGGGCGATAAACGACTAGGGACGTGGAACCATTCCGGGAGCCAGGTTACAATCCTTAAACCAAACAAGGACCGGGATTGTAACCCTTCGCCCGAATAGCTCACTGCCTCTACCCATTTATCGTTAGAGATAAGTAAAACAATCATGATCAAGAGTTCTAGGTACAAGGCTAGACAAGACTTAGATAGGGCTGGACACCATTCATTCACAATCGGCCAAGCAAGTACTACGGCTTACTACTTTAACTAACTAGGGTTATCACAAGCCTAATTACTAACAAGATGCAAGTGAGAAACTCCCAGTCCCAAGCCCTGCAGACCATCCAGTTATCCTTCCGCGGGTTGAGAGTTATAGGTGGGTACATTGCCCGGGAGATAAATGTACCCTTAGGTGACTTAGAGGGTGCAACACATGACAGTGTGCTGGAAATGTGCTCTACTCGTCGGCAAGCTACAAGTCCATTAAAGCGCCCAGATAACGAGATTGCCTGTGACTGGGAATTCTCCATGTTCTAGTTTGATCTAATAATTAGCCTAATCCAATTTAGCGCGAGTCCCTGGCCGTGGTACCCAGGAAGTCACGTCCTAGACATGATGCAAGACAAGACAAGTGGATTGTGTAAACAAGCAAGCAGGAACACCCACGGTGTCAAGGCAAGCCAAGTCAAGTTATCAAGTCAAGTCAAGTCAAGAGTGCGCCGCCACGGGCCACTATCAAGTCAGGTTGGTCGTGTCAGGAGTGCACCACTACGGGTCACTGTCATGTTATACTAGTTCCTTGTCATACCATGCTGTGTACAATAGTTATTCCAAACATATTAAGCAAAATCAAGTTCATGCCAAAAGGCGTAAGGATATAAAACGGGCGTAAAATACCTAATAAAATACTAATATAAAATAGGACTATAGAAGAGCCAAGATCAAGAAATAACAAATTCATCATAGACAAGTAGGTTGTGCAAGGGGGTCAGGGGTAGGTCTGCGCAGGGTGTGTACTGCGCATGGAAGAGCTGCGCAAGAGTTGTCTTGCGCAAGGGTTACCTTGCGCAAGGGTAGACTGCGCAGGGGTTACCTTGCGCAAGGGTGGTTTGCGCAAGGGTGGGTTGCGCAGAAGTGAATTGCGCAGGAGCGGTTTGCGCAGAAGTGAATTGCGCAGGGGTTACTTTGCGCATGGCTGGATTGCGCATGGCTAGCTTGCGCCAGCGCAGTCCAGCGCAGCGCAAAGCGCTGGCCAAGTGACTGCGCAAACGGCCATGCGCTAAAGAGCACAGGCCAGGGGTGCGCAATCGGCCATGCGCTAAAAAGCGCAAGGCAGGGGGCTGTTCTTCCTGGCCGAGAGCAAGTCCAAAAACACCAAGAACTTCAATTCTTCATATTTTTGTCAAATCAAATCCAAATCTAGATTTTCAAAGTTCTAACTTGAGTAAAATTGAATTCTCTTCCACATGGAAGCATCAAAACAAGTAAAAATCAAAGTTTAATAGATCAAAACCAAGGATTTCCGAAAATGGTTAAAACCTAGATCTAGAAGAATGAAAGCTCCAAATCACAAAATTCCAAGTTCTAATGTTGATCTACATGTCCTAATCTATCAAATGGACAAATAAAATTGGGTGCTCATTTGTTGGCAAGGTGCACTTGCCTATTGGTTGGGGAGTTGTGTGGAAGAAGGAAGAAGAAGAAGTTTGTAAGAAATAAATGAGAGAATAAAGAGGAGAGAGAAAAGTAGGTGGTGTTATAAAGTGGGGGAGTTGTGGTGTGTTGAGGGAGGAGTGTAGGTTAAAGTGTACCAATCATGATGAACCAAACCAAACCAACTTCCACAAAATAAAACCAAGCTATGGTCCAAACCCATTTACGGGAAACCAAAATCCGCAAGTCGAGAAAATAAAAATACGTGCCAAAATCAAATACGAGCATAAATACGTAATACAGGAAATGGGGGTGACGACTCTACCGACCTTCAAAGAATTTCGTCCTCGGAATTTAATCAAGGAGCTAGAGATTGTCACGACAAGCTATACTAAGCACAGACAAGCTACACTAAGCAGTTCAATCATACAATCATACAATGCAAGCAAGGAAGGGAAAACGTAAGGCATAAGAAAGACATTATACCTCACGAGTCAAACAGGTAGGGATATCGCGATCGGATGTCGTCCTCACGCTCCCACGTTGACTCACCTAGAGAGTGATGACCCCAAGCAACACGGACTAAGTTAATAGTCTTGTTCTTGAGCGTCTTTTCTCTCCGGTCCAATATAGACACGGGCCTCTCCTCATACGAAAGGTTGGTACCAACAACCAATTCCGAATAATCTAGGATATGGCTCGGGTCCGGGATGTACCGTCATAATTGGGACACATGGAATACATCATGTACCTCACTTAGCGACGGCGGAAGAGCGAGACGATAGGACACATCGCCTACTCGCTCCAGAATATCGAACGGCCCTATATACCTAGGACTAAGCTTTCCCCGTACGCCAAAACGAATGACGCCGCGGGTAGGCGAGATCCTAAGGAATACATGGTCACCGACGGCAAATTCTAAGGGACGCCGATGAGCATCGGCCCAATGGCGCTGGCGATCCTGAGCAACTCGGAGGTGATCTCTGACTTTCCTGACCACTTCAACCGTCTGTGAAATCAGTTCTGGACCGAGCATCTGCCTCTCTCCGACATCGTCCCATGCTAACGGAGATCTGCACTTCCTGCCATACAGAGCCTCGAAGGGTGCCATCTGGATACTGGCCTGGAAACTATTATTGTACGAGAATTCCACCAGGTGCAGGTGATCCTCCCACGAACCACCGAAGTCAAGGGTACATGACCGTAACATATCTTCGAGAGTTTGTATAGTGCGCTCCGATTGCCCATCTGTCTGCGGATGATACGCTGAGCTGAACTTGAGACGAGTCCCTAAACTTTGATGAAGACTGCGCCAGAAGTGCGATGTGAATCTCGTATCCCTGTCTGATACTATGCTGACTGGCACTCCGTGAAGTCGGACGATCTGCCTGAGATACATCTCTGCTAGTTGTGCCGTCGACTGTCCAACTCTAAATGGAAGAAAGTGGGCCACCTTGGTAAGCCTGTCCACAATGACCCAAATAGCATCTCTGCCTGCCGGAGATCTGGGTAATCCAGTCACGAAATCCATGGTAATGTGTTCCCACTTCCATTCTAGGATCGGTAAAGGTTGAAGAAGTCCTGCTGGCCTCTGATGTTCAGCCTTGACTTGTTGGCAAACCAAACATCGAGAGACATACCGGGCTATCTCCCTCTTCATACCATTCCACCAAAAGTGTTGACGAATATCTCTGTACATCTTCGTGCCGCCTGGGTGAATGGAGTACTGTGAACTGTGAGCCTCTGCCATGAGTTCCTGTCTGATATCTCCACTGGGTACACAAAGACGCGTGCCGTATCGAAGTGTACCATCCTCATAAATACATAACTCTGGCCTTCTTCCTGCCTCGCACTCTGCTCTGAGCCGCTGAATCTTAGAATCTGTTAACTGTGCTGTCCGGATCCTCTCAACTATGGTGGACTGAACCTGTAGACTGGCCATCAATGCCACGTTGGTTGGAAGAACCACTTCAATTCCCATCTTCTGAAGATCTGCCAATAGCTCTGGTTGCGCTGTTAGAAGGTAGACTCCGGCTCTTCTGCTCAACGCATCTGCTACCACGTTGGCCTTTTCTGGGTGATACTGCAAGTCCACATCATAGTCCACAAGTAGCTCGAGCCATCTTCTCTGCCGCATATTAAGATCCTTCTGGGTGAAGACATATTTCAGGCTCTTATGGTCAGTAAAGATCTCCACTCTATCTCCGTACAAGTAGTGCCTCCACAACTTAAGTGCAAACACTACTGCTGCTAGCTCCAAGTCGTGGGTCGGGTAATTCTTCTCATGATCACGGAGTTGACGTGACGCATAAGCAATTACCTTCCCATGCTGCATCAAAACACATCCCAATCCTCTGCCTGAAGCGTCGCAATAAACTGTGAATCCTCCGGTCCCATCTGGAAGTGTAAGAATGGAAGCCGTTATCAAACCTCGCTTCAACTTCTCAAATGATTCCTGGCATTCTGCTGTCCAAACGAACGGCACACCCTTGCGGGTCAACTGGGTCATCGGCGCTGAAATCCTTGCAAAATCAGAGACGAACCGCCGGTAGTAGCCGGCCAATCCAAGAAAGCTGCGAACTTCTGCCACTGAGCTGGGTACTGGCCATGCCTCGATAGCCACAATCTTCTGGGGATCCACTTCCACTCCTCCTCTGGTAATGATGTGACCCAAGTAAGAAATGCGATCGAGCCAGAACTCGTATTTACTGAACTTGGCGTACAACTGGTGCTCTCTGAGAATCTGGAGAACAACTCTGAGATACTGCTCATGCTCTGCTTCACTCTTGCTGTAGACCAGGATGTCATCAAGGAACACTATCACAAACTGATCCAAGTAAGGCATGAAAATACGGTTCATGAGGTCCATAAACACTGCCGGCGCATTGGTCGCTCCAAAGGGCATAACTAGAAACTTCCAATGCCCGTACCTAGATCTGAACGCCGTCTTCGGGATGTCTTGCTCTCTGACTCTGATCTGGTGATATCCTGACCGCAAGTCTATCTTCGAGAAAACTGAAGCCCCTTTGAGTTGATCAAACAAGTCATCTATCCTCGGGAGAGGGTATCTGTTCTTGATTGTCACTGAGTTCAAGGTACGATAATCAACACATAGCCTAGACGTACCATCCTTCTTTTTCACAAGAAGCATCGGAGCTCCCCAAGGCGATCCACTTGCACGAATGAATCCCTTGGTCCTGAGTTCTTCAATCATCTTGTACAAAATCTCCAACTCTGAAGGCGCCATTCTGTAGACTCGCTCTGATACTGGTGCTGTCCCGGGAATCAAGTCGATGGTGAACTCGACCTCCCGCTCTGGCGGCATCCCTAGAAGTTCCTCTGGGAAGACATCTGGAAACTCTTCAACTATCCGGGGCAACTGCACTGCTGCTACTGCCATCCGCAATACTGGAGGAGATGGCTCTACGGCGCCTCTGGAAAATAAAAACTCTGGCTCTCCGGGAATACTAAAGACAACTCTGCCAACATGGCAGTCTATCCTAGCATAATGGTTCCTCAACCAATCCATACCTAGGACTACATCATAGTCTGCCATAGGGAACTCTATGAGCCTAGCGGGGAACTCTCTACCGCTAACTACGATCCGACACGAGGAAAATACTCGATCTACTCCCACAAGACCATTACCAGTAAGTATATTGAGCCTCACTGATAATGACTCGGGCTCCAATCCTATCCGTGTCGCGAATCGTGCAGACATGAATGAATGCGATGCACCAGAATCAAATAATACAGATGCTGGAAAGGTGTTGACGAGAATAGTACCTGCCACTACCTCACCTGGTGCAACTTCTTCTTCCATGGTCATCATCAGAGCCTGACCTCTAGCTGCGGGTCCTCTCTGCTGGAAACCCCTCTGTCGGTTCTGTGCTGGAGCCTGGGTGAACTGCTGCTGGTTCTGCTGCTGAAAGACCTGGGCCTGGGGCAATAATGGCCTCGGGTACTGCTGTTGCTGCTGTTGCTGGACTGGAACTGGGGCTGGTCCTCTCACCGAAGAACTTGAAAGAATGGATGATGATGGACCTCCCCTATTCGGGCAGGTCCCTATCTTGTGATCTGCTCCTCCGTAAGCCAGGCACAATCCCTGTGCCCTGCGACACTCTGCCACTACATGGCCCGGCTTCCCGCAATGAGAACATCCCACCGCGGAAGACTGCTTCTGCTTCTGCTGCTGCGGATATGTCGGGGTTGAATGCTGAACCGACGTCACTGAGGCCGCCCGTCTCGGGGTTCCAATGGTCAATCCCCTAGCTGCCGGGGCTGGAGCTGAAGATTGGTGCATCTGGTTGTGGGACCGCTTCCTGCCTCCGGTCCTGTCCACAATTCTCCGGAAGGTATACTCATGCCTCCTTGCTGCCTTCAACACTGCATCGAACGTCTGGTGCTCGAACTGCTCGACAGCCAATAATATCTCTAAGTGCAGCCCTTGCTGGAATCGCTGAGCCCTATCGAACTCGGTTGCCACCAAGGTGGGGGCGAACCTACTCAGCCTGGAAAACTCGGTCGCATAGCCATCGACCGTCCTGCCTCCTTGCTTCAAGTTGGTAAATCTGGTCTGCAGGTCGTACCGGGCCACCGCATCGAAGTACTTTGTCTGGAACCTCTCTCTGAACGTCGCCCAAGTGACTGGTGCTGCTAATCCCATGGCCTGAGCTGCCCACCAATCGCGAGCCAAGTCTAACAACTGTAGCCGTACCACGGCCACCTTCTCATTCTCAGGTGTCCTAGCTGCTTCTAGAACCACCTCGGTATCCTGAAGCCAAGCGTCTGCGGCAATCGCATCTTCACTGCCGTCAAAGAAGGGAGGGTTCAAGCGCTTGAAACTGTTGGCCGCCTGATTCCCTTGGGGACCTCCTCGGTTTAGTGCATCATGAACTTCCTGGTGCAAGGCGTCGCCTCGACGATCTTGGGATGCAAGCAGTTCTCTGATAAGCCCTACCAAAGGTCCCTCATCCTGTCTAGCTGGTTGAGCGGGCGGAGCTGCCTGAACTGGAGGTTCCGTGCCTCCGGAAAGCATAACTCGGGAGGCTACTCCAGAGTGCTGAGCTTGATCTTCCTGGCGCTGGGGTGCTTGTCGAGCTTCCTCTGGCTGGTTGGCAGGTCCGGGAGTAATGCCGCTGAAGAAGACGACATAGGGAACAATAAGGAAAGGACCAGGACAGATCAATGATACAAGCAATGTGATCAGGTCGAGATTCAGGGATTTGAAGATACGAGCAGAGATCAAGGACGAATATTGATTGAGACATCTATTCGGTAAACCCTCACATTTCTTGAATGCCAAGACCTGCATGGGCCACCACTTAAACCGTGTCACGCCCCAGAACCAGAATACTGGAGAGCGGGAGCAGACACAGCCAGCTACGTATATTGAAATAGAATACATCTCAACTATACGGTCACGGCTGTCTAGATATGAGGGTTTACTACAAGCCAGCAGTCTCTTAAGGTCAAGCCTATTGTCTCAATCTCAAGCAATTAACAGAGTTACAAGATGTTAGAGCATCAAATATATATATATAAGGCGTCCCAAATATTACATATTGGATGATCATGAAGCTAGTCGTACAAAATGATAGGACTAGCAAGAGTTCAGTCATACATGATCAACCCTAGGATTTGTTAATCATGTTTACAGCCCGTAGGCAGACAGTAAGTAAATGTGCATCGAGCTAACAGGTGCTCGTCGGCTAAACGCCTCAAAAGAATAAATTTACATATAAGTGGGTGAAACAAAAAGGGAAAACCCACTCGTAGCCCGGGTTCCGTCTAGTGTTCACCATTGGGCTGAAAGCTGGGTAGATCTTCGAGAGCTGCTCCGAAATCTGGCCACACAAAACCAGCTGGGTCAAACCCCAGAAAGAGCAAGTGCCACAAAGGAGGCCACAAATAAGAACAAAAGCCAGCATATCAGAACATAAAGAATAAGGAAAGTACAAGTAATAAAAGTACACAGGGCGATAAACGACTAGGGACGTGGAACCATTCCGGGAGCCAGGTTACAATCCTTAAACCAAACAAGGACCGGGATTGTAACCCTTCGCCTGAATAGCTCACTGCCTCTACCCATTTATCGTTAGAGATAAGTAAAACAATCATGATCAAGAGTTCCAGGTACAAGGCTAGACAAGACTTAGATAGGGCTGGACACCATTCATTCACAATCGGCCAAGCAAGTACTACGGCTTACTACTTTAACTAACTAGGGTTATCACAAGCCTAATTACTAACAAGATGCAAGTGAGAAACTCCCAGTCCCAAGCCCTGCAGACCATCCAGTTATCCTTCCGCGGGTTGAGAGTTATAGGTGGGTACATTGCCCGGGAGAAAAATGTACCCTTAGGTGACTTAGAGGGTGCAACACATGACAGTGTGCTGGAAATGTGCTCTACTCGTCGGCAAGCTACAAGTCCATTAAAGCACCCAGATAACGAGATTGCCTGTGACTGGGAATTCTCCATGTTCTAGTTTGATCTAATAATTAGCCTAATCCAATTTAGCGCGAGTCCCTGGCCGTGGTACCCAGGAAGTCACGTCCTAGACATGATGCAAGACAAGACAAGTGGATTGTGCAAACAAGCAAGCAGGAACACCTACGGTGTCAAGGTAAGCCAAGTCAAGTCAAGAGTGCGCCGCCACGGGCCACTATCAAGTCAGGTTGGTCGTGTCAGGAGTGCACCACTACGGGTCACTGTCATGTTATACTAGTTCCTTGTCATACCATGCTGTGTACAATAGTTATTCCAAACATATTAAGCAAAATCAAGTTCATGCCAAAAGGCGTAAGGATATAAAACGGGCGTAAAATACCTAATAAAATACTAATATAAAATAGGACTATAGAAGAGCCAAGATCAAGAAATAACAAATTCATCATAGACAAGTAGGTTGTGCAAGGGGGTCAGGGGTAGGTCTGCGCAGGGTGTGTACTGCGCATGGAAGAGCTGCACAAGAGTTGTCTTGCGCAAGGGTTACCTTGCGCAAGGGTAGACTGCGCAGGGGTTACCTTGCGCAAGGATGGTTTGCGCAAGGGTGGGTTGCGCAGAAGTGAATTACGCAGGAACGGTTTGCGCAGAAGTGAATTGCGCAGGGGTTACTTTGCGCATGGCTGGATTGCGCATGGCTAGCTTGCGCCAGCGCAGTCCAGCGCAGCACAAAGCGCTGGCCAAGTGACTGCGCAAACGGCCATGCGCTAAAGAGCACAGGCCAGGGGTGCGCAATCGGCCATGCGCTAAAAGCGCAAGGCAGGGGGCTGTTCTTCCTGGCCGAGAGCAAGTCCAAAAATACCAAGAACTTCAATTCTTCATATTTTTGTCAAATCAAAACCAAATCTAGATTTTCAAAGTTCTAACTTGAGTAAAATTGAATTCTCTTCCACATGGAAGCATCAAAACAAGCAAAAATCAAAGTTTAATAGATCAAAACCAAGGATTTCCGAAAATGGTTAAAACCTAGATCTAGAAGAATGAAAGCTCCAAATCACAAAATTCCAAGTTCTAATGTTGATCTACATGTCCTAATCTATCAAATGGACAAATAAAATTGGGTGCTCATTTGTTGGCAAGGTGCACTTGCCTATTGGTTGGGGAGTTGTGTAGAAGAAGGAAGAAGAAGAAGTTTGTAAGAAATAAATGAGAGAATAAAGAGGAGAGAGAAAAGTAGGTGGTGTTATAAAGTGGGGGAGTTGTGGTGTGTTGAGGGAGGAGTGTAGGTTAAAGTGTACCAATCATGATGAACCAAACCAAACCAACTTCCACAAAATAAAACCAAGCCATGGTCCAAACCCATTTACGGGAAACCAAAATCCGCAAGTCGAGAAAATAAAAATACGTGCCAAAATCAAATACGAGCATAAATACGTAATACAGAAAATAGGGGTGACATAAACTAAACCCAAACTAATTTTCTCAGTTCAGACAGTGTGTAACAGTCAAATAGAAATCCAAGCCCAATGCAAATTCGAAACTGAAATCCCATGCTAATCACAAAACCCCTAGTATGTAGGATAATCCTTAGATGCATTTAGGTGTACAAACAATTGATTTAAACACACAAAAACAGGTTGATATACATTCGAAATTCTCAAAAAAATACCAATGACAGTATACGTATCAGAAAATTAGGGAAGAAACCAAATTGGCATTCAAAAAATTACATAACACATCAAAATAATGGTGGGTAAGGGTTTGTACAGAATTGTAGGTGTCACCCAGGTTATCTCGTGTCCACAAAAGTGGACACGACGTGTCCAATCACGAAAACACACACACAGAAGGAATGATACACAGACAGCCTCGTGCAGCGAGGACACAGCCTCGTGCACACGACACGGGACACGGCAAGCCACGTGCACGTGTCCCTAGGTTCGCCAGGACTAAGAGAACGTGTCTAGGTTGTAGGAACGATATAGTAAAGCGTAATACTCTAGAGGGGGGATGAATAGAGTTGGCAGCGGAATAATGCTAATTAAAAAAAGTTAGCAACACAATCACAGTATATAATCACAGTTGAAATAATGTAAAGGCAGAGTTCAGAAAGCAAACGCAAAGACAGCGATGTATACTGGTATCCCTCTATTGAGGACTAATTCAGTCGGTAGAACTCTTGCTACCAGTTGAATCCACTATAGGAAAAATCGTAAGTTTTCTTATGAAGTCCTTGCAACTTCTACAACGTGAGCTTTGATACGAAGAACTCGTCCAACTTCAAATGTGAAGAGGTATTCTTCAATCAAGCCTTCTGATTACAATCTCTCAGAAACTTCTAGACCGTACCGCACTGGCAAATCGACTAGAGGATTGTAACTGGCTTGGGATCTGAAAATGAAAGCTCTAAAAAACTCTTTGGAAGGCAGAAAGCTTTTTAGATAGAGAGAAGATTGAAAGTGAATGAGTGAATTGAAATGATCGAAATCCATCTCTATTTATAGGAATTCCAAAGGGAGAACTCTGTCAGAATTCGGACAGAATTCGGGCAGAACTCGATGAGCAAATCTCGGTCAAATCTACAACTGCAGGAGGACTAAGTTCCAGAGAATTCAAAAATCAAACAGCCACCAACCGAACTCTGGCCGAACTCTGGCCTAGTTCTGTCAGGGTTAGGTTAGGGTTTTAAAATAGATTTTTGGTGATTTTTGAAAACCTTTTTGAAAACCTTTTTGTAAACATTTTGATAGGTCATTTTAAAAATATTTTGAACTATTTTGGAGATAGCCTATTTGCCAGTACGACTCGGTGTACAACGTATTCCTAGACTCAAATAAAGTAAAAAATTACATTGCATAGGAAGTACAAACTCAAGTAGGCAAACAGATCTTCAGTCTTGAACGGAGTGAATATCCAATCTTGCTTATGTCCAAGAAGCTGAGATGTCCCAACAAGCTTCGTATATCCAGACAGAGTTTTGATCAATTATTAAAATCAGGTTGACCATATGACCAATGGGCCAACAATCTCCCCCATTTTGATAATTGACAAACTATGAATGATATAACATTAAGCTTGTTCAAGCTTGTTCAAAAATATCAAAAAGTAGAAATTGTTCATAACCTGTATTTAACTCAAAAAAAATGTTAGATTATTTTTAATTTTCTCCCCCTTTGTTACTTAGCAAAATAATTGCACAAGAGAAGGCTCCCCCGCATTAAATGCAGAAGACTCCCCCGTAATCAATACATAAGTAACAAATAGCGAGAAAACAAATAAAAGAAATATAGTATAAGAATTAGAGATATAGCATCACAGGCTTGTAATATTTCTACAAATTATCATCACAGGCATGTATTGCTTCAAAAACATAAAAAAATCTCAGGCATGCTATTTCACAGGCAGTTTAAAATGGAGAAGCAGTATAAAGAGATAGTGCTTAAACAAAATGCTGAAATAAACTGAGATGTCATAAATGAAACATCATAAACATGTCCATGAAGATAAAAAATACTGATAGCAAACTACAAAGTACTGATAAAAAGTAAATGATAAAAACTTGAATGTTGGAGCATTTCCAAGTATACAATAGAATATCACTAAAAAAATCAAATCACATCTCCTCATCACTATCCTCGTCATCATGGTTTGGAAGCAATGAAAGAGAAGAAGCTCTCGGGTTCTGGATATATACACAGATACCCTCAACCGAACTCGGACCGAATTCTGTTAGAGCTCTGGCCGAATTCGCCTAGGGTTCTTCAAAGTTGATTTTTGCCACTTCTTTTTCATTGTCTCATTTCAAATATTTAATTCAAAGATTAGTTATTTTAGCCTTCAAATAACATAATTAATAATATTTTATGAATTAAATGTCATTATACAGTGACTGTCTCAGATTAGCTGTAGGAGTACTGTCCCAGCTGGCGGAGGTTCACCGGGGAACTCTTAAGTACCGCTTCGCTTCAACCGTAGTTGTGGTGACAGACAGACTCTTTATTAGCTTGTCTCTAACACAGTTTTTGCATAATGATATATAATCATAAAATAAAATCAATTAATATTATTGACGTCCAAAATTCCTAATTCTCGACGTAAATAATTGAAACGATCTTCCGCTAGAGGTTTAGTGAAGATGTCAGCTAATTGATTTTCAGTATCTATGTACACAAGGTTTATATCTCCATTTTGATGATGATCTCTAAGAAAATGATGTCTAATCTCGATATATTTAGTACGAGAATAACATACAGGATTCTTAGTCAAATTAATGGTGCTCGTGTTATCACAGAAAATGGGAATATGTGTGAAAAATAAATCAAAGTCTTCTAGGGTTTGTTTCATCCACAAAATCTGAGCGCAACAACGTCCTGCGGCGATATACTCAGCCTCTGTTGTTGATAAGGCTACAGAATTTTGCTTTTTACTAAACCAAGAGACTAGAGCCTTGCCTAAGAAATGACATGTACCGCTAGTACTTTTTCTATCAACCTTGCATCCAGCAAAATCTGCATCCGAATAACCAATAAGGTCAAAGGATTTAGTTTTGGGATACCACAAACCGACAGAAGAAGTGCCCTTAAGGTATCGGAAGATACGCTTAACTGCGATCAGATGTGATTCCTTTGGGTTAGCTTGAAAACGTGCACACAGGAAAACACTAAATATTATATCTGGACGACTAGCAGTTAAGTAAAGTAAACTACCAATCATACCTCGATACTTACGTGTGTCGACTGGCTTGCCTTGTTTGTCAGAATCAAGCTTTGTTGAAGTTGCCATCGGAGTGCCAATAGGTTTGACATTGTCCAGATCGAACTTCTTTAGCAAATCTTTTGTGTACTTGGCTTGATTAATGAACGTCCCATTGTCGGTTTGTTTGATTTGTAATCCGAGAAAGAACTTCAGCTCTTCCATCATGCTCATCTCAAACTCATTCTGCATATACTTAGAAAATTCTTGACAAAGAGATTCATCAGTGGATCCAAATATGATATCATCAACATAGATTTGAATTAAAAGCAGCTTGCCATTAAAAGATTTAATAAATAGTGTAGTGTCAACCTTTCCTTTTGAAAAACCGTTGTCAAGTAGAAAAGAGCTTAGACGGTCATACCAAGCACGAGGGGCTTGTTTCAAACCATATAAGGCTTTCTTCAACTTGAAAATATGGTCAGGATTTTTGAAATCCGTGAAACCCGGAGGTTGTGCTACAAAAACTTCTTCTTTTATAAAGCCATTTAGAAAAGCACTTTTTACATCCATTTGAAAAAGTTTGAAATCATGAAAACATGCAAATGCACATAACATTCGAATGGATTCTAATCTCGCAACTGAGGCATAAGTCTCATCGTAGTCGATACCCTCTTCTTGATTGTATCCTTGAGCTACGAGTCGAGCCTTGTTACGAGTTACTAAACCATCCTCATTTAGTTTGTTTCGGAATACCCAACGGGTGCCAATGACCGGATGATCAATAGGCTTGGGAACAAGTTCCCAAACTTGATTCCGTTCGAATTGGTTCAATTCCTCTTGCATGGCATCTATCCAGAAACTATCACTACATGCTTCATCAATAGATTTAGGTTCTAGCTGTGAAATAAATGCAACACTAGAAACAATATCTCTACTGGATGATCGAGTACTTACTCCTTTGGTAATGTCACCAATTACCAAATCTTGTGGATGATCAGCTGTGAATTTTAACCTCTTCGGTAGACTCTGTAGGTAGCTGGTTCCTGGATCTCCTCTAGGGGGTTCAGCTAGTGCAGAGCTTGGTTCAGGTTCAGCTGATGTTGAACTTGATGTAGGCAGATCTTCATCACTATCATCGTGAGTTATTTGGTTCATTTCATCAAAAGTGACGTTGATTGATTCTTCGATGATCATGGTACGTTTGTTGAAGACTCTGTACCCTTTGCTCTTGGCCGCATAACCTAGAAATATACCTTCATCGGCCTTTTCGTCAAACTTTCCCAAGTTGTCTTTAGTATTAAGAATAAAGCACTTACAGCCAAAAATCTTAGAGTATGAAACTGAAGGAATTCTATCAAACCATAACTCAAATGGAGTCTTCTTCGATTTGGGTCGAATTAGAACTCTATTGAGCACAAAGCAAGCTGTATTGACAGCTTCAGCCCAGAAGTATTTGGGTAGGCTAAATTGATTTAACATCACTCTGGCCATTTCGATTAGAGTTCTGTTCTTACGTTCCACAACTCCATTTTGTTGTGGAGTTCTAGGGTAGAGAACTCGTGTATGAAACCGTGTGTGTCACAAAATTGCTCGAAATCAGCATTCTCGAATTCGCCTCCATGATCACTTCTAATTCGAGTAATCATGTAACCTTTTTCATTTTGTACTTTCTTACAAAAGGCGACAAATTCGGATAATGCGTCATTCTTGCGTGTCAAGAAATATACCCACGTGTATCTAGAAAAATTATCTACAATAACAAATGCATATAATTTACCTCCGAGGCTAGCAACTCTGCTAGGACCGAATAAATCCATGTGTAGCAATTGTAGAGGTCTAGTAGTACATACTGCGTTTACAGACTTGAATGTGGATCTGGTAGCCTTGTTCTTTTCACATTGGCTGCATATCGAATCCTTCTAGAATGTTATGTCTGGTAAACCGCGTACTATCTTCTTTGTGGATAATCTTGAAATTGTATCCATGTTTGCATGACCGAGTCTCATGTGCCATAGATGACTCTCATCACTTTTGGCCATTAAGCATCTACCTGAAATGTTAGCTTCTTCCAGCAGATAGAAAACATATATATTGTCTTCCCTGATTCCTTCAAAGATAGTACTACCAGTTGAGCTATCAACTATAGTACATTTGTCTTTGCCAAAGTTGATACCATAACCATGATCAGCTAGATGACTTATGTTGAGCAGATTATGTTTCAACTCGGTAACCAGACAGACATCTTTAATCACGGGATAGGGAGACTTACCAACATCACCGATACCAATAATATACCCTTTCAAATTATTACCGAAGGAAACATAACCTTCCTTCTTCTTCTTCGACAGTGTTGTAAATAGGGTAGCGTCACCGGTCATATGCCGTGAGCAACCACTGTCGAGGATCCATTTGCTTCTAGTATGTGAAGGGTGTTCCACCTACAAAACAGTTTGCAGATGAAACCTTTGGTACCCATTTCTTGTAGGGTCCTGAATTGTTAGCTTTAGGTATCCAAGCATAAACATTTAAATCTACAAGCTTTCTCATTCTACATGCAGATGATATATGACCAATGAGGCCACAATAATGACATTGTGCATGTCGAGTGTTGAAAGCTGAGTGGTGTGCATGGTTAGTAGGTTTGGGTTTTCTAGTATAGAAGAATGCATACCTATGATCATGTTTAGGCTTAACCTTTTGGGGTAAAGGTTTTATATGGTTTGGTCTGACAGTGTTTGGCTTGGGAATGTTCCGAATTCTCGGTAAGTGATACGTGTTAGGATAGGAAGCAGCAGGCTCAGGCTATTTTCCTAACCTAATTTCCAACCTTTTGGAAGTGTCATATAACTTAGTATAATCAGAAGTGAGTGATTCCATTCTGATTTGTGCAGATTGAAGACTTTTCTTTTCTCTAGAAAGATCTTCTCTCAATTGGTCTATAATCTTTTCTTTCTCTTCGGATGACTGTTTAGTCTCGTGTAATAAGAGCTTTATAGAGGAAAGCTCACCAGACTCACTAACATTAGCTCTAACCTCAGCTAATAGGTCGGTAAGCCTTCCTATTTCTCCTTTGTACTCTTTGAGTACCTTCTTAGCGGTCTGATATTTACTACGCAGTTTCCTGTAGTCAAGCATCAGGTCACTGAAGGCATCTCCTAATTGCTCAAAGGTGAAGTCATCATATGTTTCTACAGGTTCAGTAGGTACCTGATCGATTGCCATGAAGCAGATATTTGCAGCGTCCTCTGAATGTTCATCTTCTGAGTCGCTAGCTTCACTCTCATGCCATATGCTGGTGTTGGCATATTTCCGAGACGTTGATCTTTTCAGGTTGCCTTTTTTATACCTGTTGTTCTTCTTGCTCGATGATGAGTTGATGGGACAGTCCTTCTTCATATGTCCCTTCTTCTTACAGCCATAGCAGACAGCATCTTCTTGATACCAGTTGTTGCTGTTGTTCTCTTTGACTTTCTTCTCATGTCTCATGAATCTTTTGAACTTCCTTGCTAGGAGAGCTTGATCTTCAGCGTCAGATCCACTGCTATCTGAGTCATCTTCAGCAGCTTTTCTGTGCTGAGCCTTGAGGGCGATAGTCTTCTCCTTTGGAGCAGGCTCTTCAAAATCTTGTAGCTCCAGTTCATGAGTGAGTAGTTTACCCATGAGTACTTCAAGTGACATTGTGGTGAGGTCGTTTCCTTCAATGATAGCTGTAGCCTTTGGAATCCAGTTCTTGGTGAGAGCTCGCAGGAGTTTGTGAATCTTTTCGTGGTTACTGTAATCTTTGCCTAAGGAGGACAAAGGGTTTACAATATCTAAGAACCTCTCGAACATTTGTGTGACTATTTCATTTGGCTTCATTTTGAACGCCTCGTACTCTTGAGTAAGTCTGCTGACTTTTGACTCCTTGACTTGAGTCGTGCCTTCATGTGTAACTTCGAGAAGCTTCCACACACCATTTGCCGTTGTGCATGTAGATACCCTGTTAAATTCTGTTCTGTCTAAGGCACAAAAAAGAGCATTAATGGCACGTGCGTCAAGACTGGCCTTTTTCTTTTCTTCTTCTGTATAACTGCTTTGGGGTTTTTCAACCAAAACTCCCTCGACATTTATACGAGGTGGCTTCTGATAGCCATCAAGAACAATAGCCCATAAGTCAAAATCAAGAGATTTCAAGAAGAAACTCATCCGTGTTTTCCAATAAGTGTAGTTAGTACCATCAAACAGTGGAGGTCTGTTTGTGGCCTGACCTTCACTTGTGAATTTCATAGTAGCCATATGATGTGCTGTGATCTAATAAATAATGAATAAATAATAGCACTGTTACCTCGCTTTACCTGTAACACCCGCTCTGATACCAATTGTAGGAACGATATAGTAAAGCGTAATACTCTAGAGGGGGGTGAATAGAGTTGGCAGCGGAATAATGCTAATTAAAAAAAGTTAGCAACACAATCACAGTATATAATCACAGTTGAAATAATGTAAAGGCAGAGTTCAGAAAGCAAACGCAAAGACAGCGATGTATACTGGTATCCCTCTATTGAGGACTAATCCAGTCGGTAGAACTCTTGCTACCAGTTGAATCCACTATAGGAAAAACTGCAAGTTTTCTTACGAAGTCCTTGCAACTTCTACAACGCGAGCTTTGATACGAAGAACTCGTCCAACTTCAAATGTGAAGAGGTATTCTTCAATCAAGCCTTCTAATTACAATCTCTCAGAAACTTCTAGACCGTACCGCACTGGCAAATCGACTAGAGGATTGTAACTGGCTTGGGATCTGAAAATGAAAGCTCTAGAAAACTCTTTGGAAGGCAGAAAGCTTTTTAGATAGAGAGAAGATTGAAAGTGAATGAGTGAATTGAAATGATCGAAATCCATCTCTATTTATAGGAATTCCAAAGGGAGAACTCTGTCAGAATTCGGGCAGAATTCGGGCAGAACTCGATGAGCAAATCTCGGTCAAATCCGCAACTGCAGGAGGACCAGGTTCCAGAGAATTCAAAAATCAAACGGCCACCAACCGAACTCTGGCCGAACTCTGGCCGAGTTCTGTCAGGGTTAGGTTAGGGTTTTAAAATAGATTTTTGGTGATTTTTGAAAACCTTTTTGAAAACCTTTTTGTAAATATTTTGATAGGTCATTTTAAAAATATTTTGAACTATTTTGGGGATAGCCTATTTGCCAGTACGACTCGGTGTACAACGTATTCCTAGACTCAAATAAAGTGAAAAATTACATTGCATAGGAAGTACAGACTCAAGTAGGCAAACAGATCTTCAGTCTTGAACGGAGTGAATATCCAATCTTGCTTATGTCCAAGAAGATGAGATGTCCCAACAAGCTTCGTATATCCAGACAGAGTTTTGATCAATTATTAAAATCAGGTTGACCATATGACCAATGGGCCAACATAGGTGTCTGCCCTGTGTCCACGTGTATCGTGTCGCGTGTACGAGACACGTATCAGACACGTTTCTGCACACGTATAGTCTCTGTGTATGACTAGTACGGCCTCGTTTTTGTGTCCGACACAAAACGAGGTATCGTGAAACTTGGGGAGTGACTTGTCAGTCACTGCCCCAACCTCCACACCAAGTTTTGCATGTCGAAACGCTGTATCTAGAGAGAAATAGGATACGGGTAGCAGGACAGCGCAGACGCGTGTCGTGCAGCGTGTCCGCACCTAATTTCGACACGAAATCGACACAAAAATCACATCAGTATTCACAAAAGTTAAAGTACACATATAGATCTAGGGATTCATGCAATTAGTTTTACAAAAATCAAAAATAAAATCCTAAGTGGCATTCTATCAAACACTTACCTATACACTATGACACGTGTCCGATACGGACACCAAATGGACACGATTTCTTCCCAAACTTTAGGGACAACTAGGGAACACCTAGATCTAGCCTAAAATGCAAAGAAAACAGAATATTAGCACAATTTGAGGATTTTTACCTATAGGTGCAAATAGCAAAAAAAACTTCAAATGGAGGGTTTCTCCTTGCTAGCCAAATGCTCCAAATTGACCCAAAGCTGGAATTACTCTCCACAAACAAAAAATAGGATAGTATTAGGCTCTAATGCAAGAAACTAGATGGAAAAAGGAATTAAAATGAAGAATCTATGGATTGGGGAAGAATGACCATACCTTTCTTTTCTCTAAGTGTTCATTCAATACAAAAGAGGCAAGAACTAAATGAGGAGGTTATTTATAGGGAGGGGAGCCCTAGTGGCTGGTCACATGCTGAAATTAGGGTTAGGGTTTAGTCTAATGGGCTATAGGCCTAGTTGCACTAGTCATGGAATCAATTTCTAAGTCTCAAGCCTATGAACCAAATCACTAACCCTCATATTTGAATCTTGATTTCTAATGACTAACTTAGGTTGACTTCAGTTAGACTAGGGTCTCACCATGCTAACTAAGTCACCATAGCTAGAGTCAACATCTAAGTTAGCCTACAAAGTCTCAACTAGTCAAAGTCAAAAATAACAATCACCACTCCAATAATTAATTAAATAATTCTAATAGTCAAAATGACCAAAGTACCCCTAGACTAAAAATGATAATTAAATATCCCCAATCAAATGGTTAGGCTCTAGGTCAGACAGTCTCTCGGGTTTCACTAGCAGCACATCAAAATCACAAGTCATGACTTCAAACAGTTTTAAATTGATTAAAAATCACCAAAAATCATAATGTGATATAAATATCAATAAATAATAATTATAATTACAAAAGTTCAAAATTACCCTCATTTGGAAAACTGGGTATTACAGAAAGGCCATCATTAGGTAGAAAGGCTCAATAAACTTTTCAAAAGAAAAAAGAAGGCTAAAGAACAAATTCACGACAAAATGAATACACGTACGATCATTGCACCTAGAGAAGTTAACCCAAGGGAAAGAAATGGAGCCGAAAATTGGAATTTCGAGAATGGATTTTTGCTCAGGGCAAAGAAAAAAATTAGTGTTGAGTAAGCCATAACCTGAGAGAAAATTGATATTTGATACTCCTGGGATGCCTCCAGTGTTGGAAAAATATTACTAGCCCCCTCAAATGAAAATAGGGTCCGACTATACGCATCCTATGAATTTCTAAACACACCCCATATAACTTAAGTTAAAAATTAGATTAATGTTAAAAGACACATATACCCACAAGACCATCCTAGCACACCCCACCAGCCTCCCCATAGACCCATATACCTACATAACCTTCCTATCACACCCCACCATCCTCATCGTTCTTCCTTCTTTCATTTTCACCTTCTTCTCCAATCCAACCCAAAAACCTTAGAAAAATCCTACATTGAAATTGTGAAGAAGCCATCATTGAGGAAGGAAGTCCATCTGAAAGACACAATGTACGTTCTCTCTCCACCTTCTTTCTAGTTTTGAAGCACTGTATGAGAATCGTTCAACTCAAAAACGAAAAAATTCTGCGATAAGCACGATCAACACAGGTCGAACTTACCACTGTCTGTTCGACCTGTATTGGTCGATGTTTCATGTAACGTTCGACTGTCAGTGTTCAAACAGAAATAGCTTGTTCGATCATAGTAAGTCGAACATATTTTGGACTGTCTGACCTGTTTCGGTTGAACAGTAGAGTTTGGACCGATTAGTTGTGGTCGAACAGTATGTTTTTAGATTTAATTTTTTTGTTCAACTTATTAAGGTGTAGATCTTTTTAGAAAAACACTCCAAATGGCACTAAAATGAACAATAAAATGAGCATTGTTAACTATCCCATGTATGAGCAAGTTGATTTCTCAGAAGAATTTTGGACGGATGAGATATTTGATAATCGTGAATCGTTGGTGAGTTGGGCAGATACGGTAAAAAGACGCCATAATATGGTCATTTTGGTTAAACGATCCGATAGCAGGGATGGTGGAAGGCGAGCTCGGATAATTTTGGATTGTGAGCGCGGTGGTAAATATAGGCCTCCTAAGACAAAAGTTGCTCAAGCAAATTCGGCGAACATTGAGAAGAAGCCAAGACGCGAAAATCTTATGGGCATGAAGAAATGTGACTGTCTGTTTCAATTGAAAGGAGTACAATTCAATGACCTAGGACAATGGTCATTGACGGTTATATGCAGCTCACATAATCACCCAATGGGACAAAATTTGGTTGGACACTGTCACTACAACATTTCTAGTTTGAGGGTATTTTTGACATTTTTGGCATAATTTAAATTTATTAGAGTTTATTTGAAATTATGGGAATTTTTAGAAATTATTTTGGAATTGTTTGAATAAGGGTTGACTAGGTTGACTTTGACTAGCTTTGACTTTGTGACCTAACCCTAGTTAAGTTGGATTTGACTAGATATGAGATCCTAGGTCAAGTTTAGTTAACCATACTCTAGTCTGGGAAACCAGTTAGGAATATTGAGTTTGAATGGAAGGATTTTGACCACAAGTCATGACTTGTGATTTCTAAGTCATTGATTCATGGCTAAGCCCAAAGCCCATTAGTCAAGTGCCCAAACCCTAACCCTAACAATTTTGTCCAGCCAACTTAACCCACCTAGGGACTCCCCCACTATATAATCTCTCCTAAAATCTAGGGCTAGCCTCTTCTTTAGGAATTTATTGCAAGAGAAGAAAGAGGTGAGTCTCCATGTTTAAAAACCCATAGAAAATCTATTTTTGATCCTTTTTCTCCCAAACAAGTTGCATTGGATCCTAATATTACTGTTCTTGCTGCTATTTGAGTTTTATTTCAGTTTGAGGTTGATTTGTTTGGATTGGGACATCAAGAGAAGAGCTATTGATTCGGGATTTTTCTTGAAAGTTCTTCAATAGGTAACTTTCTCATTTCTCCATGAAATTTAGTTTTGTCTTCATGATTAGGGAGCCCTAGACCTAACCTAACAGTAGGAATAGGAAATCCTAAGTTTTTATGTCCTTTCGTGTCCAAACTGGACACGTATCAGTGCACTGTCCTAGGTGTTTGATGGAATGCCACTGAGATATTGGTTGTGTTATTTTTGAAATGTTTTTGAATGAAAATTTGCTATTCAGTGTCGCTTACACGATTCTTGTGCACTGAGATGGATTCGTGCACGTTTTGTGTCGTTTTGGACACGGGGACACGCTCGTGCGCGCTCGGGACAGCATGCCTTGCTGTTCGGGGGTTGTGCCGGACACGACACGGTGAGTCTTGGCGCAAGATTTTGGAGAAGTCTCGGGGCACCCACTGACACTCCACGTGTCAAATTTTGTGGGCCCACGTGGCGTATCGAGGAAGAAATCCTCGACGCACGGGATTTTGCCTGTGCAGTGCGCATGTGTATTCGAGCACTGATACGGCTCTGTAGTTTTGGACACGACACTCTAGGACACGGTACAGGGTATTGGACACTTAGCTAGACCCTGGGCGAACCTAGGGTTGCGAGCACGAGGCCTAGTTTGGCCTGTGTCGTGTGCACGACATGCGTGCACACGTGCACGATACAGTGCACTGAAACAGTGCCCTGTTTCGTGTCCTGGGTCATTTGGACACGTTTGTGTCCTTTTGTTTGGACACAAACACCTCATATGGCATGTATGCATTGTATATTTAAATTACCAACTCATTATTTTAATTTTTAATGATTATTCATTAGGTAATTATCAATTTACAATTTATGATACTAGGTATCATTTTTCTGTTTCCAGTTTTTAGAAATCCAAATTGGACACCTATTTTAACCTATTATTTACTGCTTAAATAGTGATTTTAGTCCTAGTTAGTGTTC
This sequence comes from Iris pallida, assembly GCA_029216955.1. Lineage (NCBI taxonomy): Eukaryota > Viridiplantae > Streptophyta > Magnoliopsida > Asparagales > Iridaceae > Iris > Iris pallida. The sequence goes on from JANAVB010040619.1 coordinate 41,667,810, forward strand.
TCCTATAGGTAATCTAGCTATGTGATGAAATTGGGTTCATTTGGTGTTTTTTTGCTGTCATTGGGGATCAAATGGAAAAAACTGGGACTGCAGTTCAGAATCCTGAACTAGGTAATGGGTTTCAGTATTTTTTTGTTTGTGTCTTGAATCCCTTTCCTTTCCCTTGCTGTAAGTTTCTGAACATCTATGTGGTTGGTCTCCCTTTCTAGTTTTGTGATATGTGTATTGTTGGGGGAAAACCTATTAACTGTTCATGTTTCACTCACACATACCACACCCACATTTCATTCATGTTTCACAACATTACACCACACACACATTGTTATCACTTTTCACACACTCTCACTCATTCCATTCACACATCACACACACACTCACATGCTCTCTCTCTCTCTCTCTATATATATGTAAGTAGGTATGCATGTAATAGATATTAATGTATATATGTCAATCTTGTAGTGTAGCTATATACATTAATGTATATATATAGTATTTTGAGCCTAGGTATATATATAACATATATATAAATATGTGATGTTCCTAATGTACTGTACTATAGACTATATGTAAAGTTTCTAAATCAATAGGTGTAATGATGAATGATGTTAGACTTGTATTCGAGTTTATAGCTAGTAGCTATGTTGTGATATAGCTAGTATAGGCTTGCATAGCCTTGTAAGGGTTTGTGCTAGATAGTGTAGGTTAGTTTAGACTAGTACAGACTTGTTTAGCCTAGAATGACTAGTTCGACCTAATTTAGACTTGGTTGACCTAGTTTGACCATAGTTAACTTAGGTTTGACTCGTTAGTTGACCAAGGTTGACCAAGAGTTGACTTTGGCCTAGATTGACCTAGAATCAGGTAGAATGCATAGTAGGACTTTATTTTACCATTTTGGACTTGTTGTGACTTGTGCTGTTCTGTTTAGGAGCCAGACACCACTCCTCGAAAAGTACTTTTATATTGGACACTCAGATACCAGGCGAGTACATTCTCTGATCATTTCATATCCTGCTTAGAATTATTTCCTGCATTAAATTACTTTACTTGTGCTGTCACGACATTATCACGGATTAGTACTATACGGATCTCTTTATGCGATGTTATCCCCCTCGGGAGCATCGGATACATTGTGTCATGTGCGTTTCACTTTCATCATGTACTCCTGTGCTTTCACCATATATGTACACTCTTGTGAACCATGTACTCTCATGTTCACAGAGCCTTCATGTATACTATCATGTGCACCCTTTCAAGGGCCCCATGTGATATTATGTACAATAACATAACCTGCTTAGATCCTTGTGTATTAATTGGGGAACGGGGGAGTGCTAGTAGTCATGTAAACAATTCTATAGTATTGTAGATCATGTACAACTCTTTAGTGTAGATCATGTACAAATCTGTCCCGTTCACATGTGCTATCCTGTACTCTGACTCACTAGCTACTGTTAGTTCCTTACTTATAGTAGATATTTCTATTACAGTTCTTTCTCTCTGTTTACATACTTTATTCTTCAGCACCTGTATCTTACTTTACTGCATGATTATATTTTCTAACCAGCTATGAACTGTTGAGATGTACTGTACTCGCTCCTGTCCTGACTGGACCTGTTGAAAATATTACAGAGGACGAGGAGGCTGGTCTGTACACTTACTACGGGGCAGCCTTAGATGACACCTGCGAGCTGGACCCTCAGGAGGACCCAGCTCTAGCTGAGGATATCACCCCGATTGCCTATATTAGATTAGTTAGGCTTATTTTACTTTATGCAGTCTTGAGACATGTTTTAGCTAGACTATATTTGGAGTTCAGAGTTGTATATATTCTTTCATTCTGTATCTGAGACTATGTACTTCTGGATATTGCTGAGATTATCTTAGACTACTTTTCATCTATTTATTTCCTTGAGTTCTATTTCATATCGTGCTATCTCTTCCTTAGTTGTGATTGAGTTTTACTGCTATATCACCCCCATTCGGGGAGTATAAACTGTTTAGATATATATTATTAGATGTATGTTGACCTAGGACAGCGTTCTACCGCCGACACTGCGGCGTAGGCTGGACGTACCCACGTCTCGTGCCCTTACTCTAGGGTGCGGGCCGTGATAGACACTCATATGCCGGTCGACTAACACCCGCTGAAGATCAACTTGTGAAAGACTTGTCGAAGAACAATACAAGGCCCAAAGATATACTTAGCACATTGAAGGAAACTTTTAGTGAGAATGAGTCGACATTAAAAATAATTTATAATGCTCGACAAAAGCCTAGAGTTGTCGAGCATGGAGGCCTATCTCAAATAAAATACTTGTTGAGAAAGTTGGACTCAGAAAAGTACTACTATCTAGATAGAAGATGTGAGCAAACCGATAAGGTGAAAGATCTTTTTTATGCTCACCCGACTAGCGTGGATTTGTTGCGTGCTTTTCACAATATTTTATTGATGGATTGTACCTACAAGACAAACAGGTACATGATGCCACTTTTGGAAGTGGTAGGGGTCACATCCACAAATATTACATTTTCTGTGACATGTGTTTATATGGAGGCAGAACGGGAGGACAATTATATATGAACGCTTAGTACGCTTAAATGATTAGTGGATCAATCATGTTTACCGAAGGTGATTGTAACTGATCATGAGATAGCACTTATGAATGCTATAAGTGTTACGTTCCCCAGCTCCACACGCTTGCTATGTTGGTGGCATATTAACAAGAATATCTTGGACAACTGCAAGAAGTTATTTCGTACCAAGAAGAAGTAGGATTCTTTTAATAACTCATGGAATTCATTGGTTCTTGCTGAAGATCAACCGAGATTCAATGAGTTACTTAGAAGATTGGAGCAATATTTCTACGATTATCCAAAAGCAGTTAATTATGCCATTAAAAAAATGGATAGAGCCATATAAAAAAAGATTTGTTTCGTGTTGGACTAACAATGTGATACATTTTGAGAACACGACAAGTAGCAGGTACGTGTCTTTAAATAATATTTTGCATATATAAATGTTAATTACGTTATAATGTATGATTTTGACTGTATGAATTTTATACTCACAGGGTGGAGAGGGCACACGAAAAATTAAAAAAATAGTTGGACACTAGTCAATCAAATTTTGAGATCTCATTGAGTAGGATACATAATTTGTTGATCGCTCAACACAACCAAATTAAGGCCTCATTTGAGATGAGCCTTAATGTGGCACCACATCATTATAGTTCCCCTCTATTCATGATTATCCAAGGATTGGTGTCTCATCATGCACTTGGTAGAATTTTCGAGGAGATGAAGGGTATAGATAATACCAGTAAAGATCTCCTCCTTTGTGGTTGTGTGTTGAGGAGGACTTGTGGGTTACCTTGTGCACATGAACTTGCAGAGTTGAAAAGGGATGGTCAGGATATCCAGTTAGATATGGTTGACAGATTTTGGACGAAGTTGGATTATGAACCCTCCAAAATGGACAGTGTAGATGATGCAGATGTCCGAAGCCGTTGGGTGGAGACCATATGTAGTATTAATCATATGTTCGATGCGGCTACTGATTCACAAAGGTTGTTGATGCTGAAAAGACTTCGAAAGATATTAGTTCCTTCGATGTCTTCACTGCTTGAACCGGTGGGCTACATACGACCTCATGGTAGGCCAAGTAAAATGAAAATATGCACTTCGAATTTGACGAAACGTAAACCAAGCAAATTTGAAATTTTTGAGTCCGCTCACGATAGTTGTTCACCGTTGGAGGAAACTATAATGCTCGATGGACTCCTTTGATAAAACCAATGTTCACTTCCATCCGAAGGAAAAAGCAAAATGTTCGACGACATTCATCACGCAATGCCACTGATATTTCACATATAGGACAAGTTCCACCTCAACATCATCCGTATGTGTTGAGTACGAAAAATGTACTAGGGGATGGACATTCTGGTTTTCGATGCATAGCCCATACACTAGGGCTGAGTGTAACACCCAGTTTTCCACATGAGGGTAATTTTAAAATTTTGTAATTATAATTATTATTTATTGATAATTATTTCATATTATGATTTTTGGTAATTTTTAATCATTTTTAAACTATTTAAAATTATGACTTGTGATTTTGACATTTTACTATTGTTTGGTTTTAATTTCGAGGAATTTGTCACCCCCAGTTTTCAGGAACAGGAGTATTTTTGTCATTTTGTATTTTTGAAATATTTTTGAAATTTATTTTATTATTTATGATATTGTTTTGGGATTATTTGAGTCGGGTTCGAATTTCAACTCAATCCGACTTGAAACGGGGACCCGGGGGTAGTTTGACTCTAGTGGGACCCACACACTAGTTAGGCATGGCCCACATGATATTAATTTTAGTCCACATGATAGAAATATTTTAGTTAGAGGTTAGACTAATTATTATGGATAAGGTTAGTGTGATTAGAGACTTTAGAATGACTAATTTAGCCCCAACCAATTAGCCCTTTCCTAATACTCATAGAATAGGTTAGTGGGGGCATTTTGGACCTTACCATAATAGGACAAATAGCCCATATGGCCATCCACTTTGGGAGAGGATAGGCTCAAGTTCATTTCATTATTCTCATCCACACTCTCTCTCTTGTTCTTCCCCAAATTCCTAGAGAGCAATCCCTAGCAATTTCTCCACCAAATCCTTCCATTTTGCCACCAAATCTTCTTCTTTCCTTCTCCATTCTATCCAAGGAGGAAGCTACCCAAGTTTGGGAGGATTCGGAGCTCGTTCGTGTCCTTTTAGAATCTCTACGTGTCGGTGTCGCTCCGGGAAGGCTTTTCTTCGATTCGATCTACCGGAATGACCCCCATGGTTGTATCTCCATTTGTGTCCATTTTGTGTCCATTTAGAGGTCATAGGAGTGTCCTTTGTGTTGTGGTTGTGTCTATGTGGGAAAATCCCAAATTCGGACACACTATGTGTTGTTGTTATGTATGAATGAATTATTACATGTTTAATCTCATATTTTTGTATTGGAGATGTGTTATATAGTGTCTCATATATATATATTAGTGTAGAGAGTGAGTTCTTTATATATTATGTTATATACTTGTGTTCTTTTGTCTCAAACTACCCAAATCCGTCATGATTTTTATCCACGTTTTTAATTTCAGCCCTAACTTAGAAATGTCATAACTTCTAGCTCAAAGCTCGGTTTAATCTCTCGTTTTTTTTAAAAGAAGTGTATTGAAGTTAGCTTTCCAAAAACATGTATTAATAGGCCTAATTCTTTCTGTAACTTTATGGAGAATTATTTGAGTGTCAGCTGTACGAAAGACAAACGCGTTCTCGGTGTTTTCGCGATTTCGGGAGTTTTCGGAAACGAAAATGCGATCCGTTTGAAGTTTCGGAAAGCTAACACATAGATCTATAACATACTTTAATCCTAGATTTTAATTCATGCTGAGATGGTACAGTATTGATTATTAGTAGGAGTTACTATTCGGCATATGCATTTTGTGCACCCTTGTGTGTAATATAATGTTCTATTTGATTTTAACCCATGTTAATGTATATACATTATGTAATTAAATAGAGAATACAAGCATGAGTAAATGGTTAAATAAATGATGTATGAGGTGTAAGTATCATATCTAATGTAAGCATGTATAAGTATGGCTTGTAATGAATATGTAGGTTCCATAGTATGTAATATATGTAAGCAATACATAAATGCATGAATGAAAGAATGATATACAATGCATGCATGAAAGTATATAATGAATGCTAGATATAAATGCAAGGTATATATGTAATGATAGATATGAATGCATAATGTATAAATATTATAAATACAATATCAGATTTTATATGTAGACATAGAACCAATGCATGAGCTGTATGCATATGGGATGTTGGCTTAATGGCAGATTTCAGATAACATGGTTCATTTTATGTGGTTAGTTACACCAGTTTATGGGATAGCTCACTTTAGTTTATATGGTTCACCCTCTGCACAAAGACACCCCCTCTATATCAACCACCATGCCATGTAACCCTTCTCTAAATGATTGCTATAATATATATATATATTTATGTAAAGTATAGACGCATGTTAGTTACTACTTAAATAGTCTCTACTCTAATGTATCTAGATGTATACTTGTAGCCATGCATGTTAAGTATAATACATATGTAATGTAGATGGGTTAGCTTTGTGCCATGTGTAGTGTAAACTCATAACTAGTGTTGATTTTTCTTTTCATGTACACCTCCATGTTCACACACACACATAGCTTTACATGTTAGTTCTTTTCTCTTATACATATATATATATATATATATATATATATATATATATATATATATATATAATGTTGAATATGCATGAATGTGATGTATCTTGATATGTGACTTGTGTTGGCTTGTATAGCCTTGGATTTGTATGGTGTGTACTAGCTAGGGTAGACTGGTTAGGCCTAGTGAGAATTGACTGGACTAGGATGGACCTAGTTGACTAGAGTGTTGACCTAGTTTGACCTAGACAGTTGACCAGGTTTGACTTAGAGTTGACTTTGACCTAGATTGGCCTAGAAATCATGTAGATTGCATCATAAACTTTATTTACCTTATTTTAAACATATTATAACCTGTACTTCTCTATTTAGGACATTGTGACTCTGGTGCAGGCATCTGATATTACACTACTCTTTTCAGAGTAGCAGGCGAGTTCATTCTCTGATAGTTCTCTCATTTATTTGTAAATTACTGTACTTCAGTTCTAGTTAGTTGTATGTGATTCTCTGTTACAAACACGTATATTTATTTCTGAATCCATGTATACGACACACATACTTACTCGTCTTACCTCTATTATTCGAATCACCATACGAATCACTATTCGAACCACCTATTCGTATCTTCATATGTTGGTTGGACTTTTATTCGAATGATGTGTCGGATTTTGGATTCATTTGTATTAGATGGGCGGAGAAATACTTGATTAGACATGTGAACATTTCTACTATTCGAACCACCCCCTATGAATATATTCGAACGATAGCCATTCCACACCCGGCCAGGTGTGTGATGTGCCGTATTTACCCTTAGCCGTTTACATGTCTAACTAAGTATTTTAAAACACACTTGGAGAATTTATTCGAATCATTATTAGAACATCATGTGAATCACTATTCGTATCACCTTATTCGTATCACCTTATTCGATTCACCTTATTAGAATAATGATTAGAATTACATTCGACTCATCTTATATTAGATTCACATTAGGATTACACTCGACTTATATTGTACCATCTGAACTCATTATGTTATTCTAGTTCAGCTAGATCTTATTTTACAGTCTTCTTTGCTGTGCTTCTCTTCTTGTTTAGTTACTTACTTTCTTTGTACTTTATCTGTCTCTCTATACCATCACCTGAAAATTAAACTGCCATATTCATCAATACAACTGCCTGTAACTGCTTTATAGTTCTCTGTCATTTACTTGGGTTTTCTAGATAAGATGTGCTCATTCCTGTCCTGACTGGACCTGTTGAAAATATTACAGATGCTTGCCCTGAGGATATTTGCCCTACTTGCCTTGGAGCAGGAGATGACTTAGCTACCTATGGCACCGACACTCAGGAGTGATCGGGAGACTAGCTAGTAGACTTGGTTTAGTTTTTCATGTTTTAGAACTTGAATTGTAATAACTTGTGATACGAGTTTGTATTTGAGTTTGTTTGAGATATTACTATTTAGTAGTTTATAAATGTTGTTATTTAGTTTTTAGTTATAAACTTTTGTGTTATCTTATCGTGCTTAGACTGTGATTGAGATTTCATTATATCTATACTTGTCCTCTATTCGGAGTTGAGTTATTGACAAGTACATTATATAATTGCATGATTTGATGATTAGTTAGAGACTTAGAACAGCGTTCTACCGTCGACACTGCGGCATAGGCTGGGCGCTGTTACGTACTCGTACCCTCACAGTGGGTGCGGGTCATGACATGTTTTTAGTGGTGGCCCATGCAGGTCGAGTTTATGTAGTGGTATTCGAACTAGAGTATCACTACAGCCTGCAGTAGGATTAGGATATTTTGAAGGTACTCAATCACATTAGAAAAAACTCCTTATCAGATCCCTTTTATCTAAATTTGCTGCTTGTTGTTTTCCCTTGAATATAAACTGTCCTCCTTGAATTTTGCTTCATTCTCAGAAATTGTTTCTTGTTTGATCAGTTTTCATGATGATTATGAAGACACGATCTCATCGCTTCGGTTCGGGGAATACTATTGAGAGGCTGGCCACCTCTCGTCCTGTTCATCAGGGCCTCAAGACCGTAGCTTCTGTTGTGCCGACTCAGGTTGGATTTTCTGCTATATTGGAGGTGCACCTCTATCTGTACAGAGATTTTCTTCCGTCATTTCTTATTTCTCTCAGCAGCGGTGATTCATGCAGCATCAGCAGCAGACCAGGGAAAACTAGCAGGGCGAGCTATCGTCAGGACAGTCAAGGATGCGCAGACCATTGGAGATCTTGCTGCAAGTTCCGTTCTTCTTAATTCCATTCCCGCAATTGTCTTTTATAATTACCTTGAAATCCGATTCCATTTGTTCCTTGTTGATTGATTAATTTTGTCATGTTACTCTTTTGTTGTGTTTGTTTTTTTCTTCTGAGAAAATCATATGGGCTAGGTCGCCTAAATTATGGAATCTAGAATCCTCGATAGTCGTGTTAGTTGGCATAGTGAGGACATGTAGTCAGATTTTGGTTGTATTCTCGGGTATGGGAATTTAAGGTTTTCGCCGTCGCATACGGCAGTACGAAAATTTTAAATACCATGAACCTAGAGGTACGTACCTTAGTCAAGGACTCTGTGATTATCGTAGCCTTGCTCACTAGCATGATGAAGACTCTGGACAACATAATTTTGGACAGACGCATATGATTAACAGATTGTATCTTGAGAAGGTTTAAACATCATACCCTTTTGATTGTTATAAATGACTTAGGAGTAGGGATATTTAGTTTTGTAGAGCTTATTCATAGGTAGTTCCTTCATAGTATAATGGTATGATGACTTGTAGAGTGTCTGTACCCTATAGGTGATAGTTAGCATTGGTGTTAGAATAGTAACCCATTGCAGATAATTCTCCTATTATCTATAATACCAACCAGTTACACATAGGATGTTAGTATGCCTTACATCCTTGATGATTATTACTACTTTCCCTTACCTTTTCCAGTAAGGCACCCATGACCAGAGCCTGCCATTGAGTATAGTTGTAGTTTCACCTAAGATCGAGAGGTCTATTTGCATAGATAGATTGCAGATGATATTGGCATATGGGATATAGGTTAGTTAATATCTATAGGCCATTGTTGTATAAGGTTATAAACATGTTGTTTAGCCTATACTTGGTTCAGTTTTCCATTTTAGTTAAGTTCCCTTCGTGTTGAGTTCCTTTGTGTTGATCACCTTTATAGGCAGTGTGCAGACCCTTCACTAGATACCATGTCCCCTTGATTCAGACCATTCATCCTTAGCCTAGTTCTAAGCATTGTTTCAGACCCTTATAAGTTTAGTCTGCCTTAACCCTTGGTTGATCAGTCATGTATATATATATAGATGATATACTTAGGATATATGTGATGGGTTGTTGTTCTTGAGCATATATATATATATATATATATATATATATATATATATGTGGTATTTGGTATTCATGTGCTTAGCTTGTAGGTATTTTAGTTATAGGTGACTTGATAGGATTGGAAAGTTAAGAGCTAGTCTATTATAGAGTTTCTCTTTTGCTAAATTCTAGTTGCCAACACCTAGATAGCTAGCATAGGTAAAACCCTAAGAAGTTGACCAGTTGATGACCAAGTACTTGGATGTTAAGAAATTGACTAGTGATTGACCCTTGACTATGTTTGACCTAGAAGGGGGTGCGATCATCTTAATTTCGAGGACGAAATTTTTATAAGGTGGGTAGGATTGTAACACCCAATTTTTCACATGAGGGTAATTTTAAAATTTTGTAATTATAATTATTATTTATTGATAATTATTTCATATTATGATTTTTGGTGATTTTTAATCATTTTTAAACTATTTAAAATTATGACTTGTGATTTTGACATTTTACTATTGTTTGGTTTTAATTTCGAAGAATTTGTCACCCCCAGTTTTCAGGAACAGGAGTATTTTTGTCATTTTGTATTTTTGAAATATTTTTGAAATTTATTTTATTATTTATGATATTGTTTTGGGATTATTTGAGTCGGGTTCGAATTTCAACTCAATCCGACTTGAAACGGGGACCCGGGGGTAGTTTGACTCTAGTGGGACCCACACACTAGTTAGGCATGGCCTACATGATATTAATTTTAGTCCACATGATAGAAATATTTTAGTTAGAGGTTAGACTAATTATTATGGATAAGGTTAGTGTGATTAGAGACTTTAGAATGACTAATTTAGCCCCAACCAATTAGCCCTTTCCTAATACTCATAGAATAGGTTAGTGGAGGGCATTTTGGACCTTACCATAATAGGACAAATAGCCCATATGGCCAGCCACTTTGGGAGAGGATAGGCTCAAGTTCATTTCATTATTCTCATCCACACTCTCTCTCTTGTTCTTCCCCAAATTCTTAGAGAGCAAACCCTAGCAGTTTCTCCACCAAATCCTTCCATTTTGCCACCAAATCTTCTTCTTTCCTTCTCCATTCTAGCCAAGGAGGAAGCTACCCAAGTTTGGGAGGATTCGGAGCTCGTTCGTGTCCTTTTGGAATCTCTACGTATCGGTGTCGCTCCGGGAAGGCTTTTCTTCGATTCGATCTACCGGGAGGTATAAATCCCTTCTCCTTTTCATTTTCTCATGCATATATGTCGATTTTGAACCCATAGGAATGACCCCCATGGTTGTATCTCCATTTGTGTCCATTTCGTGTCCATTTGGAGGTCATAGGAGTGTCCTTTGTGTTGTGGTTGTGTCCATGTGGGAAAATTCCAAATTTGGACACACTATGTGTTGTTGTTATGTATGAATAAATTATTACATGTTTAATCTCATATTTTTGTATTGGAGATGTGTTCTATAGTGTCTCATATATATATATTAGTGTAGAGAGTGAGTTCTTTATATATTATGTTATATACTTGTGTTCTTTTGTCTCAAACTACCCAAATCCGTCATGATTTTTATCCACGTTTTTAATTTCAGCCCTAACTTAGAAATGTCATAACTTCTAGCTCAAAGCTCGGTTTAATCTTTCGTTTTTTTAAAAGAAGCGTATTGAAGTTAGCTTTCCAAAAACATGTATTAATAGGCTTAATTCTTTCTGTAACTTTCTAGAGAATTATTTGAGTGTCAGCTGTACGAAAGACAAACGCGTTCTCGGTGTTTTCGCGATTCCGGGAGTTTTCGGAAACGAAAACGCGATCCGTTTGAAGTTTCGGAAAGCTAACACATAGATCTATAACATACTTTAATCCTAGATTTTAATTCATGCTGAGATGGTACAGTATTGATTATTAGTAGGAGTTACTATTCGGCATATATATTTTGTGCACCCTTGTGTGTAATATAATGTTCTATTTGATTTTAACCCATGCTAATGTATATACATTATGTAATTAAATAGAGAATGCAAGCATGAGTAAATGGTTAAATAAATGATGTATGAGGTGTAAGTATCCTATCTAATGTAAGCATGTATAAGTATGGCTTGTAATGAATATGCAGGTTCCATAGTATGTAATATATGTAAGCAATGCATAAATGCATGAATGAAAGAATGATATACAATGCATGCATGAAAGTATATAATGAATGCTAGATATAAATACAAGGTATATATGTAATGATAGATATGAATGCATAATGTATAAATATTGTAAATGTAATATCAGATTTTATATGTAGACATAGAACCAATGCATGAGCTGTATGCATATGGGATGTTGGCTTAATGGCAGATTTCAGATAACATGGTTCATTTTATGTGGTTAGTTACACCAGTTTATGGGATAGCTCACTTTAGTTTATATGTAAATGTGGAACTAAACTGAGAATGAACTTCACCCTCTGCACAAAGACACCCCCTCTATATCAACCATCATGCCATGTAACCCTTCTCTAAATGATTGCTATAATATATATAGATTTATGTAAAGTATAGATGCATGTTAGTTACAACTTAAATAGTCTCTACTCTAATGTATCTAGATGTACACTTGTAGCCATGCATGTTAAGTATAATACATATGTAATGTAGATGGGTTAGCTTTGTGCCATGTGTAGTGTAAACTCATAACTAGTGTTGATTTCTCTTTTCATGTACACCTCCATGTTCACACACACACACATAGCTTTACATGTTAGTTCTTTTCTCTTATATATATATATATATATATATATATATATATATATTATATATATAATGTTGAATATGCATGAATGTGATGTATCTTGATATGTGACTTGTGTTGGCTTGTATTGCCTTGGATTTGTATGGTGTGTACTAGCTAGGGTAGACTGGTTAGGCCTAGTGAGAATTGACTGGACTAGGATGGACCTAGTTGACTAGAGTGTTGACCTAGTTTGACCTAGACAGTTGACCAGGTTTGACTTAGAGTTGACTTTGACCTAGATTGGCCTAGAAATCATGTAGATTGCATCATAAACTTTATTTACCTTATTTTAAACATATTATAACCTGTACTGCTCTATTTAGGATATTGTGACTCTGGTGCAGGCATCTGATATTACACTACTCTTTTCAGAGTAGTAGGCGAGTACATTCTCTGATAGTTCTCTCATTTATTTGTCAATTACTGTACTTCAGTTCTAGTTAGCTGTATGTGATTCTCTGTTACAAACACGTATTTTTATTTCTGAATCCATGTATACGACACACATACTTACTCGTCTTATCTCTATTATTCGAATCACCATACGAATCACTATTCGAACCACCTATTCGTATCTTCATATGTTGGTTGGACTTTTATTCGAATGATGTGTCAAATTTTGGATTCATTTGTATTAGATGGACGGGAAAATACTTGATTAGTCATGTGAACATTCCCACTATTCGAACCACCCCCTGTGAATATATTCGAACGATAGCCATTCCATACCCGGCCAGGTGTGTGATGTGCCGTATTTACCTTTAGCCGTTTACATGTCTAACTAAGTATTTTAAAACACACTTGGAGAATTTATTCGAATCATTATTAGAACATCATGTGAATCACTATTCGTATCACCTTATTCGTATCACCTTATTCGATTCACCTTATTAGAATAATGATTAGAATTACATTCGACTCATCTTATATTAGATTCACATTAGGATTACACTCGACTTATATTGTACCATCTGAACTCATTATGTTATTCTAGTTCAGCTAGATCTTATTTTACAGTCTTCTTTGCTATGCTTCTCTTCTTGTTTAGTTACTTACTTTCTTTGTACTTTATCTGTCTCTCTATACCATCACCTGAAAATTAAACTGCCATATTCATCAATACAACTGCCTATAACTGCTTTATAGTTCTCTGTCATTTACTTGGGTTTTCTAGATGAGATTGTGCTCGTTCCTGTCCTGACTGGACCTGTTGAAAATATTACAGATGCTTGCCCTGAGGATATTTGCCCTACTTGCCTTGGAGCAGGAGATGACTTAGCTACCTATGGCCCCGACACTCAGGAGTGATCAGAAGACTAGCTAGTAGACTTGGTTTAGTTTTTCATGTTTTAGAACTTGAATTGTAATAACTTGTGATACGAGTTTGTATTTGAGTTTGTTTGAGATATTATTATTTAGTAGTTTATAAATATTGTTATTTAGTTTTTAGTTATAAACTTTTGTGTTATCTTATCGTGCTTAGACTGTGATTGAGATTTCATTATATCTATACTTGTCCTCCGTTCGGAGTTGAGTTATTGACAAGTACATTATATAATTGCATGAGTTGATGATTAGTTAGAGACTTAGAACAGCGTTCTACCGTCGACACTGCGGCGTAGGCTGGGCGCTATACGTAATCGTACCCTCACAGTGGGTGCGGGTCGTGACCCTGAGAGAGGAATCTTGGCCAAAAGTTCGTAATGACCTCATCCAAGAGATCACAAACTTGGGAGATTTACACGGTAGATGTGACTTGATTAAGGAGTCTCCGAAAAATGTACTTGAATCTTTGAATTGCTTCGTAGCACCGATTTATGACCGCAAGTACTTGTGGTTATTCCCCGATATGTACTACTTGGTGGCGTCGGCCAACAACATGGCCATCGTCCACATGCATGATAAAATTAACGTTATGTTTCTACCTATGAGGACAGAAGTTCCAAGCAACCCTCGGCTTGTATGCATGGCATTTGTTGATACAAATCATTTCATCATGGTAAATTTTATTTCCTAATGTAAGCTTTAGGTTGTATCATTTCATCGTGCTAAATTATATTGACATGTTATTATTTGTATGTAGGTAAATTTGGTCGAAGACGCACCGCTACCATCCATTATCGACAGATGGTCTACTTTGCGTCTTCCATGTGCTGCTGGTTGGGGCAAAATTTATAAACAAGGGATTAAAAAGTATCGTGAAATTGTTCCATCTAAAAGCTCATTTGTTGATGGTGATCCGATTAGTTTGGACGATTAGTCCTATTGTAATTTAAATGTGAGTTGTGAAAGACTCGTAAGACTTGTATGTTAATTATGAAATTGGACTCAGAAATTGTATTGGTATTATGAGAAGTTCATTGTATTATGAAATCATATATGCAAAGTGGACTCAGAAATTGTATTGGTATTATAAGAAGTTCATTGTATTGGTATTATGAGAAGTTCATTGTATCTGGTGATTTTGTTTGACTATATGTGCTCAGGTCATGAATTGTGATTATGAATTGTGACTATGAACTTTGAACTCAGGTTCTGACATAATTAATATTTCAAATTGTATTGTTCAACCAGCATTTGTCGAACAAAACTCTTCTGTTCGACCATTACAGGTCGATCATGTTTTGCACAATTCGACCTGTAACGGTCGAACAGAAGCGTATCGTTCGACTATACGTGGTCGAACATTACAATTTAAAACATTATTCATGTCAGAACCTGTAATTTTCTTCATACGAACACATTCTGTAATTTTTGCTTCAAATTGTACCGTTCGACAAGCACTGGTCTAACAATACTCTTCTGTTCGACCATTACAGGTAGAAGTGTACAAAACATGTTCGACCTGTAATGGTCGAACAGAAAATTTTTGTTCGACAAATGGTGGTCGAACAGTACAATTTGAAACATTAATCATGTCAGAATCTGAGTTCAAAGTTCATAGTCACAATTCATAACTTGAGCATATAACTTGAGCACAGTTCAAAGTGACAAAAACAAAATTCATAACCTGAACACAATTCATAACCGGAACACAATTCACTAGACAAAATAACAAAATAGGGCACTTTTAAAAGTTTAAATTCATGATCACTACAGCATAGTTCAAAGTCAGAAGGGACTACAGAAATCTGCGATCTGCGACGCCTTCGACTCCTACTAGTAGACGCCCGATTCGAAGATTCGGGTGGTTCTACGGTCGCGATCTTCAAAGCATGATATGCGCCAACTAAAGTTGGAACTAAGATCGATGTGTCTGGTACCTCTTCATTCTCTACCCATTGCCGGTAGACCGACTCTAAATACCCCAAAGCATTCCCGATTATTTCCCATGGTTGTGGCCCTGTCTGGGTAGATGTAGTACCGACGGCGGTAGAGACGTTCTCCGGATCTTGGATGATAGGATGTGAAAACATCCTATACCAAGCCATATAATCGTCTGAACACTCCCATGCGGGGTTTGCAGCTCTCCCACGGGCTTCGGTCGATAGTACATGGCTGATCCAGAATCGGAAGTAGCCTCCTAAAATATCCCACGTCAGGTTGTACTTCTGGTTCATATTTCTCCGACAGACAATGCTTGGAATCAAAGGGAAATCAGGTATTTTTTGGAGTAAGCTAATTGTCGAAGCACACGGTCAGGATGATACGGCTCTACACAGTCAAAGGCACGTATGCATCCATGGTAGAAAGTTATATTATCCCGAGGATAAGAGTCCTTCATCCCATTATAGGATGTCCAATTGACCTACATCATAAAATAAAGAAATTAGTAATACGTAGAACACATAAATAAATGGCGTACATGAATGTAATAGCACTCACACTATGTATTTGAAGATTGTCCAAAACCTTACTCAATGCCAAGACCCGGTCGGTAGTTCCTGTAGAATATTGAATCTATTGGCCCACCTTATAGCAAGTGGATCGCCCAACTTATAATTGATATTATGGGTTGGCCTTGTGAAGGGAAAATACTCGTATATCCAGGCCTGAAAAAAAACATATATCGAACATATAAGAACATAACATAAATATCGGACATATAAAAACATAAAAACGTGCATATAAGAAGGAGAGATAGCTACCTCCAGTAATGTCAGGTATCCACATATTTGTCGCACCCCACTCCGAGATGCTAATCCAAGCTGTCGATACAAGTATGCTAGAGCAGCTGCTCCCCAAGCATCCTCATGGACGCGGTTGACCGTCTCCAGAAGACTGAGAATTTTTGTGTCAACATATGTGCCACTTTTGTCTACAAAAAATTATGCATCCAAGTACGAACCATAAATATGTACGGGCTGCACATCTTCTTTTTCTCTCATCCGTACTAGTGACATCTCCACTAAATAGAGAACTGAGCCACTCCAACCGGACCGAGCTACGTCTCTGGCCTTGAAGGGCATCGACTGCCTCCCTTTCTGTCACCTCCAATAACCTACTAAGCATTTTTTTATGTGACTCTGGTCCCCTTCCCGCCTCTGGTGCAACCACCGGTAATCCACTAATCGGGAGTCCTGTAAGACAAAATACGTCATCCAACGTAATTGTCATCTCACCGAATGACATATGGAATGAGTTGGTCTCCAGTTGTCAATGCTCAACAAACGCACAAATAAAATTTTTGTTTGGCGTATTATACGAAATCTACCTCAAGTCTAGAATTTTGGAACGATGAATCAACATGTTAAAATTACTACCCCCTCTACCAAACTTACATGCTTCCATCTTGGTCGTGTGGCATCAACACCTCAACAAGGGCCTCTCAATCCCATTCCAAATCTGGAACGCCACATGAGTCTTGAAACTTGGGATAAGTCGGAGATCTTTAGGTCCACCGGGACAAGGACCCGTCAATACATCATCGTCCTCACCTTCTTCTTCCTCTTCTTCCTCAGCACGTGCTTGTGAGACCCGTCTCACTGTATCGGTATTTTATACGAATACGTGTTTATTTGAGCCCCATTTCGTATTTCTCGGTTTGCGTGATATTTTAAAATTTTCCTAAGTGTAGGATTTTCATGCCTTGGTTTAACTTTGACTTGGTTTTATTTGGTTCGGTTCCACTTTGACTTGGTTTGGCTCGGTTTAGTTTGGTTTCTCATGAGATGAGGTGTATGGTTTAGATTAAGTGGAGAGGAATGAATGGTGGAGATTGCTTGAGCTTGTTATATAAGCCACTTTTTCTCTCTCCCTTCTCATTCACCATCATTCATTTCTTTTCCACCAAACCCTAGCCATTAGAGAGAGGCAAGTACACCTTGCCGAACCTTGAACAAATTTATTTCTGTTTGTTCCATCTTCTTCCTTGCATGATTCTAAGCATATTTAGAACTTGGAGTTTTCGGTTTTACCGAGTGGATCGTTGTAGATCTAGCTTTATGGTATTTTCGGTTTTCATGGGTTTTGATCTGTCAAACTTGTATATTTTTGTCAATTGATAGTTCCATGTTGTAGAGAATTTCATTTTACCCAAATTTGACCCATGGAAGTCTAGATTTGGGTTCTTGATGTTGTTTGGAGGAGCATGGATGTCATGGTACTTTCTATGGACATGTTCTCTGTGGGAGCTATTAATTTCACTCTGGCCGCATGAGCATTTTAGCTTCTGGCCGCATGAGCATTATTTATTGCATGGCCAGTTGCTTGCAAGCTTGCATGCAATAACATGCAACTTGCCTGGGCCGCATAGGCCATTGGACAATTCATAGCCACATGGCCTTACAAGCATTAATGGCTTGCATGCATGCATTTAATTGCATTAGCCCTTGCAAGCAGTAGCATTTAAATAAATAATGGACATGCATGCCAGCATTAATAAGTATTAATTAGTGTATAAATGGCCATGTGTATTAATTAGTATTAATTAGTATTAGCATTAAATCCTTGCTTGCATTAGCATTTATAGCTTGCTTGCAAAATTGCATGCAACCTGCGCACGTGAGCCGCATGTAAGCAGGAATGTTATATTTAATGCATTAGTTAAGAGAGCCGCATGGGAATTCATAAGCAAACTGCATGGCCATTTCAAATGTGAGCCGCATGGCCCTTCCAATAAATTGCTTGCCTGCTAAATTTAGTGTAGCCGCATGTACTGGTTAGCAAATATTCCCTGGTTGCTTGCATGTGCATGGTAATACATGCAGCCGCATGTATATTAGTTGCTTGCATGGAAAATATCAATATACTAATACTAGCTTAAATAATGCATAGTCACGTGGAGTTATATACTAGTGCCTGGCCTATATATTTAATATATTAGTGCATGCCTAGCTTAAAGAATGCATGGTCACCCTTAGCATTTAATATATTAGAAGTTAAATGCATTAGCTTAGTTGCTGTAGCATTTTGCTTGCTTACTTATGCAAGCCACCTTGGCCGCATGGCCTTTAATTGGTGTTAGTATTGCTGCTAACATTTTGGCCACTATGCCTTGTTGGACGCATGGGAAGCCACACTCAGCCGCATAAGAAATTATTTACTATTAGTTGCTTATTTGCATTTTCATGCAAGCAAACCGCATGGCCTATTCCCACTTGCTGGCCGCATGGCCATTGTACTTTTAATTTAACATTGGATCGCATGGCTTTTGTTGAGCTGCATGAACTTACAGGATATTTATATATATATATATATATATATCATCCTTGCTTGGTCACGTGAACCAATATTTAAATGGTTCACGTGAACTTTTCTTATTGCATTGATTGTGGGGGGGTCCCACATAGCTTCTTTTAGTGACTTGCTTGCTGAAGTGGGAGTTTGCATTTAATGAGGGTCCCACCATCTTTTGTCTTATTTGATTTTATGACCTATTTATTGTTTCCTGACCACATGGGTGGCCTCCCACACTCTTTGACCGCATGTTTGTTCTCCCACTTTTGGACCGTATGGATCCCACTTTGATTGTTTAAATGTTTTATTTGCCTGAATTGTGGTCAGAATTTCTTCCCACTCCCAACATGAAAGTTGTAGAGTTTCTCCTTGGCTTCAAGAATATATATATTATATACATATTATTATTTAATTGTGCAAGTTTCTTCCTTCTTTGATAAATGGCATGACACGACAATGACCCATAGTGGTGCACTCTTGAAATAAACTTGACATGATGAATTTGCCATGATAATTGATAGTGATAACTTGACATGATAATTCTTGATAGTGGCCCGTCGTGGCGTACTCTTGATAAGTAATAATGATAATTCTTGATAGTGGCCCGTCGTGGCGCACTCTTGATAAGTAATAATGATAATGATAGTGGCCCGTCGTGGCGCACTCCTGACAAGAATTAATTAGTATCCTGACACCGTGGGTGATTGTGTTTGTACAAATGAACTCGTCTCGTCTTGCATCATGTCTAGGACATGAATCCCTGGTTTCCCACGGTCAGGGATTCATACTGAAATCGACTAAGGCTAATTACTAGAATAATCCAGTAGTTCATGGAGAGACTTTCCCAGTTACCTGTTGCCCTTTTGATCCCGGCCTTATATATATATATATATATATATATATATATATATATATATATATATATATATATATATATATGGGATTTGTTGCTATCCGTCGAGATGAGCGCACTTCCAATCCGCCGTCGAGTGTGGTACCTTAGGACACATGTATCTTACTACAGTGTGTCTGCTATATCATGCTATCTTTTTCTTTTTCTTTGTTGGGGTCACTCAGGTAGCAGCAGGCGGGTAACTGGACTTGGAAGAATCTCGCTGCATCTTGCTAGTAACTAGGCCTGTGATAACCCTAGTTAGTTAAAGTATCAAGCCATACTTATTGCTTGGCCGTGAATGTTGGATGGAGTTCAATCTGTCTAGTCTCGTCTTGATCTTATACATGACTGTTACATATCCTGATTTCTTATTTTATCCTGCCGATAAATGGTGGGAGAAATCAAGTTCTGTTCAGACGAAGGGTTACAACCCCGATCCTTGTTTGGTTTATGGGTTGTAACCTGGTTATCTGAGTAGTCCCATGGTAATCTCATCGTATATCACCTTCCCAGTTCTATTTATTTAACATGTTCTCCAGTTTACTTTATGTCAATAATGATTTACTTACTATTTTCTCTATGATCGGGACGAGTGCATTGGTACTGCACAAATCCCGATCCTCCTTTACTTATTTGCTTGTTGATTGCTAATGATTGCTGGTTTTAAGTTCATAGTTCGGCCTCCTTTGTGGTACTTGCTATTTGGGGTCTGACCCTACTGGTTTTGTATGGCCAGGTTCTGATAGAAGAGCTCGAAGGATCTACCGTACCATCTACTCGACGGTGACCAGACGGAGCACCAGAGTGCCTCAGTGGGTTTCTTCTTCATTCTCCCACTGATATGTAAATTCTCTTCTTGTAACGTTTAGCCCCGAGCACGTGTTTAGCTTGTGTTTTGGTATTTTCCTTGATATTGTAGCCTACGGGCATAAACATGATATGTGTATTCTAGACTATAGCTAGTCCTTATCATGTACGACTAATACTCTAGCTAGTCATCAGTTATGTGGTACTGGCTTCATGATCAGTCATATATATATGGTTCGGGATGCCTTACTATTGTATGTATGATGATCATACTCCTTGTTCTTGTGTAATTGCCTGTGATTGAGATACTAGGATTGTTAAACCATAGGATTGACTGATAGCTTGTAGAGTAACCCCCATGTCTTGACAGCTTATACGTAATTTCAGAGTATTAACGTACTTTGGGATTACGTAGCTGGCTATGTCTGCCCCCGCTCTCCAGTATTCTGGTTCTGGGGCGTGACATGGTTTTAGTGGTGGCCCATGCAGGTCTCAATTTTCAGATTTGTGGGGGTTACCATGTTTAGATATCTCAATCATGATTATCCTTATTGATCTCCTTCGGATTATTCTCTATCTCTGATACTTGACTTGATATCTGTTTTGATCATTGATCATTCATGTTCCTATGATTTGATCTTGTGTCCTTCAACGTTCAAGGGCACTGTTCTTGATCTTTCTGATTATCTTGTTCATGTTTTGTCGAGGGAAGCTCAGCATTCTTCAGCCAGGCCAGATATGGGGAATCAGTCTCAGCATGCAGGCAGAGATGTTAGTCCATCCTAATCAGCCAGTCGCTTCTGTCTTCGTATCTTGAGACAGGTGATAAAGTTCAAGCATCTGTTCCTACTATGATGACACGTCCTGGGTAGAGTCATGTCTTGAACTAAGTCATTGGTACCGACTTACCTTGAGGCTTGACTTTATCCATTTTTGGGAGTCAGCTTAGGCCAGCGAGGACGTTGGTTCCTACACAACTATCTCAGGAGACATATTGATCCATATGCCTCCAGCCCTTCTTTATCAGGATTGTGTTTGTTCTTGTGCATTTACTTACCGATTATGTATTTAATTACATTACTGATTATTTTACCTTACTTATATGCCATGCTTGATTTATTGAGATTATTGAGTTTCCTGGAGCTTTTGTTTTGTTATCTTGCTCGACTAGCCTCAGGAAATTCCGAGGACGGAATTTTTCTAAGGTGTGGAGAGTTGTGAGACCCGTCTCACTGTATCGGTATTTTATACGAATACGTGTTTATTTGAGCCCTATTTCGTATTTCTCGGTTTGCGTGATATTTTAAAATTTTCCTAAGTGTAGGATTTTCATGCCTTGGTTTAGTTTGACTTGGTTTTATTTGGTTCGGTTCCACTTTGACTTGGTTTGGCTCGGTTTAGTTTGGTTTCTCATGAGATGAGGTGTATGGTTTAGATTGAGTGGAGAGGAATGAATGGTGGAGATTGCTTGAGCTTGTTATATAAGCCACTTTTTCTCTCTCCCTTCTCATTCACCATCATTCATTTCTTTTCCACCAAACCCTAGCCATTAGAGAGAGGCAAGTACACCTTGCCGAACCTTGAACAAATTTATTTCTGTTTGTTCCATCTTTTTCCTTGCATGATTCTAAGCATATTTAGAACTTGGAGTTTTCGGTTTTACCGAGTGGATCGTTGTAGATCTAGCTTTATGGTATTTTCGGTTTTCATGGGTTTTGATCTGTCAAACTTGTATATTTTTGTCAACTGATAGTTCCATGTTGTAGAGAATTTCATTTTACCCAAATTTGACCCATGGAAGTCTAGATTTGGGTTCTTGATGTTGTTTGGAGGAGCATGGATGTCATGGTACTTTCTATGGATATGTTCTCTGTGGGAGCTATTAATTTCACTCTGGCCGCATGAGCATTTTAGCTTCTGGCCGCATGAGCATTATTTATTGCATGGCCAATTGCTTGCAAGCTTGCATGCAATTACATGCAACTTGCCTGGGCCGCATAGGCCATTGGACAATTCATAGCCACATGGCCTTGCAAGCATTAATGGCTTGCATGCATGCATTTAATTGCTTGTATTAAATAATTATCATTAGTATTAAATAAATATTTGGCCGCATGAGAATTTTGTTGGCAGCATGGGAACAGTAGTCAGCCGCATATGGCACTTGTATTTGCATGCAATTAATTGCATTAGCCCTTGCAAGCAGTAGCATTTAAATAAATAATGGACATGCATGCCAGCATTAATAAGTATTAATTAGTGTATAAATGGCCATGTGTATTAATTAGTATTAATTAGTATTAGCATTAAATCCTTGCTTGCATTAGCATTTATAGCTTGCTTGCAAAATTGCATGCAACCTGCGCACGTGAGCCGCATGTAAGCAGGAATGTTATATTTAATGCATTAGTTAAGAGAGCCGCATGGGAATTCATAAGCAAACTGCATGGCCATTTCAAATGTGAGCCGCATGGCCCTTCCAATAAATTGCTTGCCTGCTAAATTTAGTGTAGCCGCATGTACTGGTTAGCAAATATTCCCTGGTTGCTTGCATGTGCATGGTAATACATGCAGCCGCATGTATATTAGTTGCTTGCATGGAAAATATCAATATACTAATACTAGCTTAAAGAATGCATAGTCACGTGGAGTTATATACTAATGCCTGGCCTATATATTTAATATATTAGTGCATGCCTAGCTTAAAGAATGCATGGTCACCCTTAGCATTTAATATATTAGAAGTTAAATGCATTAGCTTAGTTGCTGTAGCATTTTGCTTGCTTACTTATGCAAGCCACCTTGGCCGCATGGCCTTTAATTGGTGTTAGTATTGCTGCTAACATTTTGGCCACTATGCCTTGTTGGCCGCATGGGAAGCCACACTCAGCCGCATAAGAAATTATTTACTATTAGTTGCTTATTTGCATTTTCATGCAAGCAAACCGCATGGCCTATTCCCACTTACTGGCCGCATGGCCATTGTACTTTTAATTTAACATTGGATCGCATGGCTTTTGTTGAGCTGCATGAAATTGCAGGATATATTTTTTATATATATATATGTCATCCTTGCTTGGTCACGTGAACCAATATTTAAATGGTTCACGTGAACTTTTCTTATTGCATTGATTGTGGGGGGGGGTCCCACATAGCTTCTTTTAGTGACTTGCTTGCTGAAATGGGAGTTTGCATTTAATGAGGGTCCCACCATCTTTTGTCTTATTTGATTTTATGACCTATTTATTGTTTCCTGACCGCATGGGTGGCCTCCCACACTCTTTGACCGCATGTTTGTTCTCCCACTTTTGGACCGCATGGGTCCCACTTTGATTGTTTAAATATTTTATTTGCCTGAATTGTGGTCAGAATTTCTTCCCACTCCCAACATAAAAGTTGTAGAGTTTCTCCTTGGCTTCAAGAATATATATATTATATATATATTATTATTTAATTGTGCAAGTTTCTTCCTTCTTTGATAAATGGCATGACACGACAATGACCCATAGTGGTGCACTCTTGAAATAAACTTGACATGATGAATTTGCCATGATAATTGACAGTGATAACTTGACATGATAATTCTTGATAGTGGCCCGTCGTGGCGCACTCTTGATAAGTAATAATAATAATTCTTGATAGTGGCCCGTCGTGGCGCACTCTTGATAAGTAATAATGATAATGATAGTGGCCCGTCGTGGCGCACTCCTGACAAAAATTAATTAGTATCCTGACACCGTGGGTGATTGTGTTTGTACAAATGGACCCGTCTCGTCTTGCATCATGTCTAGGACATGAATCCCTGGTTTTCCACGGTCAGGGATTCATACTGAAATGGACTAAGGCTAATTACTAGAATAATCCAGTAGTTCATGGAGAGACTTTCCCAGTTACCTGTTGCCCCTTTGATCCCGGCCTTATATATATACATGGGATTTGTTGCTATCCGTCAAGATGAGCGCACTTCCAGCCCGCCGTCGAGTGTGGTACCTTAGGACACATGTATCTTACTACAGTGTGTCTGCTATATCATGCTATCTTTTTCCTTTTCTTTGTTGGGGTCACTCAGGTAGCAGCAGGCGGGTAACTGGACTTGGAAGAATCTCGCTGCATCTTGCTAGTAACTAGGCCTGTGATAACCCTAGTTAGTTAAAGTATCAAGCCATACTTATTGCTTGGCCGTGAATGTTGGATGGAGTTCAATCTGTCTAGTCTCGTCTTGATCTTGTACATGACTGTTACATGTCCTAATTTCTTATTTTATCCTGCCGATAAATGGTGGGAGAAACCAAGTTCTGTTCAGACGAAGGGTTACAACCCCGGTCCTTGTTTGGTTTACGGGTTGTAACCTGGTTATCTGAGTAGTCCTATGGTTATCTCATCGTATATCACCTTCCCAGTTCTATTTATTTAACATGTTCTCCAGTTTACTTTATGTCAATAATGATTTACTTACTGTTTTCTCTATGATCGGGACGAGTGCATTGGTACTGCACAAATCCCGATCCTCCTTTACTTATTTGCTTGTTGATTGCTAATGATTGCTGGTTTTAAGTTCATAGTTCGGCCTCCTTTGTGGTACTTGCTATTTGGGGTCTGACCCCACTGGTTTTGTATGGCCAGGTTCTGATAGAAGAGCCCGAAGGATCTACCGTACCATCTACTCGACGGTGACCAGACGGAGCACCAGAGTGCCTCAGTGGGTTTCTTCTTCATCCTCCTACTGATATGTAAATTCTCTTCTTGTAACGTTTAGCCCCGAGCACGTGTTTAGCTTGTGTTTTGGTATTTTCCTTGATATTGTAGCCTACGGGCATAAACATGATATGTGTATTCTAGACTATAGCTAGTCCTTATCATGTACGACTAATACTCTAGCTAGTCATCAGTTATATGGTACTGGCTTCATGATCAGTCATATATATATGGTTCGGGACGCCTTACTATTGTATGTATGATGATCGTACTCCTTGTTCTTGTGTAATTGCCTGTGATTGAGATACTAGGATTGTTAAACCATAGGATTGACTGATGGCTTGTAGAGTAACCCCCATGTCTTGACAGCTTATACGTGATTTCAGAGTATTAACGTACCTTGGGATTACGTAGCTGGCTATGTCTGCCCCCGCTCTCCAGTATTCTGGTTCTGGGGCGTGACAGTGCTTCCTCTTCTTCCTCAACACGTTGCTCGCTCATTTGAATCGGAGCAACTGTTATTGCTTCTTGAGGACTGGTACGTACAACCACCACTTCTTCCTCAACTTG
The DNA here is from genome assembly GCA_029216955.1 of Iris pallida. NCBI lineage: Eukaryota > Viridiplantae > Streptophyta > Magnoliopsida > Asparagales > Iridaceae > Iris > Iris pallida. The sequence goes on from JANAVB010040619.1 coordinate 41,693,791, forward strand.
CATGTTCAAAAAATGCTCGAGTTCTTCCTCAGCACGTTGCTCGCTCATTTGACTCGGAGCAACTGTTGGACTGGTACGTGCAGCTACCTCTTCTTCCTCAGCACGTTGCTCTCTCATTTGAATAAGAGCAACTGTTACTCCTTCTTGATGACTGCTACGTGCAGCTTCCAACTCTTCTAACCGACTCCTCCTATGAGAAGTTGTAGGTCGTCTCCTCATATATGTCCTTCCTGCTATATTGATTCAAAATAGCAACAATTAAGCAATTTGGACATCAAAATGAACTGCTCATATGCTTACTGTTCGACCAATACAAGTCGAACATAACACTCTGAAGCACGACCAAGACAGGTCGAACCTAACACTCTGGTGCTCGACAGATGCTGGACGAACTTCTACAAACACGTTCGACTGTTGCGTGTCGAACGTGCACATAAATTCTCGACCGACCAGGCTCTAGCAGAACAGTGAATACCCAAAAAAAAATTTTGAAACTTATTTCGTTCAAACAAGAATTGGAAGTATTCGAAACCCTAGCAGTGATCCTAAGCGAAAATAATACTTAATTCGAAGTAATGAGGTTGTTCGATTTGAAAAACTCACCAAATTGATCTTGGGATTGGTCTTGAGATTGATCTTAGGATTGGCCTTTCATTGTAGTAGTCGAACAATCCAAAAGCTCCTCGCCGACTACGTGACTGTCGTGGGTCGAACGGGGAAGAATGGGATCGGAGAAGACTTCAGATTCGGGGGCCGGCCATTTGGAAATAGGAGAGTCGTTTGGAAAGAGGAGAGTGGAGAGGAGAGTGGGAATGTTTTGGGGTGTGCTTAGGAATTATAGATAGGTTTTGTGTTATAATAGAAAAGGTTATTTTGGTCATTTGGTGGGGTATACTTAGTATTTATGATAATTTTATTCAATTAAAATGTGGTGTACTTAGCGCTTGGGGTGTGCTAAGTAAGTCATGGGGTGCGTATAAGCCGCACCCATGAAAATAATTGTCAAACGAATAGTTTACGATTTTAACTAAGAAATTTAATATCTTATGCCCAAACTATGTCTACTTCAAAGTAAATTTGTTTTGCAAAGAGCGCGCCTTATTTAGAATGTCTTTTCTTTTAGGGTAATGATAAATGACCCGTGGAATGTGACCGCGCGCTTATCCGTACGCCCCCCTCCCCAGTGCCGCCCCCCTCCCCCCCCCCCCTCCCCCCCCCCCCCCCACACACACACACCCCCTCCACCCAAACCAATTAAGGAATGACACGTGGCCCGTGTAGCAGGATTGCAGTCCAAATCCACGGACAACATAGCATCGTCCTTTCTTTTATCAAGTACTCTTTGTTTTTCAGCTGGTCATGTTATTGTAGTGCCTTTGTTTTCTATTAATCAAGTTATACTGTTTTTTGTTTTCCATTACTAAATTTTTTATCAAAATGAATTATAATGAAAAAATAGCATTTATTATTCTCTAAATTAGGGAACATCATTGGAATAAAAATCATACAGAGTGCTTCCTAAGATAGTTTTCTAGGTTTTTTTTGGCTAAAACTTTTAACAAAAAAACAGAGGAACATTGGAGATGCTCTAAAGAGAACAAAGTCCACTTTATCTCATGAACGACTGAAAATCATGTGACACTTCTAACCAAACATAAAATTTGATAAATGTATATGCACTACTTTGTTTGCAACCAACAACACTATCATTCAGAGCAAAACAGAAGTCCAAAAAGAGCAACAACAAAATTTCCTACACAACATTAAAGTTTTAATAAATTAAATGAGGAGTAACAAGTTTGTCAAAATTTTATACACAGATACATATCACCATAGTCTATCATTCATAGCAAACCAGAAGTCAAAAAAGAGAAACAAAAAAATTACCTACACAATATTAAAGTTTTAATAAATTAAATGAGGAGTAACAACTTTGTCAAAATTTTATATACAGAAACATATCGCCATAGTCTATGACAATCTATGTGTTTTGCACATCACCATAGCTTATGACAATATCCTATGTGTATTCTCTAGAGAATATTAAATACACAACTCAGCCATAGGTTATGGCAATATAGCATCCAACATGCTATAAGCTATGGCGAGTTGTGCATCATTTTTTATAAATGGTAAGAGATAGAAGAAAAGAGGAGATCGTGATCCTTGTCACACTTGTATCAGCATAGACTACGATGAAATGTGTACAAAACACTTATATTGTCATAGCCAATTGTAGATGTGCACAAAACACATATATTGCCATAAAATATAGTGATGTGTATCTCTATCTGCAAATTTGTAAGACTTTATACCTCTTCTCTGATATCAATAAACTGTTAGGTTTTCGTCTTTTTCATTGGGAATTTTAGTCCCACATCGGCTAGACCAAAGAAGTTGTATCTCTGTATATTAGCTATGCTATTTTATAGATGCACATGTGGTGTGGAGGTGCATATGGGTGTGCCATGTGGGGTTATTTTTCTAATGGAAAAAAGACTAAATAAACAATTGAAAGCATTCATGCTTTTTGCTCTTGGAAAATTTATTTCCATGAGAGCTAAGTCCCGCGACTCGGACTCGAACTCATGGGGCGTAATGTGGCATTTTGTTGGCGCACTTTGCACTTACGACCGAGGTTGCGCGGCCCAGGTTGTGCGACCAGGTGAGCGACCAGTGGCGTGCGCTGCCAGGTTGCGCACGATCTGAGCGGTTACTACACGTTCAGAGTGGTTATTACCACGTCCCGAATGTTGTGTTAACTGGACAGTTTCTACTCGGACCTATAAAAGGTCTCTTCTCTGTCACAGGCAAGGTACACAGATGTCACCCCCAGTTTTCATGAATAGGGATATTTTTGTAATTTTCCACTTTAAATTTTTTTTGGAATTATTTATTTATTTATTGTATTATTTTGGGGTTGTTTGAGTCGGGTTCGAATTTTAACTCATTCTAACTTGTATCGGGGACCCGGGGTAGTGTTGACCTTAGCGGGCCAACACACTAGTTAGCCATGGCCCACATGTTAGTTATTTTAGTTAGTGACTAGACTAATTATTTTGGTTAGTATTAATTTGGATTAGTGATTTAGGTTTGACCAAACTACCCCCGACTTAACCCCTTGCCAATGTATTAGCAAATAGACTAGAGAGGGGCTTTTGGACTTTTTCCCAATAGGACAAAATAGCCTTATTTGGCCGGCCACACATGTAAGGGATAGGGACAAGTCACTTTATTATTTCCTCTTCCATTCTCTCTCTTGTTCTTCCCCAAATTGATTTGAGAGCAAACCCTAATCAAATCACCACCAAATCCTTCCATTTCTCCACCAAACCTTCATCCTTCCTTCTCCATTCAATCCAAGGGAGGAGCTCCTCAAGTTTGAGAGGATTCAGACCATTCGTGTCTGTTTGGGATTCCTACGTGTCGGTGGCATTTCGGGATTGGTTCGAGTCACCGGGAGGTATAAATCCCTCCTCCTTCTCATTCTTTTCATGCATTAGATTCATTTTGACCCTTAGAATTGACCCCCATGGTTTGGTGCCCATTGGTGTCCATTTCGTATCCATTTGGACACTTGTAGAGGTGTCCAATGTGTAGGATCGTGTCCTAATGGAAAAACCCCCTATTTGGACACATGTAAATCATTTGTGTATTAATTTTAGTGTGTTCTAATATTATTCCAGATTTTTACTATGTGTTAGGAATGTTTTTCCCTATGTATCATAATGAATCATATTCCTATAATCTATATGTATATATATATGGTTATATATATATATATATATATATATATATATATATATATATATATATATATATATATATATGGTGGATTATATATGTGGATATATTTGTGATGTGTGTGATGGTTGTGTTTGGTTGTGGGCATAGAGGGTCGGCCAAGAGGAGTTAACTGTGTGTGTTTGTGTTGATAGAGGGGTGTGTAGGTGTAGTGTTTGATTAAATGGTCGAGTGATTAAAGAGAGGGGATATAGAGAGAGATGTAGAGTGTTGTGTGGGATTATAGGGGGAGGAAAGCCCCATTCTTTACTGTCCCTAAACAGCAGACTTGGCTGTCCCCCTAAACCCACTTTGCTGTCCAGATTTTCCACCATAAACCCCACATAACAGCCAACACTTAGCCTATTTTTCAGTCCCCTAAACTCCCCCACACTGCTGTCCAAAACAGCCAACAAACTTCCCCTTTTGCTGTCCCAGAAACACCCCACCTTGCTGTCCCTAACAGCCCAGTTTTCCCCCACCTTGTTTTCCTAAAATACCACAAAACAGTCCCCTCAAGTCCCCCATGAACCATCACAAAACAACCAACATTTAGCCCATAAAAACTGTTCCCAAATACCCATTTCATGCTGTCCAAACAGCCATCAAACCAAGCCATTGATGGCTGTCCTTTTGTCACAACAACTGTCCAGATTTTTCCATCTTGTGGCAGTCAAAATTGCCACAAGACAGCCCACATTTGTGCCACAATTCCAGTCCACCATAAATCAGTCCCACTCACCACTCTATATATCAGTCCATAACTGAGTTGTGTGTGTGTGTGTATTTGTGAGTTGAGATGTGTGTGTGTGAGCCTAAGTGAGTGTGTCTAGTAGCCTATAGTTTAGCCTATGTGCAAACTAATAGGACACCTATAGGAAAGCCTATTAGAGTGTGGTATCATATGAGATGGTTGTGTAAGAGTGAGTGTGGTAGAGTTATGAGGATAAATTCATGATATGGATTAGGTAATAGAGTAACCCAATACCCATGTATCCCAACATAGCCTAGATACCTATGATACCTATTTTCCTTGGTAGGTAAACCTTAGATAGGTTGGTATCTAGCTACCCTAAGGAGCCTAGGCTAGTATCTTGGATATTAGCGGGGTTTCCTTGGTATTGGGCAAGGTATCGGGATTTACCTTGGTAGGGTAATGCTAGTTTTGCCTAGGAATAGGGTATTTGAGTTAGGAGTCTAAGATAGGGTTAGAACTTGATTCCTTTGGTTGGTAATGATCAAATATAGTGCTTATAGACTAGTTTTGATGTCGGTTGACATTTTTAACCAAAAGTCAACAAAAGTCAACTGAGAGTCAAACGTAGTCTTTAAGCGATCCGATTTGACCGAAACCAAACCAGAGTTGACCAGTTGACTGAAAGTCAACAGTTGGTCAACATTAGACTAGTTTGACCTAGGGTTGACCCAGAGTTGACTTTTTGACCAAAAGTCAACTGTAAGTCAACCCTTGACCCCGTTTGACCTAGTTGGACTTGGATTGACTCCTAGTGACCTAGTATGACCTAGTATGAACCAGTATGACCTAGTATGACTCAGTTTGACCTAGATTAACCTAGTTTTGGCTTAGGCTTGCATTCATGACTTGAATTAGTTTTCTTTTTCAGTATTAAGCCCTGTTTGACTCATAGTATCTTATTTTAGGTCTGTGATCACTCTGAGCGTCTGTTCACCTTATCAGCTCAGGACCACAGGCGAGTACATTCACTGATAGTTTTTATTGTCTTGATATCTACTATATTCGATTCAGTTGTAGTATTTTACATGATTCCCGACACGACGGTTCACGGACTAGTATACGTCGGATCCTGTCATGAGATGTTATTCCTAGACTCCCTTGGTATATGAGTATGTGATATTGCTGTGTTCCTGTACTTATATAGACACTAATTTAGGAATGGGCTGGCCCCTGCTCTCGAACCCCGTGTCATGACGTGCCATGTCCGGATCCGTGATACTATTCGGGGATGGGAGAATTATTAGGGGTTATGTGATCAAAGCCTCCCGGTAACTATATTTTGCTAGCGCCACCCTCACCTCACGTAGGGTGTAGCAGACACCCCATTACCAGTTATCCAGGTTGGACGGCATGACTCTCCGTTGAGGACACCGCGGATTGCCGGGCCAAGTGGATAACCATCTCTTGCTTCCCTAGCCGATCACATATCGCTCTAATAGTTCAAATCACCTTTTACTTTTATTAGTGTATCTTATATTTCCAGTTCAGCTTTACTTTCTGTACTTCTCACCATGCTATGATTCATTTCTCACATGCTCTATCTGTCTTTATACTATACCATGATTTGAGACTAAGTTCTGTTTGAAAGAAAGGGTTACAACTCTGATCCTTGTTTGGTTCAGGGGTTGTAACTCGACTTTCAAATGGATCCCAAGTCGCTTATATCTTTGTCTTGTATTTCATTATTGCTATCTCTTATAGTATTTCTCAATTCTTATGGAACTGCTGTTGGTGTTTGTACTTGCTCATTTTTCTGACAGGATACGTTGACAAATTTTACAGATGATTCAGAGGCTGATTGCCCGACCAACTATGGGGTTGAGTCTGATGGACTAGATTTAGACCGTGGCTTGTTGGTAGAGCCACTAGACTTTGCTCACCCTGAGTAGCATAGTTTAGTTAGGTTTGCCTGGCCTGCGAGCCAGCTAGTACATTTCAGTTTTGTAGTATCTTATATATTTTCTAAGACTCTTGGATGTTTGAGTTTAGCTCTGACTTGTGGATTTTGGACTCATTTCCTGTTTTATCTATCATATCTCTTTTCCATTGCTATCTACCTTAGTTTGATGTATGTGATTGAGATTGTATTGCTATGTCACCTCCATTCGGAGTGTATATACTGTACAGGTACATTTATCTGTTTTAGTCGTAGTATTTACAGACCCTATATACAGCGTTCTACCGCCGATACTGCGGCGTAGACTGGACGTAACCACGTGCTCGTGCCCCTCTTCAGGGTGCGGGCCGTGACATATTTTTGTGGTGGCCCATGCAGGTCTGTGTCGCAACTAGTGCGAACTCGTAATGGTGCTCGACTTAGAGTACTAATTACGAGCCTGCAATTAGTACATAGGATTAGGGTATGATAGGAGTTACTCAATCACATGTTAGAAAATTTCTGATCTTTTGATTACCATGACAAATTCTCTTGCATTGAATTTAATTGTCCTTCTTTGATATTCCTATCATGTGCCATATTGATTCCTTGTTTTACTCTATGCTCAGGATGGCGATCACTTGCTCTCAGGCAGCAGGTTCTAGCGCTGTTCCAGAGAGGCCCGATCCGGCTGGTCTTCCACCTCCAGCAGCGGGACCGCCCCTGGTCATCCCTGACATTCTTCCACCGTCGCCTCAGTTACCGGCAGATACTCAGGGTATGATGGCCCTTCTGCAGCAGATGCTGCAGACACAGAGAGCACAGGCAGAGGCATAGCACCGTCAGGCAGAGGTGCTGCGACAGACGATGGAGAACTCACATCAGCTAGCTATGGCAGCAGTGGAGAGAGGTGCACCGGCTACAGTTCAGGGAGCACCAGCACAGCAGCAGGGTCAGGGGAGGCCCGGTACACACCTCGACTTCAGGAAGATGAACCCGCGGGAGTTCAAGGGTACTGAGGGTATCATATACGTGGACGACTGGCTAGAGGATGTCCAACGGAGTCTGAAGATGGCAGAGGTCCCGAGAGGTCTGTGGGTGACTTCTGCAGCGAGCCAGTTTTTTCGACATAGCGCTGACATGGTACCGCACGGATCCGCGTGCGTCAGTGAGAGGTATATCTTGGGAGGACTTCAGGAAGCTCTTTAAGGAGAAGTTCTACCCAGATGTAGCCTTGACAGCTTTGGAGGGGCAGTTTGCCAGTCTGGTGCAGGGGAACTCGTCGGTAGACGAGTATGCAGCAGAGTTCTTCCGCCTGAGCAGGTTTGTACCTAGTTTGGTTCAGGATGAGGGGTGCAAGGCCCGGAAGTTCCGGAGGGGTCTTATACATGGAGTGAGCATTCGCACATCTGGGCGACGAGACGCGACTTTCGAGCAGATCCTGATGGAGGCTCAGATTACAGAGGAGGACTTCGGCCTCAAGCCGAAGAGGAGCAGTGACGCTCTTAGAGCTAGTTCGAGTGCAGGGACAGCGAAGCGCCCACATTTCCAGCAGAGGCAGTTCCAGCAGCAGCAGCCTCAGTTGCAGTTCCAGCAGGCACCGACGCGTGCCCAGCAGCATCAGGGTCAGGGTCAGGGCCAGAGGCCGGCTACACAGTGTAACTTCTGCAGGAAGCCAGGGCACACTAGAGAGGTGTGCAGGAAGAGGTTGGGCGTCTGCTTATACTGTGGGGCGCCCGATCACCAGCTGAAGTACTGTCGTATTCGAGAAGTCCGAGGAGGTCAGGACAGAGCACAGCCGGCCAGAGGACCAACAGGACAGCAGAGAGGTCCTCCACTTCAGACGCAGCAGCAGCATTTCCAACAGCACCAGAGGGGAGCCCCTGCGGACAGAGTGTTTACCCTGACAGCAGAGGAGGAGGCAGAGCCAGTAGGCGATGTAGTGGTAGGTCACGTTCTTCTCGATTTATTTCCTGCATTTACCTTGTTTTATTCCGGTGTCTCTCATAGCTTTGTGTCTGTCTCCTTTGCTCTGAGATACAATATTATTATTGAACCCTTGGGTAGGACTTGCAAGATATTGACCGGGGGAGGCATCATTCTGGTCAACAATATCTGCAAGGGGCGGAGAGTTACTGTAGGAGGCCGAATTTTGGGTGCGTGCTTGCTCGTAATGCCCCTTTCGAGGTACGATGTGGTACTCGGAATGGATTGGTTGAGCATGCACCATGCTAGTATAGATTGCAGAGGTGGTAGGATTTTGTTTAGGCCGCCGGGAGAGCCAGAGATTGTGTTTGCTAGAGGAGCAGCTGAGCAGGAAGATAGGTTCTGCGGAGCTTTACTGGCGGGGCAGGCATTGTCGCATCCATTGATAGCTGACTTCATGGATGTTTTTCCTGAGGAGTTGCCTGGGATGTCGCCGGATAGAGACATTGAGTTCTCTATAGACTTAATGCCGGAAGCTGAGCCTATCTCACAGCACGTCTATAGGGTCAACAATAGCGAGTTGGCGGAGCTGAAGAAGCAGGTCGACGAGCTGCAGGACAAGGGATTCATTAGATCCAGTTCATCGCCTTGGGGAGCGCCAGTCCTGTTTGTACCGAAGAAGGATGGTACGATGCGTATGTGTATCGATTACAAGGCGCTCAACAACCTCACTATCAAGAACAAGTACCCATTGCCGAGGATCGACGACTTGTTCGATCAGTTGAGTGGTGCCAAGGTGTTTTCAAAGATAGATCTGAGGTCCGGCTATCATCAGCTGAAGGTGAAGCAGGAAGACATTCCGAAGACAGCTTTTCGGACTCGGTACGGCCAGTACGAGTTCACAGTGATGCTATTTGGGTTGACCAACGCCCCAGCTGTGTTCATGAACTTGATAAACAAGGTATTCCATCAGTACCTTGACAAGTTCGTGGTGGTCTTCATAGAAGACATCCTAGTCTACTCGAAGACGCCAGAGGAGCACGAGGAGCATCTGAGGATTGTGCTCGAGACTTTGAGAAAGGAGCAGTTGTATGGGAAGTTGTCGAAGTGTGAGTTCTTCCTGGACCAGGTCGAGTTCTTGGGTCATGTTGTGACCGAGCACGGGATCTCAGCAGACCAGAAGAAGATTGTTGCGGTAGAGTCTTGGTCTACGCCCAGTACAGTTGCCGAGATTCGGAGCTTTCTGGGATTGGCGGGCTACTATCGGAAGTTCATCCAGGATTTCTCGCGGATCGCGGAGCCGATGACTAGACTCACTAGGAAAGACGTGGAGTTCGTCTGGACTGAGGAGTGTCAGGCCGCCTTCGATGAGCTGAAGAAGAGATTGACATCAGCTCCGATCTTGACATTGCCGTATGGGACCGGTGGTTTCTCGATTTACAGCGACGCTTCTGGCCGGGGTCTGGGTTGTGTACTTCAGCAGCACGGGAAGGTGATTGCCTACGCATCTAGGCAGTTACGTCCTCATGAGAAGAACTACCCGACTCACGATCTGGAGTTAGCCGCTGTCATCTTTGCCCTGAAGTTGTGGAAGCACTATCTGTACGGAGAGCGGGTTGAGATCTTTACTGACCACAAGAGCTTGAAGTACGTGTTCACTCAGAAGGAGATGAACATGAGGCAGAAACGTTGGCTTGAGCTGATGAAGGATTTCGATATCACCTTGCAGTACCATCCAGGGAAGGCCAACGTAGTTGCAGATGCCTTGAGCAGGTATCCAGTGGCTATGTATCTGACATCAGACCGTCATCTTTTGGCTGAACTGGACAGTTTAGGAATCGAGGTGATTATTCCGGGCATAGAGGTGCAGATGTGGGGTTTGCAGATTCAGTCTGAGTTGATGGACAGAGTCAGATCAGCACATTATGATGATGTTGCCCTGAGGTGCATCAGGGAGCAGGTGCAGGCAGGGCTGCTTGATGATTTCTCTATTGCCAAAGATGGGTCGCTGCGGCACGGTGCTAGACTGTGCGTTCCGAGTGGGGAGCTTCGGAAGGAGGTTCTTCAGGAGGCTCATCGCTCTCAGTACTCTATGCATCCTGGTGCCAACAAGATGTACAGAGATCTGAGAGAGCACGTTTGGTGGTACAGCATGAAGTGCGAGGCGGCTGAGTTTGTATCTCGCTGCTTGGTTTGTCAGCAGGTGAAGGCCGAGAGGCAGAGGCCTGGTGGGTTGCTACAGCCACTACCCATTCCTGAGTGGAAGTGTGAGCACATCACCATGGACTTTGTGTCCGGACTTCCACGGTCTCCAGGAGAAAAAGACGCGATGTGGGTCATAGTTGATAGATTGACCAAATCGGCCCACTTTTTGCCTTTCAAGGTGGGATTGTCTACGGAGAGGTTGGCAGAGCTGTATGTTCGTCAGATCGTGCGATTGCATGGGGTTCCTGTAAGCATAGTTTCAGATCGGGATAGCCGTTTCACTTTCCACTTCTGGAGGAGGAGTTTGCAGGCTAGCTTGGGCACCTCGCTCAAGTTTAGTACCGCTTATCACCCCCAGACAGACGGGCAGTCGGAGAGGACTATCCAGACTTTGGAGGATATGCTTCGCACGTGTGTGCTAGATCTCGGGGGTTATTGGGAGGATCATCTTCACCTGGTAGAGTTTGCTTACAACAACAGCTATCAGGCCAGTATAGAGATGTCGCCATTCGAGGCTCTATACGGACGGAGATGCCGTACTCCCTTGTCATGGGACGATGTTGGCGAGAGGGTGCTGCTTGGACCGGAGATGGTAGTAGATGCAGCTGAGAAGGTCAGGCTGATTAGAGACAGACTTCGGGTGGCTCAGGATAGGCAGCGGCATTGGGCCGATAGCCACCGGAGACCGTTAGAGTTCGAGGTTAGTTTCAGTTCCTGTTTGTGATTGTTTGTGATTTGTCTGTCCTGTGTTCTGAGTTTGTTATATGTCTAGGTTGGTGCTTTGGTGTTCTTGAAGATTTCTCCGACACGGGGCACGATTCGCTTTGGCGGAGGCGGGAAGCTTAGTCCGTGCTACATCGGGCCTTTCACTATCCTTGAGAGGGTCGGTACAGTAGCTTACCGGCTGGACTTGCCGTCTACGCTAGAGGGGGTACACAACGTGTTCCATGTGTCGCAGCTGAAACGGTACGTGGCGGACCCCAGCCATGTATTGGACCATTCAGCGATCGAGGTGGGGCCTACTCTTCACTATCCAGAACAGCCAGTGGAGATTCTGGATCGTAGGGAGAAGGTGCTCCGAAACCAGGTTATACCCTTGGTTCGCGTTGCATGGAGACATCACTCTCCAGGCGAGTCTATCTGGGAGAGAGAGGACGATATGCGGGAGCGTTTCCCTTATCTCTTCGAGCCGTGAGGTATAATTTTGTTTCTGCATGTGATTCAGTGTATGTTTGTTTTAATTTTGAGGACAAAATTTTTTTAAGGTGGATAGATTTGTTACCCCCAGTTTTCATGAACAGGGGTATTTTGGTAATTTTCCACTTTAAATTTTTTTTGGATTTATTTATTTATTTATTGTATTATTTTGGGGTTGTTTGAGTCGGGTTCGAATTTTAACTCATTCCGACTTGTATCGGGGACCCGGGGTAGTGTTGACCTTAGCGGGCCACACACTAGTTAGCCATGGCCCACATGTTAGTTATTTTAGTTAGTAACTAGACTAATTATTTTGGTTAGTATTAATTTGGATTAGTGATTTAGGTTTGACCAAACTACCCCCGACTTAACCCCTTGCCAATGTATTAGCAAATAGACTAGAGAGGGGCTTTTGGACTTTTTCCCAATAGGACAAAACAGCCTTATTTGGCCGGCCACACATGTAAGGGATAGGGACAAGTCACTTTATTATTTCCTCTTCCATTCTCTCTTGTTCTTCCCCAAATTAATTTGAGAGCAAACCCTAATCAAATCACCACCAAATCCTTCCATTTCTCCACCAAACCTTCATCCTTCCTTCTTCATTCAATCCAAGGGAGGAGCTCCTCAAGTTTGAGAGGATTCGGAGCTCGTTCGTGTCTGTTTGGGATTCCTACGTGTCGGTGGAATTTCGGGATCGGTTCGAGTCACCGGGAGGTATAAATCCCTCCTCCTTCTCATTCTTTTTATGCATTAGATTCATTTTGACCCTTAGGATTGACCGCCATGGTTTGGTTCCCATTGGTGTCCATTTCGTGTCCATTTGGACACTTGTAGAGGTGTCCAATGTGTAGGATCGTGTCCTAATGGGAAAATCCCCTATTTGGACACATGTAAATCATTTGTGTATTAATTTTAGTGTGTTCTAATATTATTCCAGATTTTTACTATGTGTTAGGAATGTTTTTCCCTATGTATCATAATGTATCATATTCCTATAATCTATATGTATATATATATGGTTATATATATATATATATATATATATATATATATATATATATATATATATATATATATTGGATTATATATGTGGATATATATGTGATGTGTGTGATGGTTGTGTTTGGTTGTGGGCATAGAGGGTCGGCCAAGAGGAGTTAACTGTGTGTGTTTGTGTTGATAGAGGGGTGTATAGGTGTAGTGTTTGATTAAATGGTTGAGTGATTAAAGAGAAGGGATATAGAGAGAGATGTAGAGTGTTGTGTGGGATTATAGGGGGAGGAAAGCCCCATTCTTTACTGTCCCTAAACAGCAGACTTGGCTGTCCCCCTAAACCCACTTTGCTGTCCAGAATTTCCACCATAAACCCCACATAACAGCCAACACTTAGCCTATTTTTCAGTCCCCTAAACTCCCCCACACTGCTGTCCAAAACAGCCAACAAACTCCCTCTTTTGCTGTCCAGAAACACCCTACCTTGCTGTCCCTAACAGCCCAGTTTTCTTCCACCTTGCTGTCCTAAAATACCACAAAACAGTCCCCTCAAGTACCCCATGAACCATCACAAAACAACCAACATTTAGCCCATAAAAACTTTTCCCAAATACCCATATCATGCTGTCCAAACAGCCATCAAACCAAGCCATTGATGGTTGTCCTTTTGTCACAACAATTTTCCAGATTTTCCCATCTTGTGGCAGTCCAAATTGCCACAAGACAACCCACATTTGTGCCACAATTCCAGTCCACCATAAATCAGTCCCACTCACCACTCTATATATCAGTCCATAACTGAGTTATGTGTGTGTGTGTATTTGTGAGTTGAGATGTGTGTGTGTGTGAGCCTAAGTGAGTGTGTCTAGTAGCCTATAGTTTAGCCTATGTGCAAACTAATAGGACACCTATAGGAAAGCCTATTAGAGTGTGGTATCATGTGAGATGGTTGTGTAAGAGTGAGTGTGGTAGAGTTATGAGGGTAAATTCATGATGTGGATTAGGTAATAGAGTAACCCAATACCCATATATCCCAACGTAGCCTAGATACCTAGGATACCTATTTTCCTTGGTAGGTAAACCTTAGATAGGTTGGTACCTAGCTACCCTAAGGAGCCTAGGCTAGTATCTTGGGTATTAGCGGGGTTTCCTTGGTATTAGGCAAGGTATCGGGATTTACCTTGGTAGGGTAATGCTAGTTTTGCCTAGGAATAGGGTATTTGAGTTAGGAGTCTAAGATAGGGTTAGAATTTGATTCCTTTGGTTGGTAATGATCAAATATGGTGCTCATAGACTAGTTTTGACGTCGGTTGACATTTTGGACCAAAAGTCAACAAAAGTCAACCGAGAGTCAAACGTAGTCTTTAAGCGACCCGATTTGACCGAAACCAAACCAGAGTTGACCAGTTGACTGAAAGTCAACAGTTGGTCAACATTAGACTAGTTTGACCTAGGGTTGACCCAGAGTTGACCAGAGTTGACTTTTTGACCATAAGTCAACTGTAAGTCAATTCTTGACACGTTTGACCTAGTTGGACTTGGATTGACTCCCAGTGACCTAGTATGACCTAGTATGAACCAGTATGACCTAGTATGACTCAGTTTGACCTAGATTGACCTACTTTCGGCTTAGACTTGCATTCATGACTTGAATTAGTTTTCTTTTTCAGTATTAAGCCATGTTTGACTCATAGTATCTTATTTTAGGTCTGTGATCACTCTGAGCGTCTGTTCACCTTATCAGCTCAGGACCACAGGCGAGTACATTCACTGATAGTTTTTATTGTCTTGATATCTACTATATCCGATTCAGTTGTAGTGTTTTACATGATTCCCGACACGACGGTTCACGGACTAGTATACGTCGGATCCTGTCATGAGATGTTATTCCTAGACTCCCTTGGTATATGAGTATGTGATATTTCTGTGTTCCGGTACTTATATAGACACTGATTTGGGAGTGGGCTGGCCCCCTGCTCTCGAACCCCGTGTCATGATGTGCCATGTCCGGATCCGTGATACTATTCGGGGATGGAGGAATTATTACGGGTTATGTGATGAAAGCCTCCCTGTAACTATATTTTGCTAGCGCCACCCTCACCTCACGTTGGGTGTAGCAGACACCCCATTACTAGTTATCCAGGTTGGACGGCATGACTCTCCGTTGACGACACCGCGAATTGCCGGGCCAAGTGGATAACCATCTCTTGCTTCCCTAGCCGATCACATATCGCTCTAATAGTTCAAATCACCTTTTACTTTTATTAGTGTATCTTATATTTCCAGTTCAGCTTTACTTTCTGTACTTCTCACCATGCTATGATTCATTTCTCACATGCTCTATCTGTCTTTATACTATACCATAATTTGAGACTAAGTTCTGTTTGAAAGAAGGGTTACAACTCTGGTCCTTGTTTGGTTCAGGGGTTGTAACTCGGCTTTCAAATGGATCCCAAGTCGCTTATATCTTTGTCTTGTATTTCATTATTGCTGTCTCTTATAGTATTTCTCAATTCATATGGAACTGCTGTTGGTGTTTGTACTTGCTCATTTTCCTGACAGGATACGTTGACAAATTTTACAGATGATTCAAAGGCTGATTGCCCGACCTACTATGGGGTTGAGTCTGATGGACTAGATTTAGACCGTGGCTTGTTGGTAGAGCCACTAGACTTTGCTCACCCTGAGTAGCATAGTTTAGTTAGGTTTGTCTGGCCTGCGAGCCAGCTAGTACATTTCAGTTTTGTAGTATCTTATATATTTTCTGAGACTCTTGGATGTTTGAGTTTAGCTCTGACTTGTGGATTTTGGACTCATTTCCTGTTTTATCTATCATATCTCTTTTCTATTGCTATCTACCTAAGTTTGATATATGTGATTGAGATTGTATTGCGATGTCACCTCCATTCGGAGTGTATATACTGTACAGGTACATTTATTTGTTTTAGTCGTAGTATTTACAGACCCTATATACAGCGTTCTACCGTCGATACTGCGGCGTAGGCTGGACGTAACCACGTGCTCGTGCCCCTCTTCAGGGTGCGGGTCGCGACAACAGAGTATATACAGAGAGTTACGAAAGTTTACAAGTGTTTCTTAACACAAGTAAATAGAGGCTGTGAGAGAGAAGAGAAGCTTTGTACCAGCGTTGCTTTTGCACGGGAGTCCGTGTACGATCCGAGGAGTCAGAAGAGCAGAAGTGTTCCAAAGTTCTCCGACGAACTTGCTGGTTCCTGGAAGCTATTAGTGTGGGACGAATATAGCTTTGAGCAACGGTGATCATTCATCCCAGCAGGATATTCATCCATCTATCGCCTGTCATCTTCTTCGCTGCCGTGGATTACGAAATCTTCTTAGATTCTTGTAATATCATATGCTGCTGTAACGAGATCTTTGTTAAACTTGCGCAACCTTCGTAGAAGTGTTGCGTTAGAACATTATTTTTAAAATTGTTTCATCTTCTCAGTTTTCCATCGAAAAATTGTGTCCTGACACTAATAATCTCAAAAAAATATTGCTACGATGGAAAACTTTAATGCTTCACTCCTCAATACTGACTTCTGTAAGTTAGAAAAGTTTGATAGAGAGCATTATCAAGTCTGGAAGATAAAGGTTTATCTCACTCTTCAACTCAGAGACGTTGATCACGTGCTTCTTGAAGAGGAACCTACTGTTCCAGATACTGGGTCTGCTGCCGCAATCACTGCGGCTACTAAACTTCAGGCCAAGTGGAGAAGGAAGAATAGCATTTGCAGGCTGCTTATCCTGAATGCTATGAAGGATTCTCTAGCAGAATCCTACAATAAGAAGACTATTGCTAGAGATATATGGGAGTCTCTGGAGAAACTGTACGAAGAAGACAAAAACAGGAGCAAGATATTTGTGGTTGAAAAATATCACAAATGGCTCTTTGAGGACGAGAAGTCCATGCTGCCGCAGGTGAAGGAATTCCTGAAGCTGCGATAGAAGCTGGAAGACGAGACGATGCCCCTCCCCGACAAGTTTGTTGTTGGAGGGATTGTCTCGAAGCTCCCCGCTGGGTAGAGTAAGTTCTATGCAAACACTCATAGGAAGAAGCTTGAGATCAGCCTTGAAGATCTCTTGCAGAAAATCTATGTTGAGGACCAGATGCGGGCTCAACTGAAGTAGACGCACTGTCCAAGCAATTGGCTAACGTCAATCTGGTTTATACCAAGGAACCAATGGGAAAGCAAGCGGCTTCCCACAGCAAGAAGAAGGACCCTGACAATCTGAAAGTCAAGGGAACTTCGTTCAAGCAAAAGAAGCCAAAGTCCCATTTGGCTTATTTCAAGTGTGGCAAGAAGGGCCACTTCAAGAGTGAAGGCAAAGAAAAGACCAAGCAATCAAAGCAAGGAGAGCCTAGCAAGGTATCTATGATCACTGATGTTGTTGCTATGATTGCACAGGTTGATGCGGTAGGGACCGACTCTGACTGGTGGGTAGACACTGGAGCCACCTGCCATGTCTGCTCCAGCAAGGAATGGTTCACCACCTACACACCTACTTCTGAAGTGGTTATGGTGGTGAACCAGGCATAAGCTGAAGTGCTCGGGATTGGGACGGTGGTAATGAAGCTGACTTCTGGCAAGTCTCTGACGCTTCAAGGCGTGAAGCACGTACCTGCTATCGCTAAGAACCTGATCTCAGGAGGCCTACTCTGCAACGCAGGCCTCAGGATGGACATCAATACTGGCCAGATGGTGATGTCTATCAAGGGAACATATTTCGGAAAAGCTTTTTATATCGAAGGAATGTTCAAAATTCAGCTTGTAAATCAGTCCAATGTTATTAATGCAATACTCATTTTGCTTATACTTTTGAGTTGTGGCATAATAGACTAGGACATGTTCATTGTAAACGAATAAACAAAATGTCTAGTCTAGGACTTATCTCCAAGTGTGGGGGTAAGATAGAAAAATGTGAAGTTTGTGCTCAAACGAAGATCACAAGAAAACCCTTTCCTCGGATTAATCGAAGTACAGATCTTCTGGAGTTGGTACACTCCGATATCTATGACTTCAAACAGTTCTCTACAAATGCCGGGATGAAGTATTTCATAACCTTCATCGATGACTTCTCTAAGTATGCGTTCGTCTACTTGCTGAAGGCTAAAGACGAAGCATTCGAGAAGTTCATAGAGTTCAGAGCTGAAGCTGAGCGGCAGACTGGAAAACAACTCAAAAGAATAAGAGGTGATCGAGGTGGGGAGTACAGGTCTTATTCGTATCGTTTTACAAAGAACATGGAATTGTCAATGAGACTACGGCTCCGTACTCTCCTCAATCAAACGGAGTAGCAGAGAGGAAGAACATAACGTTAACAGAAATGATTAACTCAATGCTGTTGACTACGGGTCTTCCTAAGTGCTACTGGAGAGAAGCTGCATTAACGGCCACTTTTATTTTAAATAGAATGCCTCATGCAACTTCAGACGTTACTCCTCATGAACTCTGGCATATGTCAAGCTTTCAGATATGAAGATTCAGAAGCTTGGGACAAGGACTACTAAGACAATTTTCTTGGGGTATGCCGAGAAGAGTGATGCTCGAAGATTTCTTGATATTGAGTCAAATCATATCATTGAATCTCGCGACGCATAATATTTTGAAGACAAATTTGCAAAGCACAAGAATATTGTTCTTGCGGCTGTACCGGAGAACAATGAGGGTACGCAGCAAACTGAAGTCTTCAATGAAGATGTGGTCTAAGAAGATGTTGTTGTTGAAACAACGATTGAACTAGAACAAGCTGAGCCGTCAGCTAAGCGTGTGAGGAGGCCGAAGGACTTCGGAAGTGACTTTGTCACCTATCATGTGGAAGAAGATCCGCTTACCTATGATGAGGCGATGAAGACCAGAGACGCGATTTTCTGGAAGGAGGCGATTGACAATGAAATTGATTCCATCACCTCAAATAACACTTGGGTGTTGGTTGATCTTCCTGAAGGAGCGAAACTCATCGGATACAAATGGATCTTCAAGAAGAAGATGAAAGCAGATGAAACTATTGACAAGTTCATGGCTAGGTTGGTAGCCAAGGGGTTTTCTCAGAAGCAGGGAATTGACTACTTTGACACGTATGTTCCAGTAGCCCGGATGACCACCATCAGAATGTTGATTGCTCTCGCAGCAATACATAAGATGGTGATACATTAGATGGATGTGAAAATGGCTTTCCTAAATTGGCGAGCTGACCGAAGAGATTTACATGCAACAGCCGGAGGAATTTATCGTTAAGGGTCTTGAAGACAAAGTCTGTAAGTTGGTGAAATCTTTGTATGGTCTTAAACAGGCTCCCAAAATATGACATGAGAAATTTGACAAAGTTATAAGGTCAAATGGCTACATGGTCAGCGAGACGGACAAGTGTGTTTACACGAAGTTCGCTGATGGAAGAGATGTGATTGTTTGTCTGTACGTGGACGACATGCTTATCCTAGGAACGGATATGGGTTGTGTCACTGAGACAAAGAAATTCATCTCCAGCAAGTTCAGTATGAAGGACTTGGGGGAAGCTGATGTGATCTTAGGGATCAAGATCATCCGGACAGATACTGGACTAGCGCTGTCACAGTCTCATTATATTGAGAAAATGATCACTCGTTATGGGTATCGGGATCTTCCAGGGATCGATACGCCGTACAGGTGTGATCTGAAGCTGAAGCCTAATTCAGGGAAAAGCGTCAGGCAGCTGGAGTATGCAAGCGTAATCGGGAGTTTGATGTATGCTACTACTGCCACAAGGCCTGACATAGCTTTCGTCGTGGGAATGCTGAGTCGTTTCACGAGCAACCCAGGTGTTGAACACTGGAAAGCTATGAAACGGGTTATGAGATATCTCAAGAAGACTCAGACATATGCACGGGACTACAGCGGAGATCCGCCAGTAGTGGAAGGCTTCAGTGATGCCAGCTGGTGCTCAGAGGTGGAGAGCGAGAGGTCCACAGGTGGATTCATTTTCACAATAGGTGGAGCTGCTATATCATGGAAGTCGAAGAAGCAGACTATGCTCTCGCGGTCATTCATGGAATCTGAGTTCTTTACACTTGATATCACAGCCGAGGAAGCATAATGGCTTCGGGAGCTCATGTATGATCTTCCAGTGGTTGGGGCGCAAATATCGGCGATACGATATACTGCGACAACCAGGCGACTGCGGCGGTGCCATCAAATGACCTCTTCAACGGAAAGAAGAGGACTGTGCGGTTGAAGCACAGGGCAGTACACGATCTTATCAAGAGAGGTGTTATTGCAATGATTGATGTTCGGAGTCAGGAGAATCTGGCGGATCCGTTCACCAAGGGCCTCAAGCGCCAGCTGGTCGATGACATAGCTTGTAAAATGGGCTTGAAGGTATTCTGATATTGTATTATTGTATTCCTACTATAAAGTTTTATGCTAATAGTTCAAAGAGAAATCTACTAGGATCTAGCTTTTGGTTCAAGGGAGGACCACTAATCGGAAGAATATCAGGAACGGTGGGTACATGTTCTATTTGGCATGGAGAGGTTACGGACCTACAACCACTGTTGTCTACTGTTGTTTTCTGCGAAAAACGGATCATGTGGGAAGGTTGGCTTAAATGCCTTAATGAGTTCTCAGGCAGAGTGAATGTCTGGTGTGCTTTACAGGAAGCACGGTAGAACAGCACTACAAGGAGTGAAACTCCATGCTATTGTGGGGTGACTCCACTATGAGGTTCCCAGGCATGGGGTAATGCCTCGGCTTTGCTAGCCAAGTCCCAGCGGTGTAGCACCGCAAATAGCCAGTTAGCCTAATGCTATATGTTAAAATAAAGAGGGGTGTAGTCAGCACTACAAAGAGGAGGAGTTCCTCATGTTACAGTGGCACGACACCACGATGAGGTACCCGGTTAGGGATAAAGCCTCGGCCTTGCAAGCCATGTCGTTGCGGCGTAACACCGCAAGGGAGCCTAAGGCTTCATGTTGGGTAGTTTGGTACTACAAAGAGGCGGTTGCCTCATGCTACAGTAGTATGACACTATGATGAGGTTCCCGGTACGGGGTAAGGCCTCAGCTTTAAGCCATGTCATAGCGACGTAGCACCGCAAGGGAAGCACAAAGCGCTTTATGCCATGTCTCTTTATAATGAACTCACCTATAGTGTATGGACAAAGAGATATCAGGCCGTCTCTTGAGGGTAAACTTGTAGACGTCCAAAATTATACACTGAAATCAGGTTGGCACAGGGCCTTTAATGTGTAGCCAGAAGCACATGTAACTACATTATGTAAGTGGAAAGAATTTTAGCTATGGTGCAGAATTCAAGGCTTAGTCCATTCTTGTATTATAGTCTGTTGTTTGACCCATGCGGAAAGATTCAAGTCGTCAGCGACATCTCTCCTAATGCATGATGGACAGTTACTGTGGGAGAACACTTATACCCATATATAGAGATATGTGGGGGATTGTTGGGTTTTGGTCTTTTTCATTAGAAATTTTAGTTCCACATCGGCTAGACCAAAGGAGTTGTATCTCTATATATTAGCGATGCTATTCTAGAGATGCACATGTGGTGTGGAGGAGCACATAGGTGTGCCATGTAGGGTTATTTTTCTAATCGAAAAAAGGCTAAATAAACAATTGAAAGCATTCATGCTTTTGCTCTTGGAAAATTTATTTCCATAAGAGCTAAGCTTCGTAGGGCTTAGCGACTCGGACTCGGACTCATGGGCTCATGAGACGTAATGTGGCGTTTTGTTGGCGCACTTTGCACTTAGCACGTCAGCATCGTCGCTAGGCGCATAGTGCGCTTAAGTTGCGCGGCCAGGTTGCGCAGGCCATGTTGTGCGGCCAGGTGCGCTGCCAGGTTCCGCACCCAGGTGCGCTGCCAGGTTGAGCACCCAGGTGCTCGGCCCAAGTTGCGCGACCAGGTGCGCGCCCAGTGGTGTGCCCAGTTGCGCGCACAGGTGCGCGCTCAGTTGCACGGGTGGCGCAGGATGCGCAGGTGGCGCAAGTGGCTCAGTGCACGTTCAGCACGTGGTGTACAAGACGCGCGGGGTGCACGAAGTGCGCAACTTGCTTCAGATCATGCCTGTGCATGATCTGAGCGGTTACTACACGTTCGGAGTAGTTATTACAACGTCCCGAATGTTGTGCTAACCGGACAGTTTCTACTCGGGCCTATAAAAGGTCTCTTCTCTCTCACAGGCAAGGTACACAGAGTATATACAGAGAGTTACGAAAGTTTACAAGTGTTTCTTAACACAAGTAAACAGAGGCTGTGAGAGAGAAGAGAAGCTTTGCACTAGCATTGCTTTTGCACGGGAGTCCGTGTACGATCCGAGGAGTCAGAAGAGGAGAAGTGTTTCAAAGTTCTCCGACGAACTTGCTGGTTCCTGGAAGCTATTCGTGTGGGGCGAATATAGCTTTGAGCAACAGTGATCATTCACCCAGCAGGATATTCATCCATCTATCGCCTGTCATCTTCTTTGCTGCTGTGGATTACAAAATCTTCTTAGATTCACGTAATATCATATACTGATGTAACGAGATCTTCTTAGATCTTCGTTAAACTTGCGCAACCTTCCTAGAAGTGTTACGTTGGAACATTGTTTTTACAATTTTTCATCTTCTCAGTTTTCCATCGAAAAATTGTGCCCCGGCACTAACATAAACTTCATTATCGTGTAGGTAATTTTCTGAAAGAGGAAAACAACATTAAAGCAAAAAAATGTAATCTTTTTTTCAGCACGTGCGAGCTCAGTTAAATCGTGTCTTCCCGCATCCGAGACACGATTTAACTGAACTCGCATGTGCTGGAAAAAAAAAGTGATCGCTACTGTAAATTTACAACACTTATTTTGATTTGATTGGGAAGTATATAGTTTCCACATCATATTATTTGACACTAGTTTACTAGTGTTAGTTCCAAAGACCCACTCTTAGGTTTATGTTCTATTCTATTAGCTGGTGGGCTACAAAGACTCGAAAGAAATCCTTCCAATATTTGATATCCAACAAATATTCTTATACCGTCGAATCACGTTAACAAATGACTATGACATCTAGGGGTGAGCAGTCGGTTTAATCGATTTCAACCTCACCGAAATAGCCAAAACTGAATAAACCGAAATTTTAAAAATTGAAAATTGAAACCGAGCCAAAATCGAACCGAATAATAGATTCAGTTTATTCGGTTGGAATTAATGGATTAGACCCAAAGTTGGACTAATAGTTAAATTATTAAAAATTACAATTTTTATACAAACATTTGTTGAATTTTAAAATTATGCACAAAAATGGACTAATTGTTAAATTATCAAAGTTGGATTTCAAAACACAGACATAAAATTATTGTTTTCAAAATGTACACATTTTTAAAGTGAGTATTTACATAATTGTATAATTCTTATTCGGTTTTGGACCGAAACCGAAACCCAAATAAAAAAATCCAACCGATTTTTTTTTTTTTGAAACCGAACCGAATCTCTTATTCAGTTCGGTTCGATTTTCGGTCCAAATCACCCCTAATGACATCAAGACACTACTATTAGTTTGATCAAAATATTTATTTAAGTGCCATATCTATACTACTAGACAATATAAAAAGTTAAAACTTCACTTAAATTTTTTTAATTTCAAATAAACTTTTATCTATATTTACTAATTAAAATTATTCATTAAATTTAACATGTGCAATTAGATAACTACAAAAAATAAAAATTATTTGTTCTTTTCAAGTAGTATAAATTACGTGCATTGCACATACATATGTACTAGTGTAATATAATTCCTTCTTCTTTTTTTCTCAAAAGGTATATATTACTAGTTAGTAGCTAGTATATTCGGGAATCAAGAGAAGAAAAAAAAAACACTTGGTAATTCCAACAACTACTGGCAAATATATTGATTACTTGGAACCTCTAGCAACCAATTTTAATAATTGTAACACAATTCACAATATATATTGTTGCCAAAACAGTCTCATCTCACCAGTACAAATTATCCGGTCTTCAATTCGCGAGAAACTTGCACGAGCCGTAACCTGCGATTTTTTAGAAGAAAAAAAAATCATATCAACAAACTAATCAAGATTATGTTTTCGCCAAGTGAATACCACTGTGACTTATGTTGCACCTAAGACGTAAGAGTGCAAGACGGGTTGGGTCGGACTTGAGGTCAATCCGAACCCAACCCGTTGAATCATAAGCCTAGTCCGAGTTAAAGTCCGACCCGATCTCGGGTTCAACATATGAAGTTCAAGACCAAGTTCGAAGAATCGGGTAGGACTCGGATTGGATCGGGTCCATCGAATTTATCAGGCTCTAGCCTATAATATTTAAAATAATTTTAAACAAAACTAATATTAAACAGTAGCAATCAAGTTTCGATAATTACAAAATACAAACTAAATGAGATTTAGGATAAATAGTTAGAAGAGTTTGGATGAAAAAAAATAGATGTAAACTTTTTATTTAATAAATATATATATGTGTGTGTGTGTCGGGTTCAGGTTCTTTGGGTAGTCCGACACATGAATTTGAGTCCAACTCAATTTTTGATCGGATTCAAATATTTTAATCAACTCCGAACCCAAATCCAAATATCTTCAATCCTAACCTAATCCAATAACGGGTTTACCCAGGCTCGGATTTTGCCCGTCCAATTTGCACCCTACTAAGACGAGAAACATAACACTCTAAAATATGAACATACCACAACAAAAATATTGGTCAGTGAACACATCAAAGTCTGTAATGTGCTGTGTTGTGCTAATATATTTATTTACTTTTACATTTCTAATCAAATTAAGGCTTTATTGGTTATCCTTACTTTTGCGTTTCTATTTCTTGTCTGAAGTCCATTTGAGAATACTTGCATTTTTATATATATATCTATACTAATATATAATCCAAATAGTACAGCCATTATTAATTTTTCTGTGTAACACTTTCTTAGTTAAAATAAAATTATTTAGAAATAAAAGATCATTTACTCATTTACGTTTTTTTTTGGGACAAAAATTTACTCATTTAAATTAGAACATAAATTATATATTTTATAAGATAATAATATTCTATTTTGTTCCCTTCTATTTTGTTCCCTCTAAAATATTTCTTTTTTTTTTTTTTTCCTTATGTGACAACTGACATGACAAATTCTAACCAAAAAATTTAATTATCCAATTTTTATTTTTATTTTTATTTTTATTTTTATTATTAATATTAATATTAATATTAATTTATTATTAATGTTTTATTTTCATTTTCATTTTGATTTTGATTTTGATTTTATTTTTAAGGTAAAATGTGAGTAGAATGGAAACTAGACTAGACGTAAGCATAAAAAGAGAGCGGGCTATAGCTTACTCGGATCTTTGTTCGTCCGAACCGCCAGGCCATTGAAGTAGCACGAGCCGCCGGAGTTCCTGAACTGCTGCCAGTACGAATTGAACGCGTAATTGGCGTGGGCGACCAGCGTGTCGGGCTCGTAACACTTTCCCCCCTTCTGGATCTCATCGCAGGTGCCCTCCCCCTGCCCGCACGCGTAGCTCACCGCGTCCCCGACCGCCGTCATGTTGCCCGCCGCCTCCTCCCTCGCCACGCACCACACCTTCCCTTCGTACGGCTCGTTGTTCGTCGGCAGCGGCAGCGCCCCGAACTCCGTCCTCCTTCCCGTCAGGTCCACCTCGTAGACGCTGGTCCCGTTAGGGTGGAGGAACCCCCAATGCCGCTCCGTTCCGGGCCCGGGCTTCCTGTTCTCGTTGTAGAGCGCGAACAGGAAGACGGGCATGTAGGCGCCCGGCCGGGCCGGCGTCCCCACCGGGGGCCGGACCTGCATCCGCCTCGCGAGGTTCCGGTTGTAGGTGGCGGCGTTGTAGACGTTCGCGCCGATCTCGCCGAAGTCCCCGGCGTTCGGCCAGCCGGTCTCGGCCACGGCCAGCTTGACGGAGCCGAACCCGAGCCGCGCCATTGCGAAAGCGACCGCGTCGAGCTGCTGGTCGAGGAGGTTGGTGTAGGTCAGGTTGGAGCCCGGGTCCGTGTAGTGCTTGCTGGAGTTGGCCCGGAAGAGGCAGTAGTCGAGGTCGATGTGGGTCGGGTCCGCGGCCCACGGGAAGTACGGGTACGCGTCCGCGAAGTAGTAGGAGCGGGTGCGGGTCAGGAACTCCAGCAGCGGCTCCATGACGGGTTTGGAGATGTCGGGCCGGAACGCGCCGGAGGAGGGGGGGAAGGAGACAGAGAGGGTGTCCATCGCAAGGGTGGTCCCCACCTTGACCTTGTGGATGGAGCGGGACTTGAGGGACCGGTGGATGCGGGTCATGGCGGGCACGAGGTCGAAGCGGGTCTTGTTGTCGGAGAGATCCGATAGGATCTCGTTGCCGACGAGGAGGAAGCGGATCCGGGCCTTCGGGTAGAAGGGGAGGAGGTTGGACCCGACCCAGTCGTCGGCGGCGGACTGGTTGTGGGCCATGGAGGAGATGAGCTCGTTGGGGACCATGATGGAGACCGGGAGGCGCGTGTGGGAGAGGGCTTCGAGGATCTTCGGGTTTGCGTCGTAGATCTTGACGGCGCCGGCACGGAAGTGACGGAGGCGGCTGACGGAGACGGACGCGGAAGGGAGGTCGTCGCCGAGCTGGCCGAAGTTGACGCCCAGAGACTTGAAGTAAGCGCCATTTGCCCCTGTGGAAATCAAATATTATATGATGACATGAGTCCCTAAAACTTTCATTTATTTGCAAAAGAACCATTAAAACTCCAGAAAAAAAGTAAATG
The DNA here is from genome assembly GCA_029216955.1 of Iris pallida. NCBI lineage: Eukaryota > Viridiplantae > Streptophyta > Magnoliopsida > Asparagales > Iridaceae > Iris > Iris pallida. The sequence goes on from JANAVB010040619.1 coordinate 41,720,286, forward strand.
TTAGTAGTACTTACTTTGGTAGAAGGAGAAGAAGCGGAGGAGGAGGAGGAGGAAGAAGAAGAGTGGAGGAGACATCTTGGTATGGATTTTGGGGGTGAAAGAGAAAGTATGTAATAAGTAGTATATAAAGTTGCCGACTGTTATACCTAAACAAAGAATGTAAGAGTAATAAATATAATAATTTAATACGAGAGTTAATTTATGAGGGTTGAGCTACTACTTGACTGAGTTTCTTATCTTACTTGTTATCTATATAGAAATTGTGCACACAAAAAAGTTACTCTACCTCCATTTCTATTTTACTGTCACAAAATAGAAGGAACAATTTAATGGTGTGGGATCCAATAATAATTGTCATAAGAGATGGATAATTTATATGAGTATTTTTACATGTAAAAATTTTTATAGAAATTTTCTATCCTACATCATTGGCACCTAGGATAAAAATGGTGATAGAAACCACCATTGAAATTTTTTTTCTAAATTGGATTTTTTCCATAGAAATAGAGAAAATAGAAACCCCCATTGGATATGGCCTAATATCACTTTGCTAATTTTGGTCTTTGGGCCAGGGGTGAGGAAATAGAGTCTATTTTGTTAGGCTATTTTGTTCACTAGCAAAACTAGAAACTATTCATGCTTTCATCAAAGATTATAACTTGTCAAACTAATGATTAAAACTATGGTGTATGTTCACAAAATTATTCCAAAAGTAATTTTAGGTTTGATAAAAATAGCACGTGGCTACTATAATTTGGTGGGTAAAAAAATATATCTTAAGAAAATAATTGACTTTGACTCCGTAATAGATTTGAATTGACCAAATTAATAATTCAGACCAATTTCAAATATAACGGATCGAATTTTGGTTTTAAGAATAATATAATTTGATTTTCGGTTCCTGTTGCAGGTTTGAGATTCAGTTTTCGATCCGAACCAAAATTTGAAATTATACTTAAAATTATAACTTTACACCTCCCTTCATATATATTCAAAAAAAAAAACTAACCATGAATACTAGAATAAATAGTCCCGCATTGCCTAGGCCGAATGCGGGAAGCAGCTAGGCGCGTATTGTCTGATCAAATTCAGGCGTGTGTCACCCTGAGTCTTTTCCAAGCGCGCGTGCTTCTACCTCCTGCCGACAGTTCTCCCCAATACAAACAACACGCCACCTAGGACAGTTATTCCTAGGCGCGTGTGTCTTATTGTCCCTAGTGGACTTGGACATGTGCCACGTGTTGAAGACCTAGTCACGCCAAGGAACGAGTTCTAAGCAGCTCGAAATCTTCTTTAACAGCAAAATCCAATATGCTACGTGGCAGTCAGCCATAGCCCCACACCAGTGAAGTGTGTGCTTAATTGGTTATAACTGACTCCTATGTAGGAGTGCTACGTGGCAGTTGAAGACCCACATGTCTGCCTGCTCATAGGCGCATGTACCACTCTTTCCTTCAGCTATAAATAGGAGGGCTCTCCTCCGTTCAAACCCCCCCCGGTTCCCCCAATTTTATTAAAAGTTCCTGAGCATTCCAGAGAGGGTTCTTGCTGCTTCCCTTAGCCAATGAAGTTAAGTCCGACAATTCACTCTCTCCCTTCGTGTGTGTGTGTGTGTGTGTGTGTGTGTGTGTATATATATATATATATATATATATATATATATATATATATATATATATATATATATATATGTTGGTGTTTGGCCTTGAACACTAGAATAAATAGTCCCACATTGCCTAGGCCAAATGGGTAGTATCTCCATATATAGCTTTGCTTGTATGGAGAGAAGCACATGAGGTGTGGAGTGGCACATGGGTGCCATGTGGGAGTGTTTTTCTAATGGAAAAAGGCTAACTCAACAATAAAGCATTAATGATTTTTGTCATGCTCTTGGAAATTAATTTCCTTTGGAACTAAGCCCCGTAGGGGCTTAGCGACTCGAACTCGGACTCGGGCTTATGAGGCGTAATGTGGCTTTTTGTTGGTGCACTTTGCACTTAGTACGTCAGCATCGTCGCTAGGCACATAGTGCACTTAAGTTACGCTCGTTGCGCGAGCCTTTGCGCAATTGTTCGCACGCCCGTTCGTGTGGCCTGATCGTGCGTCCAGGTGGCACGACCAATTAGCGCGGCCCGATTGCACTGCCTGTTGGCGCGCTGTGCGCAGTTGGTGCAGCGGGTGTACGTGTGCGCAGTTGGCACAGTGAGTGTGCCGTAGCGCAGATGGGGCGCACTATGCGCCAATTGGCGCAGTCGTGCCTGTGCACGATTTGAACAGTTATGAAACGTTCGGGAACGATTTTTCCTACATCTCTAATATTTTGTATACTGGGCGGTTACTGCGTGTGTCTATATAAGTTGCTCTCTTCTCTCTCATTCAATATATTTTATTCCAGACAATTCCTTATAAATTTTTCAGAGAGAGAAGAGAGAAATAGTACGCCATTTCGCGCCATCCTAGGAGTCCGTGTGCCATTCGAGGAGTCAGAAGAGCAGAGTGTTCTATAAGTTCTTTTTTAAACTTGCTGGTTTTTGGAAGCTGTTCATGTGGGGTAAATTTAGCTTTGAGCACTGGTGATCATTCACCCCAGCAGGCTTTCTCTATTATTTTCATTTCATTCTCTACTTGTAATCTTGTTTTGAACGAGATTTATTCTGATCTAATTAGAAATTTTCTGTGGGCATCAACGTTGCTTCTACGAAATAATTTGTGCCTTCGTCGAAGTGCTGTATTTGATTTTGTCTATATGAATCCTTCGGGATTTCAATTGTGCACCTTCTTCGAAGTGTTGCCACATTCTATTTTTCGTCTTAAATTTACGCCCCTAGTCTAATAATCTCAAAGCTAAATTTCACAAGATGGAAAACTCTTATGATGCTCTCATCAATTCCAACTTTAACCAGTTAGAGAAATTCGATGGAAAGCACTACCAAATCTGGAAGCGGAAGTTTAGCCTTAATCTTCAACTTGCGGAAGTCGACCATGTGTTGATTGAGGAAGAATCGAAGGTTCCAGAAACTAGGTCTGCAGCCACAATTACTGCTGCTACTAATAAACAGACCAAAAAGATAAGGGAGAATAGCCTTTGTAGGCTTCTAATCCTAAATACTATGGAGGACTCCCTAGCGAAATCATATTCTAAGAAGAGCATTGCCAGAGAGACATGAGAGTCTCGTAAGAAATTGTATGAAGATGACAAGAACATGAGCAAGATATTTATCGTCGAAAAATATCATAAATGGTTCTTTGAAGACGAGAAGACGATGCTGTCTCAGGTGAAGGAGTTCCTGAAGTTGCGTCAAAAATTGGAAGATGAGGGGATGCCCCTCAATGGCAAGTTTGTTGTTGGAGGGATCGTCTCTAAGCTCCCAGCAGGATGGAGAAAATTCTATGCAAATATGCATAGGAAGAAACTGGATATCAGTTTAGAAGATCTCCTGCGAGAAATTTATGTTGAGGACCAGATGAGGGCTCAATTGAAGGTGGACGCTCTGTCCAAACATATAGCTAATACCAATTTTGTCCACACAAAGGAATCCAAGGGAAAGCAGGTGGCTTCCCACAACAATAAGAAGGACCTCAATAACCTCAAAGTGAAGGGGACTTCTTTCAAACAACAGAAGCCAAAGTCCCATGTGACTTGCTTCAAATGTGGCAAGAAGGGCCACTACAAGATTAAATACAAATCCAATTCCAAGCAATCAGAGTAAGGTGAGCCGAGAAAGGTTTCCATAGTTACTGACGTAATTGCTATGATTGCTCAGGTCACTGCGGTGGGGGCTGATTCTGACTGGTGGGTAGACACTAGTGCCATGTCACGACCCACACCCAGTGTAAGGGCACGAGACGTGGGTACGTCCAGCCTACGTCGCAGTGTCGACGGTAGAACACTGTCCTAGGTCACATACATCTAACAATTTATAAGGTACCTGTACAGTTTATACACTCCGAATGGAGGTGACATAAATAAGTACAACTCAATCACAGCTAAGGAAGAAAGTACGAAACGATAGAATAGATAAAACTCAGAATCCACAAATGATAATACAAGATAGAGAGATAGCTAAAATCTAAGATAAACATCTCCATAAATCCAGAGTACAACTCCAATATATATAAATGTATCATAACATGAAAATAAATAGAACAAGCCTAGCTAACTAGCCTAGTCTACAGGGATAGTGTCATCAGCAAGTACTGGATCCTCCTGGGAGTCCAGCTCAAGAGTGTCGTCTATGCCTGCTCCCTAATAAGTGGGACAGAACTCCTTAATGTCGTCTGTATAATTTCAACAGGTCCAGTCAGGACTGAAGCGAGCACAGTACATCTCACGCAGTTCATAATGTGACAGGATAAATAAATATGCAATTGAGTAAGATACAAGAAACGCTGCAGAATATACATGAAGTAAAAGAGGAAGCTATAATGTAAATAGATACTATAAATAGAGAACTACAGTGAACTAGTGATTTAGAGTATAAAATGAACATATGAACGGCTTAAATTTGCACATGAGTAATCTAAGAGCTTGCACATGAGTATACTACTTTGGAATTGTTCACATGACCATTCATACTCTCCTGTACCCTAATCAATACACAAGGATCCAGACAGGTTATGTTATTGCACATGATATCACATGAAGGCCCATAATAGGGTGCACATAATTGTATACATGAGGGCTCCGTGAACATGAGAGTACATGAATCACGAGAGTGCATATGAATGGTAAAAGTACCAGATTACATGATGAAAGTGAAACGCACATGACATACTGTAATCCGATGCTCCCGAGGGGGATAACATCTCATAAAGGGATCCATATAGTATCAATCCGTGTTAACGTCGTGACAGCATCAAGTAAAGTAATCTAGAGCGTAAATGTAAATCCTATCAAATATGAAACGGTCAGAGAATGTACTCGCCTGATATCCTGAACGTTTGAGTGAAACACTGCCTGAGGAGTGGTGTCTGGCTCCTAATCAGAACAGTACAAGTCACAACATGTCCAGCTAATAAAGTAAGATACTATGATGCAGTCTACATGATATTAGGTCAATCCTAGACCAAAGTCAACCCTGGTCAACTTCAGTCAACAAAAAAGTCAAGTTAGGTCAACTAGGTCAACCTAGACTCAATAAAGTCTCACTAAGTCTAACCAGTCTACCCTAGCTAGTACACACCATACACTAGTCTATAGGACTCTACACATGTGTATATTTTATATACACAGGACCACACAAGACTACCATAGACTATGTACTTAGGCTATAGGCCATAGGCCATGTCACATATAGGCCAATACACTATATATCTATATACACATATAATATGTATACCAATAACAATATCTATTTCACATTATATATTCACATTACATATTTTACATTTATATATATCACCCTCACCTTTATATGCATATATAACATACATACACATAGAGAGAGAGAGATATGTAATCAAGGTAATGTGTGTGTGTGTGTATATGAGAGTGTGAGTGTGTGTGTATATAATAGGTTATATGCCTCAGATTTTGTGTGTGTGTGTGAATGTGTAAGGTGTGAAAGGAATGTATATGTACGTGTGTAAGTGTCATAGAGGGTGTGTGGTGAATGGGTTAACTAGGAACAGTCTCAGGTTTTCAGTGTCCTGTGTGTAGCAGGGAGCAATAGTGTGTGTGTAAGTGTCATAGAGGGTGTGTGGTGAATGGGTTAACTAGGAACAGTCTCAGGTTTTCAGTGTCCTGTGTGTAGCAGGGAGCAATAGTGTGTGTGTGTGGGTGGTGAATGAGTATAGGGGTTAGCATTCGAGTGATCCCAGGTTCAGCCCACAGAGTATGCATCTCAGATTAATAAAATGATAGTGAAAACAATGTAGAATCTCAGGATTGTAACAGTGTGTGTGTAAGTGTTCTGTGTACAGGAGAGCATAGGGGTTAATCCAGGTTCAGTTTATAGGTTCAACAGTGGCAATAGTGTCCCAGGTTTGAATGTAAACCCAGGTTTGTAAATCCCAATCAACAGTTAAATCCCTCAGTTCAAGAACAACACTTCATATACATATCAGCTATTAAAATCCCAAACCAATACTCAATTCGAAATGAATGAGAACCAATCTCCATGCCAACCTAATTTCTAACATGTTATCAATATTTAACAGTAGCTAAACCTCATTAATTACATGATATTAACACTTAATGTAATTCAAAAAATGGAAAACAGTAAGTAATATGAACTGAACTTAACAGGAAAAGAGATTTCAGTACTTGAACTTGGTTTGGGGAAAAGCTGGAAATCAAAAGCCAAACTCTAAATGTAATTCGAACACCCTTTCTTGCTAATACCAATCCTATCATGATGTCTAGTGTTACAGCAGTTAACCCACAATTTATTACATGATATTAATATTTAAAAGTGAATAAAATAGAAGAACAGTGCATATTTACACTGATACTCGATAGTATCAGTCGAATGGGAAAATTCCTATTTCATCATTAAAATTAATAATTAACAATAGATTAATGGTTGGTAATTAATAATCAATATGTGTACTGGCTATCATATTGTATCGTGTCCAAAAATAGGACACGAAAGTGTCCGCCTACACAAATCACATAACACACGAAGTGGTTAAGTGCACAGTACACCCGTGTCCAGTGCGGGTCGAATCTCTCACTCGACACGAACTCAATGGACACGTGGCCTTGGGGGTGTCGTGTCAGACATTGCCCCATGCCCCGTGTTGAAGGACATGCGTTCACGTGTCTAGAATAGGTCACACGAACTCGCGGGTAGGAGGACAGTGCTGTCCACGCACGCGTGGGCGTGTCCACGAGTCCAGTCTGACACGAAATGGACTCGATACATGTTCAGTCGTGTAGAAATCCATAAGCCACCTAAAAACCTATTTTCCTATTCAAAAATATTATGAAAACAGGATCGAAATGCCCACTGTGGCATTTCGTCGAACACCAATGAACCTAGACTGATACGTGTCCGATACGGACACGTAAAGGACACGAAATGACACGAAACCTATTTCTACAGTTAGAGGACACCTAGGGCTATGCATCCATGCCAAGAAATCGAATATCTAATGGTTGGATAGGAAGTTACCTATTGTAACACCCACTTTTCTAAAATGAGGGTAATTTTGAACTTTTGTAAAAGTTTATTATTTAATAATAGGATTTATGATTTATGAGAATTTTTAATTAATTTAATACTATTTAAAATTAGTGAATTATAATTTTGATGTGTTAGCTAATGAACTCTAGAACTGTTGAGCCTAGAGACTAACCATGACCATGGGGACCTAACCATGTGATTAGAATGACTATTTACAACTTTTTAGGCTAAGGGTATTTTGGTCATTTTGTGACTTTTGAATTATTTAGGATTTTGATTAATTGGTAAATTTTAGATTATTTTAATAATATTTAAATTGATGTATTATAATTTTGGACATTTTTTATATTTTAATATTTTGGTAAAATTTTATATTTTTAATATTGTTTTTATTGGATTTGTTTAGTCGAGTTTGAGTTTCGTCTCATTCCGACTTGTATTGTGACCCGGGTAGCTTAAACTCTAGATGGGACCTAATATTAAGTTAAGAATGGCTCACAAGACCCAACATTTAAGTTAGTTATTTAAACTAATTTTTATCATGTTAGAATGGTTAAGTTAGAGACTCAAAACTAGATCATTTTGACCCCAAACTTGAACCTAGTCTAGACTTAACCATATGAGACTAGAGAGGGGCAATTAGGACATTTTTCATTAGCCCTAATAGACACTTTATGGCAGACACCTTTAGGGGAGAATGATTCATTTCATTCATTACAATCTTGCCTCTTTTATTTTCCTTTTGTTCTTCCCTAATTTTAGAGAGCCTTCCCATTGATTTGATCTCCAAATCAAATCATTCCTTCACCAAACCTTTCCTCAATCATTCCCATTCTCCAAGAGAAGGGTGCTACCAAGGATTGGAAGAGGAGTGCAAGAAGGAGTGTCCACTTTGAGGGATCTTCGTATCGGAGCCGTGTCCTAAAGAATTTCATTGGGATTCTACTCCCAATAGGTAAAACCCATCATCTAAATCAATTTTCTTTGCATATAAATTAGTTTTGAATCCGTAGGATGCATCCTCATGCATGTGTCCCATTTAGATTCAAATTTGAGGCCATTTGGAGTTCTCTTGAGGATTTTAGATATGTGTCTTGTGTCCTACTTGATAGATTCCAAATTAGGACACCCCATGTGTATGTATGTATGATAATAGTTTAAATAGATATTTAAATTCAGTTTTAGAATGGTTAGAGAGTGGATTGATCTTAGTTAGGATGGTTAGAATGAGTTTCATTTGGATACCTATGTTTGTATCCAAGTATCTTGGCCTATATGTGTTCTTTTGTCCAAAACAACTCAAATTTGTCATAATATTCATCCACGTTTTTATTAACCAAAGTAACTTAGAAATATCATAACTTTTAGCTTAGAACTCCGATTTATCTCCCATTTTTTTAAAAGAACTGTATCGAAGTTAGCTTTCAAAATATACAAATAAGCCAAATTCTTTATGTAACTTTCTGTAGAATTATTTGAGTATCAGTTGTACGAAAGACGAACGTGTTTCGATATTTTTGCGAGTTCGGGAGCTTTCGGACACGAAAATGCGATGCGTTTGAAGTTTCGGAAAGCTAACACGAAGGGCTACAACATACTTTAATCCTAGAATTTAGTAGAGGCCCAATTGGTATAGTATTGGTTTTAAGTAGAAGAGTGACTATACGATATATGTATTTTGTGTAACCTATGAGCCTATGTAGTATGGATATTAAATGAATATCGAATATGTAATACATGATATGTTAGATGAATGAAATGATATATATATGATATATTTCCTATTTACATTAATGTATATATATGGTTGAATGCAAGCATGTAGGAATGCAATTAATATAATGTATGTAAGCAATGCATAAATGCATAAATGAAAGAATGATATACAATGTATACATGAAAGTATATAATGAATGCTAGATATGAATGCAAGGTATACATGTAATGATAGATATGAATGCATAATATATAAATAATATAATACAATATATAATGATAGCATGTATGGTAATGTAGAATATATGATGCAAGTATGTATATATCCCCTGTTTTTCCTTTTTCTTACATTTTCCTTCCCTTCCCTTTCCTTTTCAGTTTTTTCCCCTTTTTCCCTCTTCTATTTTTACATGTTGTATACAATGTATATAATGTATAGATGCATGTAAGTATGTAATATGCATGAATGACATGTATGTAATAAAAATAAGTATATGTATGAAACTTAATGATATGTGAATGGATATAATGCCTGAACTGAAATATGCATGCATATGGGATATGAATGAATGTATAAATGAATGAATGAATGTCATATATGAATGAATCAATCAATCATAGGTATAAGTAAAATATAATGCATTGTAATGAATGTTAACATATATAATGTATAAAAGTATGTATGTAAATGTTCATGAATGTATATATCTATGTAACTATGTAAATATGCATGATGTAACATATGCCTATATATATAAATATGTATGTAATGTGGATATACATGTATGTATGAAGGTATGTATTTATATATATGATCTATTTTATATTATACATTGTTGTGGTTCACATTGTCTTGTGATTGTGTGAGTGCTAGCCTAGGCTTGGTTAGGCCTAGTAAGACTTGTTATACTTGTTTGGGCTAGGACTTGACCTAGTTGACCTAATTTGACTAGTGTGGTTAACTAGAGTTGACCAAGTGTTGACTTTAGTCTAATTTGACCTAGACAGCATGCAGATGCATTGTACATTTCATTTATCATCTCTCATAGACATCTTGACCTGTGTTGCTCTAAATAGGACTCTGTGGCTTCAGTTTGGACCTCTATACCTATCAGCTGTTCAGGTTATCAGGCGAGTACATTCTCTGATCATTTCATATCCTGTTAGAATTATTTTCCTAATTTAGATTACTTTACTTGATGCTGTCACGTTGGTAACACGGATTAGTACTATATGGATCCTTTCTTGAGATGTTATTCCCTCAGGGAGCATCGGATACTACATGTTCTGTGTGTTTCACTTACATTGTGTATCACTATGCTTTATGGTTCATTGATCACTTGTGACATGTACTCTCATGATCACAGAGTCTTCCTTGAATCACCCATTTATGGGCATTCTCAGAATCACCCATTTTTGGGCCTACCATGTATCACCCCTTGTGGGACATTGTATGGATCATAACATAACCTGGCTGGATCCTTGTGTATTGATTGGGGGTACGGGAGAGTAGAAGTGGACATGTAAATAATATCCAAGTAGTGTAGTTCCCAGAATCACTCCATAGTATAGTTTCCAGAATCTCCTATACCATTCACATGTCTACATTGTACTCTGACTCACTAGCCACTGTTAGTTCTATATTTATAGTAGATATTTCTATTACAGTTTTTCTCTGTTTACATTCTGTACTTTCTTTCAATTTCCTGTATCTTACTCTACTGCATGCTTATATTTCTAACCTGCTATGATCTGTTGAGATATATTATGCTCGTTTCTGTCCTGACTGGACCTGTTGAAAATATTACAGAGGACGAGGAGGAGGCCTGTGTGGATACCTTCTACGGGGCAGCTCTAGATGACACCAGTGATCCAAATTTCCAGCCGGATCCACTAGCTGTAGAGACTGAGACTCCCTAGTCTAGGTTTTACTATTTCTGTCATTTGGGATCTGGATTGTATATATTCTTTCATATTCAGTAGTTGAGACTTGTATTTCTGGATGTTTGCTGAGATGTTATCTTAGACATTTAGACTCTTCTGTTCTCCTGTATTTCATTTGAGTTTTATATCATATCGTACTTCTTCTTCCTTAGTTGTGATTGAGTTTACATTCTGCTATGTCACCCCCATTCGGGGAGTATAAACTGTTTAGCATTATATTGTTAGATGTTGTGACCTAGGACAGCGTTCTACCGCCGACACTACGGTGTAGGCTGGACGTACCCACTTCTCGTGCCCTTACTCTAGGGTGCGGGTCGTGACACGTTTTTAGTGGTGGCCCATGCAGGTCGAGTTTATGTAGTGGTATTCGAACTAGAGTATCACTATAGCCTGCAGTAGGTTTAAGATATTTTTGAGGGTACTCAATCACACTCGGAAAACTCTTAATCAGATTCCTTTACCTAAATTATTGCTTATTGACTTCCCTTGAATATAAACTGTCCTCCTTTGAATTTTTGCTTCATTCTCAGTAATTGATTGTTGTTTTGATCTATCTTCATAATGGTTATGGAGACATGATCTCATCGCTTCGGTTCGGGGATACTATCGAGAGGCTGGCCACCTCTCGTCATGTTCATCAGGGCCTTGAGACCGTAGCTCCTGTTGTGCCGACTCAGGTTGGCATTTCTGCTACATTGGAGGTGTACCTCTGTCTGTACAGAGACTTTTTCCTGTTATTTTTGATTTCTTTCAGCAGTAGCGGTTCATGCAGCATCAGCAGCAGACCAGGGGAAACCAGCAGGGCGAGCTATCGTCAGGACAGTCGAGCACAGACCATTAGAGATCTTGCTGCAAGTTCCGTTCTTCTCGATTCCATTCCCGCAATTGCCTCTTATAACTATCTTGAGATTCGATTCCATCTGTTCCTTGCTGATTGATAAATTTTGTCATGTTGCTCTTTTGTTATGTTTATTTTTCTTCTAAGAAAATCATATGGGCTAGGTCACCTCAGTTATGGGATCTAGAATCTTCGATAGTCATGTTAGTTGGCATAGTGAGGACATATAGTCAGATTTTGGACGTATTTCTCGGGTGTAGAAATTTAAGGTTTTCACCGTCGCATGCGGCAATACGAAAATTTTAAATACCATGAACCTAGAGGTATGTGCCTTAGTCGAGGACTCCGTGATTATCGTAGCCTTGCTTACTAGTATGACGAGGATTTGGAGCACCATGATTTTGGATATACGCATATGATTATCAGATTGTACCTTAAATATTTTTGAACATATTTTCTCTACTTTTGTTTCAGTCATTCTAAAAAAAAAAGAATTATTGTTTGTTTTGTTTTATTTTGCTTCTCATTATTTAACTTAGGAGTAGCTTTAGCTATTTTTATAAACCTTGTGTAACTTCTTGCTATGAGTTTCTTCATAATACAATGAATCGATAATTTTTGCTAGACCTTATCTTGGATTTGATATTTTAGCTCTGGGTTTCAAAATGGTTTCTTTTTTTAAACAGATAAGCAGAACAGATTTTATCGTTATTTCCTTCTTGCTATTATTCTTGTATTAAAAATAATAATAATAAAACTGTCTTGATTACATCAATCACATACTTTGCAATCTTGGTAGGAATCTAAATGTTGGTCTTGATATAGAATTTGATTTGTATATTGGGACATGAGAATATATATAGTGGACACAGACACTTGCCGATACGTATGCATGCTACACTTTGATTACCAACCTATCTAAATACATATTAATATATTTTTGATGTTAAATTCTCAAAACTCCAATATTTCTGATACAATACAGTATCAGAGACTGGTTCTCTGCTTTTCCAGTTTAAATTCGTAATTCAAATATAAATTTCATGTTATTAGTTTTGTTTACATCACTGCACATGTATCTTATACACAAGGTTTCAATTCTTAAAGAAATTGGTTGAGTTTTGTGTTTGAACTTGTCAAATCTGAGACTGTGTGCATATTAACCCTTAATATTGGATTCTAAGTGATTAGTTAAATTTTCTGTTTTTAATGTAATATTTTGAGCTGTATACATTGTTGTATGTAGGGATATAATGTTAGGTTTCATATTCTTACATGATAGGTTGTGATAAACATTGGGTTGGTTTGATGTTCGAATTTTTCCAAAATCCTAAAACTGAATACATGTTAACATTTTTACATTGATTTCACATGTTAACATTTTTACATTGATTTCAAATGTTTAGTTCAAATTCAGATTTAATATGTAATATTGAACTGTATGCATAGCAAAATGTATGGATAGTATGTTAGGGTTTTATCTCTATCATGTTAGGATGTGTTGGGAGCATTGAGTTGGTTGTGATGTTTCAAACCCCTAAAATCTGAAACTGTATTATGTTAATATTACACTGGTTTAAATGTTAGCTTATTTTCAGATTTTGTATGTAAATGCTGAACTAAAACTGGGTTTAACCTTCCAATACTAAAGCTATAACCCTGTACAAGGATACACACACCCTAACTTAGTATACACTGCCATCTAAACCTAACCCTTCCTCTCTATGTTATGTTCATATATCTATATAGATAGATATAGAGTTTATGCATACATGTTATAATGTATATAGATACATAACTAAATTTCTACCTCTTTATATATATATATATATATATATATATATATATATATATATATATATATATATGGTTAGCCATGCATGTTATGAGTAAATAGGTTGTGCATTGTAGATTGTTAACCAATATGCCATGAGTAGTGTAACTGGATAGCTATTGTTTTGAAACCCAAATCCTCATATACACTTTCATGTATATTTACATACACACATGCCTACTATCTAACCATATGAACATGTCCACTTACACCCATACACACACTAACCATATAACCTTTACATAATGCTAGCTTTTCCCCTTCTAACACTATCTCTCTCTCTCTCTCTCTCTCTCTATATATATATATATATATATATATATATATATATATATATATATATATATATATATATATATATTATGATTGGATTTTAATGCTCGATATTTGTGCTTTAAATTTTGATTTTGATTATGCATTAAAGCCTTTATGATTTGTTATTTCTGTATCTTTTCCAGTTTAACACCCCTGATTGCTTGTAAGTTTTGATACCCTATGATTGTTTTGGTCTAGTGTAACTAGTATACCTAGATGAGACTTACACTACCACCGTATGCCATGACCCTGTATGTCATTCTTTTAAATTGTATGATTTAGGTAAGTTCTGAGACTTTGATTGTTGGGGACGAGACTCTAGAAGAAGTACGACCATCTTAATTTCGAGGACAAAATTTTCTAAGGAGGGTAGACTTGTAACACCCACTTTTCTAAAATGAGGATAATTTTAAACTTTTGTAAAAGTTTATTATTTAATAATAGGATTTATGATTTATAGGAATTTTTAATTAATTTAATACTATTTAAAATTGGTGAATTATAATTTTGATGTGTTAGCTAGTGAACTCTAGAACTGTTGAGCCTAGAGACTAACCATGACCATGGGGACCTAACCATGTGATTAGAATGACTATTTACAACTTTTTAGGCTAAGGGTATTTTGGTCATTTTGTTACTTTTGAATTATTTAGGATTTTGATTAATTGGTGAATTTTATATTATTTTAATAATATTTAAATTGATGTATTATGATTTTGGTCATTTTTCATATTTTAATATTTTAGGAAAATTTTATATTTTTAATATTGTTTTATTGGATTTGTTTAGTCGGGTTTGAGTTTCGTCTCATTCCGACTTGTATTGTGACCCGGGTAGCTTAAACTCTACATGTGACACAATATTAAGTTAAGCATGGCTCACAAGACCCAACATTTAAGTTAGTTAATTAAACTAATTTTTATCACGTTAGAATGGTTAAGTTAGAGACTCAAAACTAGATCATTTTGACCCCAAACTTGAACCTAGTCTAGACTTAACCATATGAGACTAGAGAGGGGCAATTAGGACATTTCCCATTAGCCCTAATGGACACTTTATGGCAGACACCTTTAGGGGAGAATGATTCATTTCATTCATTACAATCTTGCCTCTTTTATTTTCCTTTTATTCTTCCCTAATTTTAGAGAGCTTTTCCATTGATTTGATCTCCAAATCAAATTATTCCTTCACCAAACCTTCCCTCAATCATTCCCATTCTCCAAGGGAAGGGTGCTACCAAGGATTGGAAGAGGAGTGCAAGGAGGAGTGTCCACTTTGAGGGATCTTCGTATCGGAGTCGTGTCCTAAAGGATCTCGTTGGGATTCTACTCCCAATAGGTAAAACCCATCCTCTAAATCAATTTCCTTTGCATATAAATTAGTTTTGAATCCGTAGGATCCATATTCATGCATGTGTCCCATTTAGATTCAAATTTGAGGCCATTTGGAGTTCTCTTGAGGATTTTAGATACGTGTCTTGTGTCCTACTTGATAGATCCCAAATTAGGACACCCCATGTGTATGTATGTATGATAATAGTTTAAATAGATATTTAAATTCAGTTTTAGAATGGTTAGAGAATGGATTGATCTTAGTTAGGATGGTTAGAATGAGTTTCATATGGATACCTATGTTTGTATCCAAGTATCTTGGCCTATATGTGTTCTTTTGTCCAAAACAACTCAAATTCGTCATAATATTCATCCACGTTTTTATTAACCAAAGCAACTTAGAAATGTCATAACTTTTAGCTTAGAACTCCGATTTATCTTCCGTTTTTTTAAAAGAAACGTATCGAAGTTAGATTTCCAAATATATATTTTAATAAGCCAAATTCTTTCTGTAACTTTCTGTAGAATTATTTGAGTATCAGCTGTACGAAAGACGAACGTGTTTTAGTATTTTCGCGATTTCGGGAGCTTCCGGACACGAAAATACGATCCGTTTGAAGTTTCGGAAAGCTAACACGAAGGGCTATAATATACTTTAATCCTAAAATTTAGTAGAGGTCCAATTGGTACAGTATTGATTTTAAGTAGAAGAGTGACTATACGATATATGCATTTTGTGTAACCTATGAGCCTATGTAGTATGGATATTAAATAAATATAGAGTATGTAATATATGATATGTTAGATGAATAAAATAATATATATATGATATATATCCTCTTTGCATTAATGTATATATATGGTTGAATGCAAGCATGTAGGAATGCAATTAATATAATGTATGTAAGCAATGCATAAATGCATGAATAAAAGAATGATATACAATGTATGCATGAAAGTATATAATGAATGCTAGATGTGAATGCAAGGTATACATGTAATGATAGATATAAATGCATAATATATAAATAATATAATGCAATATATAATGATAGCATGTATGGTAATGTAGAATATATGATGCAAGCATGTATATGTCCACTGTTTTCCCTTTTTCTTACATTTTTCTTCCCTTCCCTTTCCTTTTCAGTTTTTTTTCCCTTTTTCCCTCTTCTATTTTTACATGTTGTATACAATGTATATAATGTATAGATGCATGTAAGTATATAATATGCATGAATGACATGTATGTAATAAAATAAGTATATGTATGCAACTTAATGATATGTGAATGGATATAATGCCTGAACTGAAATATGCATGCATATGGGATATGAATGAATGTATAAATGCATGAATGAATGTCATATATGAATGAATCAATCAATCAAAGGTATAAGTAAAATATAATGCATTGTAATGAATGTTAACATATATAACATATAAAAGTATGTATATAAATGTGCATGAATGTATATATCTATGTAACTATGTAAATATGCATGATGTAACATATGCCTATATATATAAATATGTATGTAATGTGGATATGCATGTATGTATGAAGGTATGTATTTATATATATTATCTATTTTATATTATACATTGTTGTGGTTCACATTGTCTTGTGATTGTGTGAGTGCTAGCCTAGGCTTGGTTAGGCCTAGTAAGACTTGTTAGACTTGTTTGGGCTAGGACTTGACCTAGTTGACCTAATTTGACTAGTATGGTTAACTAGAGTTGACCAAGTGTGGACTTTAGTCTAATTTGACCTAGACAGCATGCAGATGCATTGTACATTTCATTTATCATCTCTCGTATACATCTTGACCTGTGTTGCTCTAAATAGGACTGTGGCTTCAGTTTGGACCTCTATACCTATCAGCTGTTCAGGTTATCAGGCGAGTACATTCTCTGATCATTTCATATCCTGTTAGAATTATTTTTCTGCTTTAGATTACTTTACTTGATGCTGTCACGTTGGTAACACGAATTAGTACTATATGGATCCTTTATTGAGATGTTATCCCCTCAGGGAGCATCGGATACTACATGTTCTGTGTGTTTCACTTACATTGTGTATCACTATGCTTCATGGTTCATTGATCACTTGTGACATGTACTCTCATGATCACAGAGTCTTCCTTGAATCACCCATTTATGGGCATTCCCAGAATCATCCATTTTGGGCCTACCATGTATCACCTCTTGTAGGCCATTGCATGGATCATAACATAACCTGGCTGGATCCTTGTGTATTGATTGGGGGTACGGGGGAGTAGAAGTGGACATGTGAATAATATCCAAGTAGTGTAGTTTCCAGAATCACTCCATAGTATAGTTTCCAGAATCTCCTATGCCATTCACATGTCTACATTGTACTCTGACTCACTAGCCACTGTTAGTTCTCTATTTATAGTAGATATTTCTTTTACAGTTCTTCTCTGTTTACATTCTGTACTTTCTTTCAGTTTCCTGTATCTTACTCTACTGCATGCTTATATTTCTAACCTGCTATGATCTGTTGAGATATATTGTGCTCGTTCCTGTCCTGACTGGACCTGTTGAAAATATTACAGAGGACGAGGAGGAGGCTTGTGTGGATACCTTCTACGGGGCAGCTCTAGATGACACCAGTGATCCGAATTTCCAGCCGGATCCACTAGCTGTAGAGACTGAGACTCCCTAGTCTAGGTTTTACTATTTCTGTCATTTGGGATCTGGATTGTATATATTCTTTCATATTCAGTAGTTGAGACTTGTATTTCTGGATGTTTGTTGAGATGTTATCTTAGACATTTAGCCTCTTCTATTCTCCTGTATTTCATTTGAGTTTTATATCATATCGTACTTCTTCTTCCTTAGTTGTGATTGAGTTTACATTCTGCTATGTCACCCCCATTCGGTGAGTATAAACTGTTTAGCATTACATTGTTAGATGTTGTGACCTAGGACAACGTTCTACCGCCGACACTGCGGCGTAGGCTGGACGTATCCCCTTCTCGTGCCCTTACTCTAGGGTGCGGGTCGTGACACCTATGTGGTGCTCTTTCCTCAAGAAACTTCAACAATGGAGATTTCCTCTAGCTAGCTCAAAGCTCCAAAGTAGTTCCAAACTGTTGTTAGCCTCCACCAACAGTAGGAGAACAGGAATTAGGTCACAATACAAAAAGTTTGAATAAAAATGGATAAATATTGATCAAAATAGAAAGGGTTGAATGAAGAACAAACCTTGCCCTTGAAGAAATGGAGGAATGAACAAAAGAGGCAACTAGTTTTGAGAGGCATTAAATAGGGGGTGGGGTGGATCCCTAGTGGCCGGCCATAAACCTAGGTTAGGATTTTGGGAAAACAAATCAAGGGCTCTCCTTTCATCTAGTCTAATCAATGGTCTAAAATCTAGGTTTCACATTAGTCTTAAGGTGCAACCTATTTAGATCTAACTAGTCATGACTTAACCAAAACTAATCATAACTAACTAATACTAACCATGGCTCACTAAGACTAGCCATGACTAATCTAGGTTAGGTCCAATCTAGGTTAGGACTAATCACAACACATGGCAATCAATTAAATAATATTAAAATTATACCATTCCAAATAATATATATTAATTCCAAATAATTATATATTAAATTCAAATAAATTTAAAGTAACAAAAATACCCTCAAACTAGAAATGTGGTAGTGACAAATCTACCCTTCTTAAAAAATTTCGTCCTCAAAATTGAAAGACGAAACTAACAGATGAGAAGGATAGACAATCATATCTCACGGTCCAAAAGATAAGGGTATCGCTCGCGCATCTCATCCTCCCGCTCCCAGGTAGACTCTCCTGGAGAATGATGCCTCCATGCGACGCGAACCAAGGCTATCACCTGGTTTCTCAGTACCTTCTCTCGACGATCCAGAATCTCCACTGGCTGCTCTGGATAACTGAGAGTAGGTCCCATCTCAATCTTCGAGTGATCGAGTACATGGCTAGGGTCAGCCACGTACCGTTTCAACTGTGATACATAGAATACGTTGTGGACACCCACTAGTGTAGGTGGCAAGTCTTGCCTGTATGCCACATCACCGACTCTTCCGCTGATCACGAAAGGTCCGATGAAGCACAGGCTAAGCTTCCCACCTCCACCAAAACGTATGATACCACGAGTCGGAGATATCCGCAAAAAACCATGTCTCCGACCTAAACACAAACAAGGTCTCATGTTACTAAATAATCAAACATGATCAATCAACAAAACAACAAATAACCTACTTCTAATCCTATCTATAATTTGTACCTCAAACTCCAAGGGCCTCTGGTGGCTATCGGCCCAGTACCGATGTCAGTCCTGCGCCGCGCGAAGTCTGTTCCTGATGAGCTTCACCTTCTCGGCTGCGTCAACAACCATCTCTGGCCCCAGTAAAGCTCGCTCGCCAACATCATCCCAAGATAAGGGTGTACGACACCTACGCCCGTACAGAGCCTAAAAAGGTGACATCTCAATGCTGGCCTAGAACTGTTGTTGTAAGCAAACTCTACCAAATGCAGGTGATCCTCCCAGGAACCTCCAAAATCTAAGACGCACTTCCCAGCATATCCTCGAGCGTCTGAATAGTCCTTTCTGACTGTCCGTCTATCTGGGGGTGGTATGCAGTACTAAACTTGAGCTGAGTGCCCAAGCTAGTCTGCAGACTCCTCTAGAAATGGGAAGTAAAGCGACTATCCCAATCCGAGATGATGCTGACCGAAATCCCATGAATCCTGACTATCTGTCGCATGTACATCTCTGTAAGCCTCTCTGTAGACGTACCCACCTTGAATGGCAAGAAGTGGGCCGATTTGGTCAACCTGTCAACGATGACCCAAATCGCGTCTTTCCCTCATGGTGTACGCGGCAATACAGATACGAAATCTATAGTGATATGCTCCCACTTCCACTCTGGAATGGGTAACGACTGCAATAATCCTCTGGGCCTCTGCCTCTCTGTCTTGACCTGCTGATAGACCAAGGACCTAGCTACGAAGCGAGCTACCACCCACTTCATTCCCGTACCACCAAACATGCTCCCGTAGATCTCGGTACATCATGTTGGCACCAGGGTGTATAGAGTACTGAGATATGTGGGCCTCCTGCATAACCTGCTCCCTGAGCTCTCCGCTGGGCATACATAACCTGGAACCGTGCCTCAAGGCACCATCCTCTGCAAGAGAAAACTCGCCATCCACTAGCCCTGTTCGAACCTGCTCTCGAAGACACCGCAGAGCAACATCCTCAAAATGCATCGACTTGATCCTCTCCACCAAGTCTGACTGAATCTACAGCCCCCACATCTGCATCTGAACTCCGAGCACAATCACCTCAATCCCCAGGCTCTCCAAATCAGCAAGCAAGTGACGGTCCATAGTCAAAACATGGCTGTCGGATACCTACTCAAGGCATCGACAACCACGTTGGCCTTCCCTGGGTGATACTGAAGTGAGATGTCGAAGTCCTTCATCAGCTCTAACCATCTGTGCTGTCTCATATTGAGCTCTTTCTGTGTAAACACATACTTTAAGCTCTTGTGAACTATGAAGATTTCTACCCTCTCTCCATACAAGTAGTGCTTCCACAACTTCAGAGCAAAAATTATTGCTGCCAGCTCCATGTCGTAGGTAGGGTAGTTCTTCTCATGGGGACGTAACTGCCTGGAAGCATAGGCAATCACTTTCCTATGCTGCTGCAAAACACAACCCAGCCCCTTCCCTGAAGCGTCACTATAGATAGTGAACCCTCCTGAACCAGATGGCAATGTCAGAATCGGAGCTGTCGTAAGCCGCTTCTTCAACTCATCAAAAGCTGCCTGACACTCCTCTGACCAAACATACTCAGCATCCTTTCGGGTCAGCCGAGTCAACGGCTCTGCAATTCGGAAGAAATCCTGCACGAATTTCCTGTAGTATCCTGCCAGCCTAAAGAAGCTCCTGATCTCTGCCACTGAAGTCGGCACTGCCCAAGCCTCAACTGTGATCTTCTTCGGTTCCACTGAGATCCCATCTCTAGTCACCACATGACCCAAGAAGTCAACTCTATCCAAGAAGAACTCGCACTTCGAGAGCTTTCCATACAGCCTCTCCCTCCTGAGTGTCTCCAGAACCACTCTCAAGTGCTCCTCGTGCTCCTCCTCAGTCTTGGAATATACCAGAATATCATCAATGAACACCACCACGAACTTGTCCAAGTAATGGTGGAACACCTTGTTCATTAAGTTCATAAACACTGCTGGTGCATTGGTTAGCCCAAACGGCATAACCAAAAACTCAAACTGTCCGTACCGTGTCCTGAAAGCGGTCTTTGGAATATCCTCTCCCTTCACCTTCACCTGGTGATAGCCTCACCTCAAATCAATCTTGGAGAAAACTCGAGCTCCGCTCAACTGATCAAAGAGATCATCGATCCGCGGTAGTGGGTATCTGTTCTTGATCGTCAGGTTGTTGAGTGCCCTGTAGTCGATACACATCCGTACCGACACATCCTTCTTGGGTACAAAAAGTATCGGTGCACCCCAAGGTGAAGAACTCGATCGGATGAAGCCCTTGTCCTGCAGCTCATCCACCTGGTTCTTCAGCTCCACCAACTCACTGTTGTTAACCCGATAGACATGCTGAAAAATCGGTTCCGCGTCGGAAACCAAGTCTATCGAGAACTCTACATCTCTGTCTGGTGGAAGCCCTGGCAACTCCTCCGGAAGACGTCCATGAACTCTACGATCAAGGGATATGGAGCCGCCTGCTTCTCAACTGAAGATCCGCAGAAAAGTCCTCCGTCCTGCTCTGTCTGCCATCGGGTGTACTCAAACTCTGGCTCTCCTGGTGCCCCAAACAGAACTCTACCCCCTCGGTAATCTATGCTGGCGTGGTGCCTGCTCAACCAGTCCATACTTAATACGATATCGTAGTTTGGTAGTGGCATGACGAGCAGGCTCACCTCCAACTCTCGACCTCCCTAAATGATACTCCACCTCTGCAAACATCACTCACGAGGATAACTCCCCCGGCCGTGATCTTACATATCCGAGGCAATGATTCAGATACTAGGCAGTTTCTAATAGCAAATAATACTAATACGAAACTGTAGAAAGCCGTGGAATCAAATAGTACAAAGGCTGGAATGGAGTCGAGGAGAACCGAACCTGCAATCAGCTCTCCGATGGCCTCTGCATTCTCGGCCGTCATGGTGAAAGCTCGCCCCTGGTAGCTTTTCCTGGCCTGCTGCTGGTGATGTACGAACCGCTGCTACTGAGTCGGCAACGGTCCCTTCCGCGGCCCCCTAGAGCCCTGGCTCCGGCTCCCTGAGCTGTTCGTCCCGAAGATAGAGGGCACTCCCTCAACTGGTGCTTTGTCGACCCACAGAGTAGGCACCTCACGAGCCTCTTCCTACAGTCGTTCCACACGTGCCTGGTTTCTTGCGAAAACTACAACTAACTGGCTGCTGCCTAGGGCCCTGCTGCTGCTTCCTAGGCTGCTGATGCTGCACTGGGATGCCTCGGCTGCTAAAACTGCTGTGGCTGGAACCTCTGCGGCTGCTGGTGCTGCTGCTGAAAGTGCGACCTCTTGGCCGGTCCTCCGCTACCACTAGCTCCCTGGATGTCTCGCCCCTTTTGAGCCTAAGCTCAAGATCATCCTCTGCGGCTAATGCATCCACTAGGATCTCCACAAAGATAGCGCTGCGAGCACTCTTGGTATAGGACTTAACCTCCTTTACCAATCCCTTCCAGAACCTTCGGGCCTTCGTCGCCTCGGATAGTCCCTCCACAAATTTGCCTAGACGGTAGAACTCCCCTGCATACTCCTCTACAGACTGGCTCCCCTGGACTAGGGCCTCGAACTGAGTCTCGAGGGCTCCTAGCGCTGCATCCGAAAAGAACTTCTCCTTGAACAGCTTCTTGAATGCTGCCCAAGTCTGCCCCGGAGTACCAACCCGCGGGTCGGTCTGGTACCAAGTATGGGCCAGATCCTGCATCATGTTGGCCGCTGCCTCGATCTGAATCCTCACCGGAATCTCAGCTAATCTGAATATCTCCTCCATGTGCTCTATCCACTCGTCGGCGTACAGGATCCCCTCTGTACCCCGAAAGTCCCTCGGGTGCATCTTCTGAAAATCCTGGATGCCCTTCTCCCTTGGAGGGTGCGACTGCTGGACTGCCGCTGGCTAAGCTACTACTCTATCTACTGTAGTCAGGGCCAAATCAATGCCCCGACTAAACTCTGCAGTCTGCCTCTACTGCTGAGCCTGCTGGCCCTTCATGAACTGCTGAACGAACGTGAACAGCTGAACTGCGTCAACTTTTCCTGAAGGTGGCTGTCGCTGCTGAAGCGCCTCTGGAATCAACGGACTCGGCGCATGTGCTACAGGTGGAGGGCTCCTTCGAACGCAGTAATGCCTACCCCAGCTGGCATGACTGGGGCTACGGTACCGGGGGCTAGCTGCTGAGTATAAAAGGTGGCAGACCTCTCATCGGTATCCCCCTGGCGATGTGATCTCGTCTCAACCATCCTGGAGATACAGATCAAAAAGAAACAATTGCTGAGAATGAGTCGAAGTAGCAAGGGAGGACAGTTATATTCAAAGGAAGACATAAGCAGCAAAATGTAGATATACGGAATCTGAAAGAGTTTTTCCTAATGTGATT
Source organism: Iris pallida (assembly GCA_029216955.1). Taxonomy (NCBI): domain Eukaryota; kingdom Viridiplantae; phylum Streptophyta; class Magnoliopsida; order Asparagales; family Iridaceae; genus Iris; species Iris pallida. The sequence goes on from JANAVB010040619.1 coordinate 41,744,054, forward strand.
GAGTACCTTCAAAAATATCCTAATCCTACTACAGGCTGCAGTGATACTATAGTTCGAATACCACTGCATTTCTAATCAGGACCTATATGGGCCACCACTAAAAACGTGTCACGACCCGCCCAGTGTAAGGGCACGAGACGTGGGTACGTCCAGCATACGCCGCAGTGTCGACGGTAGAATGCTATCCTAGGTCACATACATCTAACAGTTTATAAGGTAGCTGCACAGTTTATACACTCCGAATGGAGGTGACATAAATAAGTACAACTCAATCACAGCTAAGGAAGAAAGTACGAAAAGATAGAATCGATAAAACTCAGAATCCACAGAGATAATACAAGATAGAGAGATAGCTAAAATCTAAGATAAACATCTCCAAAAATCTAGAGTACAACTCCAATATATACAAATGTATCATACATGAAAATAAATAGAACTAGCCTAACTAACTAGCCTAGTCTACAGGGTAGTGTCATCAGCAAGTACTGGATCCTCCTGGGAGTCAGCTCAAGAGTGTCGTCTATGCTGCTCCGTAATAAGTGGGACAGAACTCCTCAATGTCGTCTGTAAAATTTCAACAGGTCCAGTCAGGACTGGAGCGAGCACAGTACATCTCATGCAGTTTATAATGTGACAGGATAAATAAATATGCAATAGAATAAGATACAAAAACACTGCAGAATATACATGAAGTAAAAGAGGAAGCTGTAATGTAAATAGATACTATAAATAGAGAACTACAGTGAACTAGTGATTTAGAGTACACGATGAACATGTGAACAGCTTGAATTTGCACATGAGTAATCTAAGAGTTTGCACATGAGTATACTACTTTGGAATTGTTCACATGACCATTCATACTCCCCCGTACCCCAATCAATACACAAGGATCCAGACAGGTTAGTTATTGCACATGATATCACATGAAGGCCCATAATAGGGTGCACATGATTGTATACATGAGGGCTCCGTGAACATGAGAGTACATGAATCACGAGAGTGCACACGAATGGTGAAAGCACCGGAGTACATGATAAAAGTAAAACGCACATAACATACTGTAACCCGATGCCCCCGAGGGGGATAACATCTCATAAGGGATCCATATAGTACCAATCCGTGTTAACGTCGTGACAACATCAAGTAAAGTAATCTAGAGCGTAAATGTAAATCCTATCAAGTATGAAACGGTCAGAGAATGTACTCGCCTGATATCCTGAACGTCTGAGTGAAACACTGCCTGAAGAGTGGTATCTGGCACCTAATCAGAACAGTACAAGTCACAACATGTCCAGCTAATAAAGTAAGATACTATGATGCAGTCTATATGATATTAGGTCAATCCTAGACCAAAGTCAACCCTGGTCAACTTCAATCAACTAAAAAGTCAAGTTAGGTCAACTAGGTCAACCTAGACTCAATGAATTCTTACTAAGTCTAACCAGTCTACCCTAGCTAGTACACACCATACACTAGTCTATAGGACTCTACACATGTGTATATTTCATATACACAAGACCACACAAGACTACATAGACTATGTACCTAGGCTATAGGCCATAGGCCATATCACATATAGGCCAATACACTATATATCTATACACATATAATATGTATACCAATAGCAATATCTATTTCACATTATATATTCATATTACATATTTTATATTTATATATATCACCCTCACCTTTATATACATATATAACATACATACACATAGAGAGAGAGAGAGAGATATGTAATCAAGGTAATGTGTGTGTGTGTGTGTGTGTGTGTGTGTGTGTGTGTGTGTGTGTGTGTGTGTGTGTGTGTATATGAGAGTGATGTGTATGTATATAATATGTTATTACCTCAGATTTTGTGTGTGTGTGAATGTGTAAGGTGAGACATGAATGTATATGTGTGTGTGTGTAAGTGTCATAGAGGGTGTGTGGTGAATGGGTTAACTAGGAACAGTCTCAGGTTTTATTGTCTTGTGTGTAGCAGGGAGCAATAGTATGTGTGTAAGTGTCATAGAGGGTGTGTGGTGAATGGGTTAACTAGGAACAGTCTCAGTTTTTTAGTGTCCTGTGTGTAGCAGGGAGCAATAGTGTGTGTGTGGGTGGTAAATGAGTGTAGGGGTTAGCATTCGAGTGATCCCAGGTTCAGCCCACAGAGTATGCATCTCAGATTAATAAAATGATAGTAAAAACAATGTAGAATCTCAGGATTGTAACAGTGTGTGTGTAAGTGTTCTGTGTATATGAGAGCATAGGGGTTAATCCAGGTTCAGTTTATAGGTTCAACAGTGGCAATAGTCCCAGGTTTGAATGTAAACCCAGGTTTGTAAATCCCAATCAACAGTTAAACCCCTCAGTTCAAGAACACATTCATGTACATATCAGCTATTGAAATCCCAAACCAATACTCAATTCGAAATGAATGAGAACCAATCTCCATGCCAACCTAATTTCTAACATGTTATCAATATTTAACAGTAGCTAAACCTCATTAATTACATGATATTAACACTTAATATAATTCAAAAAATGGAAAAAGTGAGTAATATGAACTGAACTTAACAGAAAAGAGATTTCAGTACTTGAACTTGGTTTGGGGAAAAGCTGGAAATCAAAAGCCAAACTCCAATGTAATTCGAACACCCTTTCTTGCTAACACCAACCCTATCATGATGTCTAGTGTAACAGCAGTTAACCCACAATTTATTACATGATATTAACATTTAAAAAGTGAATAAAATGGAAGAACAACGCATATTTACACTGATACTCGACAGTATCAGTCGAATGAGAAAATTCCCATTTCATCATTAAAATTAATAATTAACAATAGGTTAATGGTTGGTAATTAATAGTCAATATGTGTACTTGCTATTCATATTGTATCGTATCCAAAAATAGGACACGAAGTGTCCATCCTACACAAATCACATAACACACGAACTGGTTCAGTGCACAGTGCACCGTGTCCAGTGCGGGTCAAATCTCTCACTCGACACGAACTCAATGGACACGTGGCCTTGGGGGTGTCATGTCAGACATTGCCCCAAGCCCTGTGTCAAAGGACACGCGTCCACGTATCCAGAATAGGTCACACGAACTCGAGGGTAGCAGGACAGTGCTGTCCACGCGGCGCAGGCGTGTATACGAGTCCAGTCTGACACGAAATGGACTTGATACATGTTCAGTCGTGTAGAAATCCATAAGCCACCTAAAAACCCATTTTCCTATTCAAAAACATTACGAAAATAGGATCGAAATGCCCACTGTGGCATTTCGTCGAACACCAATGAACCTAGACTGATACATGTCCGATACGGAAACATAAAGGACACGAAATGACACGAAACATATTCCTACAGTTAGAGACACCTAGGGCTATGCATCTATGCCAAGAAATCAAAAATCTAATGGGTGGATAGGAAGTTACCCATGTGGTGCTCTTTTCAAGAAACTTCAATAATGGAGATTCCCTCTAGCTAGCTCAAAGCTCCAAAGTAATCCCAAACTGTTGTTAGTCTCCACCAACAGTAGGAGAACAGGAATTAGGTCACAATACAAGAAGTTTGAATAAAAATAGATAAATATTGATCAAAATAGAAATGGTTGAATGAAGAACAAACCTTGCTCTTGAATAAATGGAGGAATGAACAAAAGAGGCAACTATTTTTGAGAGGCTTAAATAGGGGGTGGGGTGGATCCCTAGTGGCCGGCCATAAACCTAGGGTTAGGGTTTTGGAAAACAAATCAAGGGCTCTCCTTCCATCTAGTCTAATCAATGGTCTAAAATCTAGGTTTCACATTAGTCTTAAGTTGCAACCAATTTAGATCTAACTAATCACAACTAACTAATACTAACCATGGCTCACTAAGACTAGCTATGACTAATCTAGGTTAGGTGCAATCTAGGTTAGGGCTAATCACGACATATAGCAATCATATGTTATATATAAAACACACCAACACACACAACACAGGAGAGAGAGGGAGAGAGAGGAGAGAGAGATCTCGAAAACCCTAACCCTAAACCACGCTGCAACGTCCCAACGATCCCTGGCCAGAGTTCGACCATGGGCGTGCCCCCTGGGCCGTATGGCATCGCCTGGAGCAGGCGGAGCCGCCCGCACGCGAGCACAAAAATAGCAGCCGCGGCAGGAGTATCAACGCGGAGGCCCAACTTCACGGTATGTATGTTTT